>JAWNNJ010002424.1:0-300446 GCA_035045125.1 Hypselothyrea guttata
TATAATATTAATATTATTAGGCAAGATACCGTATAGTTGCACCTTGGTAGAAGGTCGAAAAAATCGATCTGTCGTATTTGGCCAGATTTTGATTTTAAACGATTTTTATTGAAAAATAATGCATGAAAAATCAAAGGTGGGTGTATTTGGTCAAGATATGTGGATGTGAGGGCCAAAAATAATGTTCTTAAGGTACCTATGAGATACCTTAATATTTAAATTAAATTGCCATATGAAATAAACTTTAAGTAAATTGTTCAATATATTTAATTTCTTTATTTAGTTTTATTTTTTCATTTATGGACTTCTATTTAATCCATTAATTTGTTTAATTTTACTTAATTCATAACTTTTTAATATGTTTCATATATCTATTTAATTTATTTAATTAGTTGAATTTGTTTTATTTATATACTTTTATAGAAATAATTATTTTATTAACTGTTATTTAAATTTGAATTTATTGAATTTATTTACTTGTATTTTATTAATTTATTCAATTTTAAAATTCATCGATTTGCATTTTCAAAAACCAAGTAAAGTGCTTAACTTAAATGACTTTCTCATAATATTTGATGCACTTACATACTATCTCTATTATACAAAGCTCTTATACTATTTGCTAAGATCTAGGTGTTCATACAGACGGACAGACAGACAGACAGACATGGCTCTATCGACTCGACTTGTCGTCCTGATCAAGAATATATATACTTTGTGGGGTCTGCCACGCCTTCTTCTGCCTGTTACATACATTTCCTCTTTGCACTAAGTTAATTGACCCTTTTTACTTTTTTAAAGTAAAGGGTCTAAAAACTGTGCTAAGTTTGGTATTTCCTTTTTGAAACTATCTAATCATTTATGAGTGCAGAGATTATTTGCCTTACAGCTTTACTTATACTTACATACATATATCATATTATATTATTGTTTTGTAGTTCTTTAATTGAACGAATAACTTATTTATTTTACTATAATTTACCTAAGTTTTTTTTAACATTACTGCATAAGAAATTGTTTAAAACGATTTTGATTTGCCCTCATAAAATGCAGTATTGATAATTAATATAGATCAGAAATAGAAATAGAACTAATGCTAAGCAGCAAATAACAAATTATCATAGCCTATTTATAAAATATTGATAGCAATTGCAGCGGATATTAAATTCGCAAGGTAAAGATAAGACGCATATAAAATGATTAGCCCTAAATTTTATCATCGATTGGATTTTTTAGACCCTTTACTTTAAAAAAGTAAGAAGAGTCTATCAGTTTCGTGCAAAGAGGAAATGTGTGTAAAACCCAGAAGGAGGCGTGGTAGACCCCACAAAGTATATATATTCTTGATCAGGACGACAAGCGGAGTCGATATAGCCATGTCCGTCTGTCCGTCTGTCCGCCTGTCCGTCTGTCTGTCTGTCCGTCTGTCTGTCTGTCCGTCCGTCTGTCCGTCTGTATGAACATCTAGATCTCAGCAACTATAAGAGCTAGAGACACCATATTCGGTACTTAGGTTCCTCTATTCAGATTTTGAATACCTCTCCCCTTTTCCCCTCAAACCGCAAGAAGCTGCTGTAGCCACAGTTATAAAGTTTTTTGGTATTTTACTAGTTTACGGTGGTGGTGTGGTGTGCCTTGCATACGCGGGTAGCTTAGTGTGTGTGCCTCTGATTGTGTTTGTATGTACATATACTCAAAGTAAAGGGTCTCCTACGGTCGGTTACGTCCGACTGTAGCCTCCGTCCCACTGATCTGCCACGTCCCTATATTTATTAATTAAATTTAATAAAATGTTCTGCGATTATAAGCATTAACCAAGAGATTAACAATATAAAAATGAAGTACAAACATTTCCCTATCTAATTATATGCTCAAAGTGCTAGAGACTTAATTATTATTCAGATTCCTTTGGACATTAGTGAAATATTCAGAAGTTATTAAATGCAATCAATAAATAAGTGAAAGTCATGCTGGCTTTTATGCGTCTTAGTGCATTTCATTTAATCGATATTTAGCAATCTATCTATGTAAAAAAGACACAAATATTAAATTATTTATAATGCCATAAATCAATTGTGCCGCAAACACTTTAACCTGCCGTGACATTCACAAATGTACAAATATACAAATATACAAATATACACCCAATTGTGTGTATATAGGAAACACAAAAAGAAATCGCTGCCTAATTTAGTTATTATTTACAACAAATACGCAAACATTACGACAAATTGGCATATAACAAACAAAGCTCAAACTCAGCGAATGTTGCATTTTAACAAAAAGCAAACAATGGCAATGGCCAATTTTTCGACGTTGCCCAACGGGGGAATACCCTAACCGAAATGCCTATATATTAATAAAACATAAATCAAATGCATATATCCAGACTGGGCATATCTTGATGATATATTAAGCTAATTAAACCATTACAAAAGCTATAAAATTTCTACAATTTTACATATATTTCAAAAGCATTTAAAGCCAATAATGAAAGCAGCTAGAATATTTCATGATTTCTATGAATTTAATTAATTTAATGTTTAAAGAAATAATTTAAAAAAATACCGGTATTAAGTTAAGTACAATTTAGGAATGATTTAAACAAAATCTGCATTGAATCTAGAAAAGATTAGATTAATAAAATGCAATCTCGGTTGAGTTAAGAATAAATAAAACTTAATTAATGACAAATAGAGTTTACGGAAGTTACTTAAAATATTAAAAGCTTACTTTTAATCCAGAAATTCTGGAATACATAAGAATTACTGGAATAAAGTATGTTCTTTATGAGCTTTAGGTCCGTTTCGGTATTGAATCCAGTAATAATGGTTTGATTTTTACTCTGAGCATGGAAACTAATACGCCCCACTTGGGGGCAGGTATTGGAGGCACAATAACCTGCTGCCACTTCGCAGGCGCTTGTGTGGCAGTTTGGCGTGACAAGGAAAACAAAAGGACACACGTGTAAATTTCGACACTTGATTTGGAGTTGTGTTTGTTATTGTTGTTGTTGTTGTTTGTATTGTTGTTGGGCAAATATAAATAATAAATACGAAATAAAGCAAAACGAAATTATTGGCAACAATTGTCTAAGGCTTATTGGCTTATTGACGCGGCCATCAACTAGTTAGATAGCCAGGTCTGAATTTTATCGCTGCCGACAGGAAATTCAATGGCTTTGGCTTATTCAATTAATTAAAATTTTAAACAATAAAACGCCAGACAATTATCAATTGCCAATTGCCAACAGTTTATAATAAATCAAGTGCAATAACTGTGATAAGCATTAATGATAATACGCATCAGTTGAGCAATTGCAATTGCCTGGCAACATGTTTCGGTACATACCTGTTGGTTGGCAACATTTGGCTTCCATTTGGCCAGCAACATGTTCACTTGTCACGAGCAACGACCGACAGCGCACTTCGTGCACACACGAGCATGCCTCGGCTTCGGCTGGCTTTTCGATGCTTGCTGTCGCTGCTCTGCTCTGCTGCCGCCTCAGTACGTTTTGGTTAGTCGCACGTCAAACAACGCGACGCGCTTGCGTCTCCCAAAGTCTTTGCTGCCAATTTGAGAAAGTGTTTACTTCAAATTTCGTGCGCCGATCGTCGCGCAGGTGTAAACGCTCAAAGTAAATGCAAATAACAAGCAACACAACACTACACCAAATACTCTAGTTTAATTAACACCAAACAAACTGAAAAAAAAACAAACAACAAAAAACTACGACTCGCCGACGAAACCGATTTATAAATAAATTTGAAAATAAACTTGATTTCTATGCCGGCTGCACAACGCACAGCGCCGTCGATAGCCGATAAACGCCGATAGGTCGAGAGAGGCTCGTCCGACTGCATTCTTGCTGCTTGTATGCTCTGATCAGCGTTGCCAATTTAGCGGATTTTCGATTTTTATGTTATGCTTGGCATATGTTTGAAAACATTTTTTTTTTAATATAATATAATAATTTGGTCTTGATTGAATTTTCGTATATTTTTTTTTTAATTTAATTTTAGATATTTTATTAGAGTATATTTGACTTTTTCTGGCAATATTGCTTTTCACAAATTTATTTTAAAAGTTTTAATTTTTTAATATTCGTTACACTACTTATCATAAATTGATGTGAAATTTTATAACTTGTTTTATATTTAATATTTGGTATATTCTTATGTGCCTTCTGCAAATGTAGCTATTTTTGGCTATACTGAAATCATAAATTTCATTGAAAACTTTTTTTTTAATATTCACTAGCTGTTCTATTTTTATTTTATTTAATATTTTATTCAAGCTGTTTATTTTTTCAAATATTGAATTTTCTTATTGCAAATGTAGCTATTTTTGGCTACACTGCTTATCATAAATTTAATTGAAAACATTTTTTTTTAATATTCACTATCTGTTCTATTTTTATTTTATTTAATATTTTATTCAAGCTGTTTATTTTTTCAAATATATAATTTTCTTATTGCAAATGTAGCTATTTTTGGCTACACTGCTTATCATAAATTTAATTGAATACATTTTTTTTAATATGCACTAGTTGTTATATTTTTATTTTATTTAATATTTTATTTAAGCTGTTTGTTTTTTGAAATATATAATTTTTTATTGCGAATATAGCTTTTTTTGGCTACACTCAAATCATAAATTTAATTGAAAACATTTTTTTTTAATATTCACTAACTGTTGTATTTTTATTTTATTTAATATTTTATTTAAGCTGTTTATTTTTTCAAATATATAATTATCTTATTGCGAATATAGCTATTTTTGGCTACACTCAAATCATAAATTTAATTGAATACATTTTTTTTTAAATTCACTAGCTGTTATATTTGTATTTTATTTAATATTTTATTTAAGCTGTTTGTTTTTTGAAATATATAATTTTTTTATTGCGAATATAGCCATTTCTGGCAACACTGACGCTGTTGTTGTTGTCTGCTTTCCGTGCTCTTCGCATCTCTTCACATCACGTGCGCTCCGCTGCCGCCCACTTTCAAGGCAATTGCAACAGCGCGCTGATCTGTCTCAAAAATAAAACTTGCTCCGTTTGCCGCAAACATTTTTACACATTTTTTTTTTTACTTTTTTCACATTTTTTCCACACATTTTTTACGTTTTTTTTTCTCACTGCGTTTTGCATTTTCGTTGTTTTGCTTTGTCGGTTTTTGATTTGGGCAGTTCGCTTTAAGTGTTTTGTTTTTGCGTCAATTGAGCGATCAATGAAAATTCAATTGAAACCGCAAGAAACTTGATTACATTTTCATACGTGTCTGCACTTGTTGTTGTTCTTCGGCTGACGTAGCGCTGTCATTACATTGCGTTCATTACAGTCCGTCCAGTAATTGCAATTAGTTGCCTCATCGACGTCTGGCCCCAACAATAATTCGCTTGAACCCGGCAGAATCATAAAACTAAATAAATGCACGAAATGTTTGAATTGTAAATGCGTTGCCAATGCCCCAAAACTGTGTCATAAATATTGCCCTGGGGCTGAGCTCTACGAAATGGCCCAATACCCTGACCTCGGCAATAATATTCAGCTGGATTTGTATACAATTAATTGAAAATAAACAATGGCCATCATTCAAGAACCATTAAAAGATATTGCAAATGCGCTGTACGTCCGTCCGTCCATTTGCCAATTTCGCCCGCATTTGTTTATTTATGAACTCTAAAAGTGCTTGAAAAACATATAACATGAATAAATAAATGCAACTACACACACACACACACACGCACGCACACATATGCAGCCAGTAACAACACAAGTGATAAAATATAGATAAATTTCTGGCATAGCAAAGCAAAACCTATTTAATTTTTTGTCTTTTTTTGTCTTGCGTTTTCGTTTTGTTTTCTTAATTTTGTCTTCATTTCTGCTGCATGCGAGCTGCAATTGTAGGGTATTTAAAGTGAGGCATATTAGCTATGAGCAACGATTTTTGTTAATCTATTAACTAATCTCTTCGATTAAACAAATTGTAATTAACTAAGCGGGCTCTTAACGATCTTACGTCAATAAAAATGGAAATCAATTTGTTTTTCACATCATTAAAAATCGTATAAAATTTGCATGTCATAATTTAGTTTATTGTCTGACTATAAGAATCTGTAAAGCTATATATATTCCCGCACGACTGGGAAATGCAATTATTTATTGTTTACAATATGTTGATTTTATTGTTTTTTGTTTTTATTTTTCATGTGCTCAACTTAAAAGATATATAATTATTATCACAGCATGTGGGCTGTCATCGTCTGTTTATATATAAATATATGCATGCATATCTAACAGCATCTACCAAGCGAGAAAGAAATTGAGAGAGAGAGAGAGAGAGAGAGCGAGAGTGAGAGTGAGAGAAAGACGATCCGCTAGAGAGAGCGTTGTACTTTGAACGCAATTGATCAAAGTTCTCACGATCTATACTAGAGAATCGCTGCCAAAGATCAGCGACAACAACAAATTTGTTTGACGCTTTCTGCTTTCGTTTTCATTAGGCAAATTTCTTTTTATAGAACCTATTATTTTTAGTGTTTTTTTTTTTTAGTATTTATTGTTTAATTGCGTTTTTGATATAGCCGCTAAGCATAACATTCAAATTGTCGCAATTAATTACAGCAATAAGTCATTAAATTGCATTGACGTGTGTTTTGGCAAAGATATTGCATTTAAAAATTTAAACAGCACTTTAAATACGCTAATAATTTAGGAAAATCATATGTATATTTCGTTAAATATGCTTAGAAATTATTAAAGAAACTACAATATATAAAATTTTAATTGGCTTGTGCATATTTATATTTTATAAATTATTTTATTCATATTTTATTATTAGTTCAAAGAGAGATTGTATAGAAAAACATAATTGAATATTTTAATATTATCAATGAATTTATTAATATTCTATTAAAAGAAAAGTTGCCATTTTGGACATGAAATCCATATAGCTTAGTGTATCAAATATAAATGGCTTACCAAATTACTACAAAATACATGTATATCGAGTATATATTTATTAATTAATTAATTTAATTAAATTTTCATTTTAGTAATTATTTATTTTGCATTGTGCATTTTATCAATAAGTGGAAATAATTAAAAAAGGCAAAAATACCTAGAAATCGTATTAAATTATATTAAGATTTATAATTATTATTTTTTATGTGATTTTTCTTAAAGTGCATATACCCTTAGGTAGGGTATCGAGTGCCGAGTGCACTCAGTTTAATTGTTGTTATTGCATTTGGGGCGTATTAATACCAATTAGTTGTTTAGTGTTTTAGTTATGCTCTGTGTCTTGATTTATATGCACTATACTAAGTATGTTCTTCCCGCTCTCTTTTCCTCTTTTTATCCTTTCCTCTTTTCCTAAACTTCCCTATTCTTAACTGGGCTTTTTGCCAGGCAGTCTGACGTCACGTGGAGTAAATGACTGAAGCAATTACAGTGTAAAGAGTGTGAACTGCAAACTTGAAGTTAAAGCAAGAGAAGCAGAAAAAGCGTGAGAAGGAGACGAAGGAGAAGAGGAAGCAACGCAACAAATTGAAAATTTCTAAAACAAACAAAATGCAGCGAGGCTTTTGCAGCTGGAAGTCGACGGCGATAACGCTGCTCATTGCGGGTGAGTGTGAATACTGTGAATAGTGTGAATATGAATACTGCAGGCAAGGTCGAAGAGTACTACGAGTACTACAATATATGTTTAGCGATCAGGTGGAAGTGCGCTGTCAGTCAGTTTAATTGGCAGCTGCGTGACTTTGGCGGACAACGAGTTCGCTCCTCCATGTCTTAAGGGCGAGGAAGGGCAAAAAGTTGAAATTTATGAAATGCCAATTTCACTTACGCCCAACTTTATTACCCCTGACGCACATTTGCAACTTTGTGCTGCAGTTGAATGAGGATTCGGATACGGATACGGGTACGGATAGGGGTACGGGTACGGACAACCGAAGGAATTGGGAAAGAGCAGGTCTCAGATTGCCTTTTAGCTTTCAACTTGAAGCACACTATCCAATGTTTGTTTGCCAGTTTTGTTTATTTGTCTCCAGTTCCCGCTTGTTCTTCTACTTCGTCCTTATTCCATTCTTTTTATACCCTGTATCCATGAAATGGGTAAAAATAGGGTTAATGCTTTGGAAAACTGTATACAATTGGCTGACGTGAGGTATATATGTTCTTGATCAGATCTTAGTCGTATCCGTCTATCTGTACATCTGTATTTAAGTTAAGAGCTCTAAAGCTGTAAGAGTCCTAGTCGATAAAAAAACGTATAACAAGCATTATATTGCACATAAAAAATTGATATTCAGAATACATGCTCTCTAATAATATATTTATACAACCTTAAAAGCGTATTAAAATCGTTTAATAAACACGGAAGATATTAAAGAAACAATATTCCAGGCTTTAGCTATTATATTTAAGATACACGGTACAGGGTATTCTGCAGTCGAGCGCGTCCGACTGATCGAATTCGCACTTACTTGCGTTTTTTCTATTTTCTGTTACATTTTTGTACTCGAATTTCACAATGAAAATTGTGCAGTTGTGCTGTCTGGCTGGCTAACGGTCGTTAGGACGGAGGAGTGCGGCCAGGAGGAGTTCACCAAGTGCGCCGAACCACTTGAAATGCTGCATTTAACGTCGGAATTTTCGATTGGAGCTGCCAAAAGGGAAGACCTGGAGAAACTTTGTCAGTAAGTTGTTGCTATAAACACGTACATACATATATATCTATATCTGCTCTACAAGTGTATAATGTTCGCGAATTGAGCACAACAACAGCATTAACGCTATCACACTTGTTATCTACCAAATTCCTTCCCCTCTCCCTCAGTGAGCTGAGGAAGGGCGTGCGTTGCATACAGAGCTATACCAGACGCTGCATGGATCTGCAGCAGCGGAACCAGTTCAATAAGCTCTACCATGGCACCAATCAATTCATCAGGGATCTCTGCAACAAGGGCGAGTTCCAGGACGGTAAGCTATGCCAACTGCTCTATACCCTACAATCACTCCAAGTTCATTTTTTATAGAGTATCTAAAGCATGCACCCTGCTCGGAAATGGCCAAGAAGGACTTTGAGGTCTGCGCAACCCGCTATAAGGAGACCATGGTCTTTCTGAAACCCAACAAGAATCAGGAGAACCAGAACCCCGAGAACGGCACACTCAATGAGAATATCAAAACGATTTGCTGGTGAGTGTTGAGAATACGAATACGATATTCGTATTCATTCATTCATTCTAAATTCGGTTGTTGCCATTCAATTGAAACTCTGGCCCTGCCTAATACTCATTTGGCATTCACATTTATTTCTTTTATATTTTTATCAACTGTGAGTCTTCTAAAACTCGTTTGTTTGTTTTAATCCAATTGGGATTTTAAATTTAAATTAGAATTGTTGTTGTTCGCTCTTGGGCTAAACTCGTTTGCAGAATTTGAGTCTGAAATTTTGATTGTGTTGAATAAAACGATTACGGCGATTAGCTGACCTTGATATTACACACGGGACTCGTAAAATGCTATATCAGAAATTTTACTATATACTATTATTGTTATATGCAAATTGGAACAACAAAAAACGTATTTTTCAGCAGAAATTTTGATTCATTAGCTTAAAAATTAATACAAAAATTAATTAATAGCTTAAAAAATTAATAAAAAAAATTTATAATTATAAAAAATTTAACTACATTTAAATAAAGTTTAATAGCTCAATTATTTTATACAATTTAAAAAGTAAAAACCAAAATTTATTAAGCTTTACTAAAACATGCAAATAATATAAACCTAACAAATAATTAAAAATTATTTTCAATTAAAATTTATTTAAAAGCTTGATAATTATATTATTTCATACACATTCCTAGCATTTACAAGATATTATTATATTGAAATACGTTTAAATTAGTTTTATAAATAAATTTAAATATTTTATACAGATTAAATTATTTATATTTTTAAACTTTGCAAATAGCACAACGCTTTAAGCTCTAGTATATGCAACTATTTATATTTGTATTTGCGAAATATGCTCAAATATATATATATTGTTCTAATTTTATCGCATTTCTTGCTGCAGTTCCATTAATGAACTCGTGGACTGCTCTGAAAACGCAGCGCGTAAAATTTGTGGCAACGATGCGGCCAAGTTTACACGGGAACTGGTCGACAAGTACGCGAATAGTTTAACCAAGGTGAGTAATTGTTTATTTATAGCAGAAAATGGATAAGAAAGAAGCCAAATAATTACACAAATTGCCATTAAATCATATATTTATTGCAGATCTACTGTGAGGACTTCACGCGGCATCCGGAGATTTGTCGGGATGGTGGGAGAGATGGTGCAATTGCCTTGAGGCAGAACAGTTTGGGAATTATAATAACAGCGTTATTATTGCTGCTGGCCAGATAGACGGACGGGGTTGCCAACAAGCTCAGTTAAGTTTAACTTTTGAAATACGTTTTATTGCAAACTTAGCAAAAACAAAAAATCCAAGACACACAAAAAAAAAACAAAATACACACAATTCAATGATGAAATTCAACAATAGTTAAGGTTTCTAGGGCAGACTCCCGAACCCAAGAGAAATTAGATATTATGGCAATTTCTTAGGCATGTTATTTGTTGCATATATTTGCGGGCTTTGATTTAGAGGAATTGGTCGAAACGAAGGGAAGCGAAGGAAGGAAGACACATGGAGGCAGACCTACTTATAAAGTATATAAATGTTAAGCATGTTAAGTATCATACTATATAGGCATATATAGTGTATATTATAGAGTATACAGTTACAGGTGTAAGCAAGTGAAAGTCAAAAGTCGCAAGTCTTCATAGGTTAGTTAGCATCTGGTAATGCCTGTTGAATGTTTCTTCTTCTGTAGCCTAGTCTAATGCTGTTTTCATGCACCAAAAAAGCGATAATTATCGAGTGCAATTATATCATATATGTTAATTGAGTTTTATCAGTTTAGCGCGCGTTGTTTTAGGCTTTATGAAGTGCATAAATATACGAAATATACTTACGTTTAAATTATATTCAATTTATTTGAATTGCAATATCGATTAGGCGTGTGGTTATAAAATATTTTAGTCAATATTTCAATATTTCACACACAATCGCACAAGAAGAGAGCAAGAAAATCCATGAAAAAATTAACAAACACACAGATAAACATATCGGCAAAATGAAAATTAAAGTGCATTTCTTAATGAATTTTGATAATGATTTTCCTCCAAAGGGAATACTTAATTTACAAATTAAAGACTTTATAATAAAGTTGAGGCGCACTTAAAGTCACCAACATGTAAATACTATAACTAACAAAATAAAATAAAAACAATATCAAACTGTATGCATAATGTCATGCGAAAATATTAAAAAAATATACGTATATTATTACAGATACTAAATACAAAAAACATTAGTTTAACTTGAATAAAAACTGTGAATATATTATGATTAAAGAGCAACATTTATTTTAAGTAAAAAACTGTACACACAAACACCAAAAAAAAACAAAAAACAAACAAACAAAATAACAAAACACAAAACAACAAACACATGAAAAGTGAAAACAAAAACAATAAAATGAAAATAAATTAACAAAGAAAGTGTGCAAAATAAATGCACGAAAACCGTGCCAAAATGCTTTTCACTGCAGAGGGAAAAAACAACCAACCGGAGTGCAACGCAGCAGAAGCGAGGGGCGCGGGAATTGCGGTAAGTGTAGCCAAAAAGCATGCAACACTGCCTGCCAGAAGTATGCTGCGCAAATATGCGAATTTAAGCCAAACGCCAAGCTGCCCGCGGCCAGAACTGGCCATAATTTATGCTTATGTGGTGCTTCCTTCATTAGAGCCAATGGCAACAGATACTGGGGCAGGGGGAGAGACTGACGCAGGGGCAGGGCCAAGAACTGGGGCAGGGGAAGAGACTGACAAAACTTGAAGCTGTCAGCATATGGCTAATTTATGCAGCAAGATGAAGACTTGAGGACATCGATGATTTGCAGCTAATTAACATGGAACGCATAATTCCATCAAGTTGCATTGGCTTTCAACTTTAACATCAATTTGGGATTTATTTAATGCATCGTAATTTGTAGTTATCGAATATACGACCTTTATAATATAATATATTCGTTAAACTCAATTTCAAATTAAATCAAATTTATTTTCTAATTTGTTGCTGTGTGGCAATTGGTATTCGTATGTAAAGAAATTATTAAAAGTTATGTATTTTTTTTTATATATTTTATAAATATTCAACTTAAATTTCATCAACCAAAATTCTTAGGGTGTTCAGAATGCATATAAATATTTACTTTATTTATTTATATAATTAATTTTTATCTATTTTGCTGATTTGCTTATTAATATCTTTTTTGATAATTAATTATATTTTTAAACAATTTTTCCAATGAATTTTAATGGTACTTATTATTTTATATTCATTTATTAAAATAATGTATTTAATTTATTTAATTTTATTAAACGTTTAATTCCATTAAGTTAGTTTTTTTTTAGAATGCACGTAATTAAACCTATTTATTTTATTTATTTATTTATTTTATTTAAATAATAGGCAAAGTTTCTCATTTGTTTGCCCTTAAATAAAACTAATGTGTTTTATTTGTTTGTTTCATTTAAATAATCATCTATTTTTGTAATTTATTATATTATTTATTTATAAAATTATTTATTATTATTTATATTATTATTTATATTTAATTTATTACCAATAAAATTACATATATTCATTTAATTATTTTATTTAATTAAATTGTGTATTAAATTGTATTATTTCAAAAATGTTTATTAATAAACTTATATATTTTATTAAATATTTTATTTTATTGTTTTTATTGTTATGAAAATTATTTAATTAAATTCCATGCTCTACAATTAATAACTTTTTATTTATTCTAATATAATTGGCTTGATGAAAAGCATTTTAAAGTTTTTCTGTTCGTATTTAGTTTGCCACTTCAAATGAAAATAGCCACAGTTAAGCATTATAGATTTCCACTTGAGAAAACCCTAAAATTTTAATTGAAAACTACTTACAAACTGCAGATTATTAGCAGCTTGCAATACCAGTTAAATGTGGCAACTTAGAGCATTTGAAATACGGGCGGCATTTAAATACAGCTGCAGATGCAACATCAAAGTGAAACTGCCAATGCATTTTAATGCCACTAACTATGAAGTGGAAAGCAATTTTGGGTGGCAAATCAATACCAATATGTGAGGCAAGTTAAGAGCCATAATGATTACCTGAGTTGGGGCACCGATTGAAATGCTGTAGAAGCTGCTGCAACTGTCCTCCACAACTGGCCAATGCAGCTCAAATATTTACGTTCCATTTAAAGTGGCCAACAACAAGCGCAAGAACTTTGTGCTCTGCTTGAAACACGCACACAAATGCAATACACATACCAATACACACACCAATCCACACACACTTGTAGTTGGGCCAAGCCATTTTCAACTTCATTTGTTGTGCAAATAGGCGAAACGCATGGCCCCAAACGCATCCAACGACTGACTGATTGACTGTCTGTGCATGTGTGAGAGAGTGTGAGTGTGCGAATGTGTGTGTGTGTGTGAGTGTTAATTTGAAGTCATATTTTTAACTGGCTGAGCAATTGGTTGGCCAGAGAGTTATGCCATAGTTGCTGCTGCATACTTGAGGCCAGGGCAAAGCATCTAAGCCACTTGTTGTTGGCATTTTCTATGCGACATCGCTTTTAATTAATTGAAATATCTTTGTGGCAAAAAATGCCTGCAATATGAGTACCCGAATATATCGAACTGAATACTTGAATATTCACAAATTGCCAGTCGGTTTGCACTCAGCATGCAAGTGTCGATAGCTGTCGAGATACTCAATTCACTCTGCGCTCTTTTCCATTCAGTCTATTCAACTCTATTCAACTGTCCGTCTGTCTGTCTCTTCTTTCTCTCCTTTCTCTCCTTTCTCTCCTCTTTCTCTTCATGTTCTGCTGCTGTAATCCATGCCTTTTAATCCCTTTTAAGCGGAAAACAGAACGATTACAATTTGTTTATATTTATTTTTTATTGTGCATGCCTTTGTTTTGATTGTTTTGTTATTGTTATGGTTTTTATGGCATTTCACATTTCCGCTGCGACTAATCTGCAATTATGTTTTACATAAAAATCGTATCACATGCCACAGCAAACAACAAGCAACAACAAAAAAGTTGCTCTTGTTTCTCTTTTTTTTTTTGGTGAAAGGATAAAAAAGTTTTAGCCCAGTTAGTTAGACTGTTGCGACTCTCAACTCGCTGCTTGATTGTTTGCCTCTTGTTGTAGTCTGACAAAAAGCAAAAGCGCAACAAACACAAAAACAACAATATATTTAAAACCAGCAGCAGCAGCAGCAGCTGCAACAACAGCATCTACTGTCAGTTGGGCCAGCCGTGCGTATGCGTAATGCTGCTGATGCTACTGCTTGTTATATCGTGTGCTAATCAAAGTTAATTAGAGTATAAACAGACGATTACACAGCATTTTGGCTTATGGCCAAAGTTTAGCATCAAATTGCAATTGTTATTGTCGGCATTTCAAATTATCCAAACAGTTGTTCAACTACATAAAACTCTTTGCCAAAAACTAGACTATGTTTTGTCTCTATTTAAGTGTGCTAAATTGTGCACTTTGCAGTAGAACCAAAATAAAATAATTGTTTTCTAAAACAGGTTAAATACCTATCTGCTAAAATAACATAGACATAAATCTACTAGAGCTAAATTTTGCATCATATAGAGACAAAAGATTCCGATTTATGTTGTTCGCAGGCAAATGCAACTCAATATATATTATATTCAAATTATAGCTTATATTGGAACAGTCTTTGGTTAAGTGTATCGGTCATGTATGGACAAAATGGCGCCCAACGTGGGTTCAATGCACTTGTTTAATATTTGGTTATTTTATTTTATCTGTTATTGAAAAACTAGCGCCAATATCTCGTTGCTTTTGCTTCACAAAAAGCACTTATGGCTGCTTTCTGCTTGCACTCTACCAAAAAGTCAGAAAACCTTTTGTTGTTCATTCAATGGCGTCTCAATTTTCAATGTTTTCCATTCACTGTGCACTGTATGCGTATTTAATTGAAATAGATCTTTGGCTGTCGCAGTTCTGCCCCAATTCGTTTGCTCTGCCCCCCCCCAGCAAGTGTCGCAACGATCAAAGCAAACGGTGCGGACACTTGAGCAACAACAACTGCAACTGCAACTGCAACTGCAACTGCAACTGCCACTGTAACTGCCACTGTAACTGCCTTCAGATATGGCACAATTGAAACTGCAAACGAGCCGCTAGCGAGGGAGAGGGGAAATGGGAGACAGAGAGAGCGATAGCGAGTAGCGCGAGCAGTTGGCGTTGATGCTTTGACACCTCCAACAGGGACTCAACTGCAGCTGAAAAGTAGCCCGAGGGCGGCAACGGGGCGGCCAACAAGTGTTTAGCATTTTGTTTTCAGTGCAATTAAAACGCACAGCTGTGCTCGAGTGTTGTTGTTGTTTTAGTTGTCGCTGTTGTTGTTGTTGTCGGCAAACAAACAACAAACAGCCACAAAAGACGCACACAAAGCCAACAGATTTCATCCAGCCACAGCGACAACACAACTCTTCAAAGTGCCGCGTCCAACACTCGAGTGCTATTCTAAGCGTGCCCCAAAATGCAGCCAGTAACGGGTATGCTTACGTCTCTAACCAGTGTTGCCAGACATAAGCAGATTTAAATTAAAAATATATAAAAAAAAATATTTATATAAATATAAATCAAAAAGCAAACAGGCTATAAAACAAATAACACAAAAAAATAAAAATAATTCAATTTAATCAAGAAAGGTCTCGAGGTTAAATGTTAAAATCGATTTGGTAAGCCTGTGTAGGATTAGAAAATTTAAATAAATAAATATATAAATATTGAAAACTATTAAAATTTTATATAAATTTTTCAGAAATTTATTCAGACAACAAACAATTTTATTGAATTCAATATTATATAAAATATCAAATGCATTAAAAATATTGTATATAGTAAACATTAATTTTAATTTTAAATTTATAAATATTGATGTGTGTTTGATTTTCTTTTTTCTCCAAATTATTAATATGTATAAGATTTGCCAATTTACCTATCATCTTTTATTATTACCTTTTTTAATAGTAATTGAACTACAATAATTTAATTTTCATTTGCTTAATTTGTAATTTAATTTATGTTAATCAAAAATAGTAACTTATTGTATTTTATTTAAATAACACAGGGTAACAAATTTTTTTGAGTGAATTACCCTGTAAAATGTTTTTGACGATCCTGAAGCGTTTTCGGACGCTGATTTCAAAAATCGACTCCAAAAAATTATATTTCCGTACGTTCTCCAGATATCGGGCGATATATATTTGATCGATTTTTTTCAATGGTGGGTGCATTTAAACCACCATAACATCGGAACCACTAAACCGATCATCGTGAATTAGGGTTCAAATGAAAGATTAAAGATGCCCCCTCATATTCTTGATACATTGTAAGAAGATTGGACACATAGTTTCCTCCCTACATGAAAACTACCGCACTTCCAATCAAATTTTTTGTAAATTTTTCAACTTCAGACGAAATTTTTTTGGCAAGCTCGATTAAAAAAAAATTTTTTTTTTTTAATATCATAAGATATATCAATTTCCACGTCATTTGGTATATCCCACGTCAATATTGGCCATTTAGTTTTTAAGTTATACGCGAAAAACGAAAAACACCCGAGTTACGCTGCATGTATTTTGGTTACAGAATGGAATGCCGCAGAATGTCGCAGAATTTTAACCGCTAGTGCGCCTAACCAAAATACATGCAGCGTAACTCGGGTGTTTTTCGTTTTTCGCGTATAACTTAAAAACTAAATGGCCAATATTGACGTGGGATATACCAAATGACGTGAAATTGATATATCTTATGATATTAAAAAAAAAAAAATTTTTTTTAATCGAGCTTGCCAAAAAAATTTCGTCTGAAGTTGAAAAATTTGCAAAAAATTTGATTGGAAGTGCGGTAGTTTTCATGTAGGGAGGAAACTATGTGTCCAATCTTCTTACAATGTATCAAGAATATGAGGGGGCATCTTTAATCTTTCATTTGAACCCTAATTCACGATGATCGGTTTAGTGGTTCCGATGTTATGGTGGTTTAAATGCACCCACCATTTGAAAAAAATCGATCAAATATATATCGCCCGATATCTGGAGAACGTACGGAAATATAATTTTTTGGAGTCGATTTTTGAAATCAGCGTCCCAAAACGCTTCAGAATCGTCAAAAACATTTTACAGGGTAATTCACTCAAAAAAATTTGTTACCCTGTGTAATATATTTTCTACGCTTTTTATAGGATATCTTAGCGTCAACTATTCATTAAGAGCAAATGCATTTGTTCACTCGTTTTTTAGTTGGCAGTATGACATTTTTCGCATGCTGAATCAAAAGGCGGCTACGATGATGTTCTAAGTGCGCCTGGGGATATGCAGCAAAAATGGCATTTTAAGCACAGGCGTATGCGTAATTTATGAGCGGGCTGTTGAACTTGCTACTGCTACACACCCACACACACACACACACACACACATATGCTAATGCACGCTTAATATGCAATAATTGCAGTTTTTGCCACAATCAGCAAAACAGAAGAAGCAGCAGATAAAGCTAAAGATGCAGCTGAAAAAAAGCGTATGAATTGCAATTTGGCAGTAAAGAGATAAAATTGTTTGAACTGCCAGGCCTTTTATGGCTTAAGTATGCCATATAGCAACATAATCTAATAACATTTTGCAGAGCAGAAAAAAAAAAACGTAAAACAAATATGCATATAAAGACCTACAGCTGTTCTTTAGCATGCACTGAAAAAAAAAACGCAAGTCATAAAAAAACAAATCTATATATTTTGTTGAAGCTTTTTTCTTTAAATTTGATTTTATATTTTAAACTAATTTTTTCCCCGGTTTTTTTCTTATTTTCTTATATTTTTAAATTAAATTTTATTTATTTTAATTTTAATTTTATTATTCTTAATATTAATTTGTAATTTAATTTTTCTTGGCTGACTGGTCTTAGTAGACACTTAAATAAATAAATAAATAAACAAATAAATATAAAATAAAACTTAGTCAAATTGAATTTAGCATTTAATACTTTTTTGTTGTGTAGGGGTGTTTTTTTTTTCTCAGTGTATTTGTAGGCATTGTATATATGTGTGGCAGCATCGACAGGAGGTCTAAATACGCTTCAATTATTCAAAGCATGTAACTGATGAAGCAGAAATGTTGCCGACGAGCTGCAGTTTGAGTCACGCCCCCGAACAACCGCCACGCCCCGCCCTGCTCCATCCCTGCTGGCCTACACCTGCTGCATTTGTGAGTCAGTTTTAGTATTTTTGAGTGCAACGTGTTATAGATATGCACATTTACCGCAAGTGCGTCACAGTCAGTCTGTGTGTGTGTGAGTGTGTATGGACATTGCCTATTATGCTACCAAATGAAAGTGGTAATAAATTGGACAAGATGTTGCTATAAACCACACCACGACATGCCATACAGTGCAGCCCCAAATGCAAATGCAACGCATGCAACAGCAGCAGCAACAACAAGTGCAGCAGACCCATAACCAAACGTGATTATCGTCTGCATCAGGACAACAGCTGACGTTGCTTGCCTACACTTGGCTACAACTTGCCAGTTTTGGATGCCCTTTCATCCATTTATGTTCTGGCCATTTGTTCCCATGCCACGCCCACAAAACCACAAGGGGGCGGAGGGTCAGCAGACAGGCAGGTTGGCCATTTAATCTGTCCAAGTGACTTGAAATTGAAAGCCTAATATCAAAGTGAATATCATGACAGGCTATCAAAATGTGAAAGCAACGCACAGCCCAACGATGGCTCAAAGGGGAAATTTAATAGCTGTAAAAACGTACAGTTCATATTTGTATAACGTTCGAATGCAGTGCGAACAAAGGTACTCATCACATCGTGTCATCATTTGCTTTGATATGATATGCAAACTTATTGCGATTACTCACGATTCAATTAAAAAATTCCCACAATAAAGTTGAAGCAGATAAGCAATCTAATTATAATCATCATAATATCGAGGTAAGCATAGGTTTTAAAATATTTATTGATGCAGCGTGTGCTTTTGCTTATAAATAAACTTTATTGCCCGAAGATCTGCATCGTTAGCTTTGACGAATTTTAATTGTAGACTAAGCTACGCCGCTGCTTGCCAGATAAAGAAACTTATGTCTTAAATATACCAAATGATAATCAAAAATTGTTATTATTGCTGTGTAGTTAGAGCGGAATTACAAATTACGCTTAACATACGTTTTTTTTATAATTCTATAGCTACAGAGCCCTTAAGCTTAATAATAAAACAACGCAATGTATCAAACATCTACGCACACTAGCTTAATTTTTACTCAGCATAAAAAACATTTAGACAAAATTTTAAAAAATTTTATTGGACGTCTTCTTGATCAGTACGTTGAGATGAGTCAATCTATATAATAATAATATAGATATGGTATAATAAACGTATTGATCTAATTAACTACTTTTTATAAAAGCTAGAATAAACCAAATAAAATCTCAATTGCTGAGCGCCTACGTTGGACGCCATATACTACAAATGTGGCGCCCAACGTGGGTTCGTAGAAATTGATCATCAAATTGATTAATCTTGAATCTAACTCATTTTAATAAATAAATAATAAATATTAAACTATGTTTCTTTAACACTTTAACACTAACTTAAGCTTAGCTTGGCTTAGCATATTTGAATAAAATCTCAGCCAGAAACTTGCAAAATTGCCTTAAACCAAATTCAGTTTATATTTCAGACACTAAATGCAGTTAAGACATTTGCAGAGTTCACTTCAAATACATTTAGATATCAGATATGCTGATAGAGAGTGTTATAAATTGATTAAAGCGACTTGTTTGGCAAATTGTTATACGGTTCATTAGCTATCTGTGTTTAATTAACGTACACCCCATTACACATACATAGTATACCCATACACTTATACAAACAGCGGTAACAATTTGTCAGTGGTGTTGAGCGAAAAAATTGTTGGACTCTCTGGCGACATTTGAAAAGTTGGAAAATAATATAATTTTCAACGCAATGGCAAACTAACAAGTTCGACTTTGGCGCTGAGGCGCGCACAGTTCGGTTAACTTTCTATGGAAAAGCGAAAACTTTTTGGCTGCACTGTTGCACAGACACACACAGACACACATACACATACATATACGCTCACTGTAAAATATAAAGAAAGTTTTCTTAGCCAGGCTTGAAAACGCAGCGTTTTGGCAATGGCAACAGTAGCAGCCGCATCGACGTTGTCTTTGGGGAAATTAAACATTTTCTATTTGAAAACTTCACAAACGTGCCACTGTGTGTGTGCGTGAGTGTGTATGTGTGTGTGTGTGTGCGTGTGTGTGAGTGGGTGAAAGCAACAGTTTGGGCTGGTTTTGAACTTTTGCTTACATTAGACGCTGATCCTTTTGTTCGCCAAACAATTGCGCAAGTCATAATTTTTTTCTAATTTTTTAGCTGTTTTTTTTTTGGCTGCTTGATAAATTCCGCAGCAAATTGCTGACAGATTTTTGGACTTTGCACTTGCAAAGGTGTCTATATATGTGTGTGTGTGTCTGTGTGTGGCGCCAAAGTTTACAGTTAACTTTGCCAGCATTTTTGGGGACTTGCAGCTGGGCCCTGTTTTATGCAACACTTTCAGTTTGTCTGTCGTCCCCTGGAGGCCATGATTCCAAATGTCAAGCGGGCGCCTGTCATAGATGTTGCATATTGAATGCGATGTTGCCACTACAGTTGCAACTGTTTGCTGTTTGCAGTTTGCCGCTGCCGTTGCCGTTGCCGTTGCCGTTGCCGTTGTTGCCATTGCCAAGTACACCCCAAAGTGCATGCAAATATTTTTGTCAACGATTGTTTTGTTGGCCCCCAAAATGCCGGCCTGCGACTCTCTAACTATCTCTATACCCTTGCTGCCTTTCACTCGCTCACTCTGCACTTTGCCCCTCATCCCCTCTCAATTCCCCTTTCCCCTTAGCTCTGTAGCAGTAAACAGCGCTTAGGTTCGTCCTTGTTCCGTTGAGTAATTGCTGCGCTAGTGAAAATTGGCAGCAGTTGCAGCGTTGCATTGAAAAGCGAGTTGCCACTTCTATTGGCGGACGAGCTCCAGTATCGATTGCCAACTGAGATATAAGGCTAAACAGATTGAATTTCGTTAGCTGTTGATACATTTGCCAGAGGTAGAGTTCAATGAAAATGAAACCAATAAGATTGCCAAAACAATCTATGCTATAAGTTTAATAGAACTGCAGAATAATTTATATATTATTTAAAATTAAATATATTATAAGACATAACGAAGATATGCAGCAGATAATTGTTTTATCTAGCTGTATTCGAATGCCTTTATCTATCTTTCACAATATGATTTCCTTTTTAATTCAATTTATCAATTAATTTAATTTAATTCTTATGATTTTCTTTTAATTTAATTTATTAATTAACTTAAATTAGTTCTTATTTTTAATTTTCTGTGTAGACTGACACTAGTCGACAGTAAATAAATATATAAATAAATAAATCTTTAGCTCTGTAAATGTACCTGTAGCTGTTTCTATATTTGTATCTGTATCTATAATAATATAAATTTAAATTTTCGTAATACATACTTTTCATTTGTATACAATATTTTTCAAATTTTTAAATTACAAAATTTAAAGATAGATAGAAATTATTATTTCTTTAAAAAGAAAAATTTTAAATAATTTTATTCGACTGAAAAATACATTTCAAAAATTGAAAAAAGTGTTTCTATTTAATTTATTTATATAAAATAATAAATACCTAATTTTTGTTACAATAAATATTTTAAAAATTATAAGAGTTACGAAATCTAGTTTAAATGTATTTAGTCTTATTACAATTTATATATTGTACCTGTATTAAAAAATGATTTAAAATATTTATTATTTTTTTCAGTGTTGCTTCTGTCCGCAAAGGGCAACTGGCATCAGCGTGCTGCTGAAAGAAATTATAAAATAATTTTCACTCGTGATAAAATGAGCTGCGTTTTCCTGCAGGCAACTGACCATGTTTTCTCTGTCTGTCAGTTCACAGTTTGGATTTTTTTGTCTGCCGCTTTCCATGGGCATTATCAAATAATTCAGCAGTAATCTATTTTAATCTGTTGTATGTATGCCTGTCTGTCTGTCCGTCTGTCTGGCTGTCTGTTTGTTTGTGCACAGTGCGTAAGTGCTTGGCGTAAAATCGTGGCATGCAACAGAACATTTTGCATTTCGCATTTGGCATTCAACCATGCAACGAGCTATGAATTCATTTATTTCACCCCATTTTACTAAACATCATGCTGAATTAAATCTGTGACATCAGGTATGCCATGGGTACTTATGCATGTATGTGTGAACTTACTGTGATTACGGGTATTGATAGAGCTGTCAAAAAACGTTTGCATTACACATTTTTTATGCCGTTCGAATATGTGTTTGTGTGCAAATGATTGCAGCTGATTAAATGCACTCAAAGCGGCTTAGTGTAATGCACAGATCTAAGCGAAAAAAATCACAGCCCTGCGGTGGCTTAAATTATAAAGTGTAATTTCAAATAAATAGGCAGAGTTTTCCAGCAATATGAAGAAAAACAACTGGGTCAAGTTGTGGATTCAATTTTTAAAATAAATTGCATAAATTAAATAGCTAAGCCGCACCTAATATACAACCTATTTTTAGACCCTTTACTTTAATTTAGTGCAAAGAGGAAATGTGTGTAACACCCAGAAGGAGGCGTGGCAGACCCCATAAAGTATATATATTCTTGATCAGGACGACAAGCCGAGTCGATATAGCCATGTCCGTCTGTCCGTCTGTCTGTCTGTCTGTCTGTCTGTCTGTCTGTCTGTCCGTCCGTCTGTATGAACACCTAGATCTCAGCAACTATAAGAGCTAGAGACACCATATTCGGGATTCAGGTTCCCCTATTCAGTAAGCAGCACGAGTTTGTTTTAGATTTTGGATACCTTCCCCCCTTTCCCCGCAAACCGCAAAAATCGAATTCACAGCGTCGATAGAGAATGTCGTAAACTAGTTAAATACCAAATTACAAATCAATAGCTTTAAAACTGTGGCTGCAGTAGCTTTCTGCGGTTTGCAGGGGAAGGGGGGAGATATCCAAAATCTAAAACAAACTCGTGCTGCTTACTGATTAGGAGAACCTAAATCCCAAATATGGTGTCTCTAGCTCTTATAGTTGTTGAGATCTAGGTGTTCATACAGACAGACAGACAGACAGACGGACAGACGGACAGACGGACAGACGGACAGACAGACGGACGGACATGGCTATATCGACTCGGCTTGTCGTCCTGATCAAGAATATATATACTTTATGGGGTCTGCCACGCCTCCTTCTGCCTGTTACATACATTTCCTCTTTGCACTAAATTAATAGACCCTTTTTACTTTTTTAAAGTAAAGGGTCTAAAAAACAAATAATATTAAAAAATAAAATAATTCAATAAATTATGACTTCTCTGCGATCATAACTCCACGTCGAACAGAGCAGACAACAAACTGGACTTATAGCTAGCCAACGTCAAAACACAATAATTCAATAAAAATAATAAATAAATAAAATATAAAAAAATATTTTAATATATTATTATTCATTTGGAATACTATATTATAAATTTATATTAATACTAATAAATATGCTAATTAATTAATAAATTTGCAATTTTTTGTAACTTTACACCACTAATGTTTTAAAATATAAGTGCTTTTCTACATTTAAAAAATAAAATAAAATAAAACTATTAGTAAAAACAAAGAATGTTATATTAGCAGAAATTTTGCACTATGTGAACTCTCAATAGAATCTCTCACTAAGAATTATTGAAAGAGAGCAACAATAACAGCTGCTTAAAGCACGCTCAGCCAAAAATAAAAGCAAAGAGAAACGAAGCGAAATTTTCTGCTGAGCGCGAGAGCGTGCATGTGTTTTTCCATTGTCTTAATCATGTTCCATCATGATCTACTAAGTAAATCGCAAAGAGAAAACGGTTAACAGTTATTTGCAAGTTCCGATTAAAACTAAAGGAAGAGGCTGCGCTCTCAATTACTCTCGCTGCTGCCAAATTATTGCAGTTACTCCTAGGCATGGAAAGATAAGGGATAAGAAAGGCAAATTACAGTTCGAGTTTTGTCTATTTTCTTTTAGTTTATCAGTTTGGTTTTGGATAAGTGTGAGAATGTTTTACATCGCGGAGCGCAATTGATTACAATCGATATAAATAATAATAATATAATAATGATATTAACTGGATGTGTAGCTGTAGATTTAAAGTATGATTTCGTGATTAATTTATGTCTATGTTGAGTGCATAAAACATGAATATAGCGAACTCAACACTTAAAAAAATCATTGCAAATTGGATTTTAATTTTTAGAAATAATTTTTAAAAATAGGTATTCTAAATATGTGCTAGACAAGACATGTTTTAGTTGGAATAGGGCGAAATGTAAAACATTTTCTGTTGTTTTATACAGTACATTATTATACATTGAACATTTGACTGTTTTGGTATGCCACAGTCGTGTCCATAAGATTAACATTAGTTGAAATAAATGTGTTTATTCTGGCCGCTCATCCTCGGGCGTTGCACTCAGTGCGGTCAGCTTGGTATTGGCTCTGATGCAATGCAAATGTCCTCGACTTGAGTGTCCCATTTGCATTATTCATTGGCTAAAAAAAATCGGGAAGGAAATAAAAGTCCATTGCAAAGTTGCCTGGGATTTTGTATGCCCGAAAAACTGTACTTAACTTAATTAAAGTTTGCTTTTTTAGCTCTAGCAAAATGTTAGCCACAAGCCAAAGACAAAGCTTAGCAAAAGGCGCAACTGATTGGCATCATTTATAAGGCAAGCAGCAGAGAAACAGATAGAGAGAGAGAGAGAGAGAGAGAGAGAGAGAAAGAGAGAGACAGAGAGTGCTCGTTGTAATGTCATTCATTTGTGTGCAACCGCGTGAGTTAATGAAGTTGCCACATGCTGCAACTTGACAGCTTGCCACATATGAATCTGGCAAATGTTGAACCTGCAGCAGAACATATTCTATGCATTTTCTTAGTTTTGGCGTAAATTGAAAAGTATTTTTTGCAAGACAAATAAGGACAAGGCGGGGCGTTGCAGTGGCAGTTGCAGTTGCAAGAGTCGATTGTCGCAGCTGGTAAGAGAGCAAGACAGACATCGACACAAAGCCGTTCTGACCATTTATCAGTTCTATTGGCCAAAAAGAAAACGAAAAGAGCAAATCAAGCCAAAACAAAGCAATTCGTTGCCATGTGAAGGCAGTAAGCCAGCAACAAGAACAAATGCAATAAAATGCAATGTTTCTATTACAACGATTTACGTTCTACACACACACACACACACACACACACTACACAGATACACAATACCAATACCAATGCATGTATGTTTGTAGTTGCTCCTCAGGCATTTCGCGTGCTGAAACATTTTTATTACTTCGGCCAACTCTGTACAACATTTTTCGAATGGCCAACAAAAATGTTAGCCAAGTTTCAGCGGGTTGTTGTCCCCGCTAAGTCGCTGCTCTGTTGTCTTTGTTGTTGTTTGTTAACTGCAACTTAAGATGAGCAAGGCTGCCTGCCCCTCGTATTTATTTCTTTTTGGCAATTTTAATTGCTGTTGAACTTGCCTCCAACTACAACATTAATGACAGCAATTACACCAACAACAACAGCAACAACAACTGCAACAACAGAAACAACAACAACAACATTTGGCGCGTGTGTGCCATATATTTGATTTAACTTGTTTGGCTTGGAAAAAAGTTAGCACAATAATTTGTTGCAGCGCGCAAATAAATTTGTATTCGCCCTTTAAAAACTATTGCGGGAATTTAGAGATTTGTGGCGCACATTGTTGCAACAACACGTCCTGAAACACACACACACACATATATATATATATAGATGTATTTATATATGTATATGCTTGCAATATGCTGCAATTTATTGGTTGACATAGCACAAAGCAGTTGAAACACTTTGTTAAGCTGCAATATCATATGAAAAAACTTTATGTCAACAACATTTAACTATCATTCATAATTAAACGTACATTTTATGTATTTGTTAAAAAACGTGTGCTCCATTTATGTATATATTTTTTATTACATACATACAGAGTTAATGATTAGATGAGTTTATGTCATAAAAGGTTTAGTCTATGATATTAAAGTAGATCCCGAATAAAATACTCGATAAAAACGATAAAAATCAGTAGAGATCATTCAAAGAGCCTTATGCTGAAAGTATATGCATTTATTTAAATATTTAAAAATTAATATTAATATAAAATATTACAAAAAATAAAACACATATTTTTGAATCCTCATGTCAATATTGTTAGGAATTCAATTAAATACTATTTTAAAAATCAAAATAATTGTTTGCATATATGTCAATCAAATGCTCCATTTATTCAGGATGCTAACGTAAATTCTATGAAACAAAGTTCTCAATATTATGAATGTAGACCACAACCACAAATCGGTGTTTTACAAGAACTAAGCTCAAGCTATGTTAACTGGGAGTTTTGAATTGTTCCTACTCTAATGTAGCATAGAACGTTTATGGATATTTGAAACACTCGGGCAGTTGTGTAATTAAAATATTTTTCTTACATTGTAAATCAATGAAGGTATTTGCGCAAACATTTATATTTGCATTTCCATTTGCAATTAGATTTTAATGGGTTTTTAAAACTGCCACTTTTACAATAAATTTAATTGAATTTATTATGCAAAAACGTTTTGCCGTTATTGTTTATATATATATAATTTTTTTTGGCATTTTGTTGTTGTGATATTTCGCTAATTTTCGCACAACAATTAAATTTTGGCGTTCATATTAAATGTGCGCAAAAGGGAAATGGCAATACGTGGCACGCGGCGTATGCGTAATGTGAGCGAAAAACATTTAAATTAGGATTAGTTGAGAGAGACAGCTAGAGAGAGAGCAGAGAAAGAGAGAGGTAGAGAGAGAAAGATTGTGTGTATGGGCAGCATTAAAATCGAAACATATGCAAAATGTTAATGCTGCATACACGAATGCAACGGAAAATCGGGGGAAAATTGTGCAGCAGCTATTTAACCAGTTGGCGTATTTTCTTTACGCTGCGGGCATATTGATATCGGGTACAGTGCCGCACATAAATTAATGCCCCACGCGTCTAACGGCATTTGTAACCAAGCAGCAGTAGCCGCTGACTCTGGCCCGTTATGACCATTTGGCCATTTATTTGCCAGCAGTTGCCACACGTCTCTGCCACTGCCACAGCTTACTGGCACGTCATCGGCTGGCGCACATTTTAAAATTATATTATTTTGAATGGCTTTTTAGAAAATTAATAATTACATATGACAGCACATGTGTGTGTCTCTGGCAAAAATGGGCGTGCCTGCGTACGTGGCATTTAATTTTTTATATTGTGTCTCGCCTTAATGCGCATTTTAAAACTCGCCAGCTGCCAAATGGCACAATTCACATTAAATTTTGCATATTGCAGAAATTGTATAATTCGCAAACTGTTATTTTTGTTAAAATCAAATATGTTAATACAAAGTTATTTATGCCGGCAGATCGTTTATTTATTTATTTAGTGCAATCAACAGAAATTGTGAATCAATCACAATTAAAATACACATTAAATTAAATCAAATAAAAAGTAAGGTAAAGCTGAAAGAGAAGTGAATTTTAAATAAGAAAACAATTAATTAATTTTAAAATGTAAGGGTTTAATTTTTTGATACCGGAAAATACAGAAAAACCCTAATTTTGATTGTATGTAATGTTAATAATTTTTAATGAAAAGTCAAAAAATATTTTCTATATTTTCATATAATTTAAATAATTATTAAAAATATCTAAAAATATTACTATTATTACAAATGTTTTGCTAATAATTTAACACTTTTTTTAACAAATAAAAAGTTTACTTCTAATAGACTTAACTGCAGTTTAACTTCTGCTAGTTTGAGCCAACTCTTTAAGCCCTTCCATTCGCTTAGGCCGGCTGCAGCTGTGGCTCTACTTTTGGCCAGCTTTTTTTCGTGTGCCCAAATCAGTTTCTGTATTTCTCTTTTTTTGCTTTCTTTTCTTATTTCTGTTACGTTTAGGTCCCCATACGCAGGCCGCCAAAATGTCTTTTTGCCAGCCTCTCTGTCTGTCTGTCTTTCTGTCTGTCCGTCTTTCGGTCTGTCTCTGTCTGTCTGTGCCGTTGTCCCATGGTTTATTCCGACTACTTTTGGCCATTATTAATTGCTAACGTGCGCTGATTTCTTTTGCTACAGTTGCCGCTAGTTATTGTTGCTGTTATTTGTTGCCTTTTACCTCTCTCACTCCTTTCCACTCATCCCCTTCTCGCTCCCCGTTGCCACTCTCAATGCCCTGCTCGCCATACGTTGTTCGTTGTCTTGTCCGTTTGGCTCAGCAGTGACATTCATGCACCGGCGAACAACTGTGTATGGGATGGCTGAGGGAGGGGAAGGCGGAGGGGCACAAAGAGAGCTAAAGAGTAAGCCGGGCAGGGAGCGGGGTGACACAGAGATTGCCCCAACACGGCAATAAATCAATGCGAAGTTGTAGCTGGTAGTCAATGCGCCACCAACGGCGCCATTTTAAAGTCCTGCTGTCTTTGGCAATTTAATGCAGGCGCCTATTAGTATGCAACAATTTTTTCTCCAAATATCCGTTACAGAGGATGCGAATTGAAGTAAGTCATAATACTCAGAGGGATAACAACTGAGTTGTGTACTCCCGAAATTAATAAATAATAGTTGTACAATATTCCGAGAATTTTATTACACAAGCAAACGAAATTCTTCAAAAGAAACTCTTGAAAATATAGTATATTAAATAAATGTAAATTAAAGGTATGTGTATATATTGTTGATCAGGACGATGAATTGAGATGAATCTTGTCTATATTTTCGTCTGTCTCCGTATGTTTTTAAAAACACGTCAATCTTAACAATAGTTAATTTGAAATGTTGCCTAGAAGTCAAACATAATTGTTGATAATGAACAATTTAAATATTAACTAGTCTCTCTCCCTCAATCACAAATTATTTAATCACACAATTTAATTTAATAATTGCCCCATGGGTAGATGTGAATAAAGAATGTTTAAAAAAATATATATAATAAATATTTTATTATTGTTTCCTTATTTAATTTGAAGTTTATTTGATTATCAGTTGGCTCTTTTATCTTAAGCTTTATATAATTATTAAAATCAATTATTAGCAAAAATAATGTAAAAAAAAAATACATTTTGTTTATCACCGAGAAGACTTATGCATGAGTCATCGATGTTTCATATCTGGGCTGCAATCACTTAAAAACTCTTCCCACTCCGATCAGTACTCAAAAAGGAAAGCGCGCAAAGAGAAGAGCGCCTGTGCGCCTGAGCGCCTGAGCACCTGAGCACCTGAGCGCTGCTATGCAGCCTTTGCGCTAAGGAGAGCGCAAGTAGAAGCGGTTGGTTTGAGGTGAGTTTCTGTGCGCTGTCTCTATTTAACAGAGCCTGATCAAGAGGCGGTGAAAGCGCAGACTGCAAGCGCTATAAATGCTGCTGCGAGCAGCTCTGCTAATCAGTGAAGCAGCGTCTGTTGTTCGGTGCGGACGGAAGGATAAGTGCGCTTTTTAATCGGTTCAACTATAACTATAACACAACAGCTGTAACAGCAATGAGTCATCGCAGTGTGAGGAGAGAGTGCGCAGAAGAGTGAACAGAAAGTTTGCCTGCAATTTGATATTGAATTGTGATATGTGTGATTGGATGAACGCATGCGAAGCTTTGAGCGAAGCAGAGCGCGCAAAGAGAAGAGCGCCTGAGCGCCTGAGAGCCTGAGCACCTGAGCGCCTGAGCGCTGCTATGCAGCCTTTGCGCTAAAGAGAGCGCAAGTAGAAGCGGTTGATTTGAGGTGGGTTTCTGTGCGCTCTCTCTTTTTAACAGAGCCTGATCAAGAGAGCAGACTGCACGCACTATAAATGCTGCTGCGAGGAGCTCTGCTAATCAGTGAATCAGCGTTCGCTGTTTGGTTAAGACAGAGGGATAAGTGCGGTTTTTAATCGGTTCGATTATAACTGTTACACAATAACGGTAACACCAATGAGTCATCTGCGAGAAGATCGGACGTCGCATACAGCAGCAGAGTGCTTACAGTTTGTGGTGACAGGAGAATGAACAGGAAGCTTGCCTGCAATCTGATTCATTTTTTTTTTTTTCGTGAAACAATTTGATATTGATTGTGATTGAATCAACAATTTCGAAGCCTTGAGCGAAGTGGCCAACTATAATCAGATCAAGTGCGATGATACGATAATCTACCTTTGGGATACCAGAATTTTTACAATGTGATGGCATTGCTACGACAAAACGGATGCAGGTAATTACACGCAAATACTAGATCTTATTAAACTTTAGAAAAGTAACAGCGGTAAAAGCAACTATGCTCATTATATGCTCTTGTAAAAAAACATTTTAAAATCAATTTTACACCCTTCTCTTATTTTTAAAAGGTATTATTATTGAATGCACAACAGATTTTCAATTAATTCGTAATTATAAGCTCATATACATTCCCATTTTATATTTTTTTTGTTCAATCTATTTTCACACACATACATATAAAGTTTATTTAGTATTGACATGTAACTGTGATTGATTAGCTAGACGTGGGAAAGTCGCAGCAGCAATTAATTATTATTGCGTATAACCTAGGGATATATTGTCTACTCGTTTTATTATTCGCAACTTTGATTATGAATATTAGAAAAATATTTACATCTTGTATATCTAAAGAATATTTGTACATAATAACATAAAATATATCCATACATACATCCATACATATATCTTTATATTTAATATATCTATACAAATCAAAATCTGGCCAACACAAGATATCAAATTTTTCGACCTTCTGCTATGGTCATATTACATACAATTGTGCTGGAAACCGCATTATTTATTTCCAGCATAATTCCAACATTTTACACATTGCGAATCGAGCCTTATATGTATATGAATTAATTATTCTCTTTCAATTGAATTTGTGTTTTCATTTTTATGGCTGCTGAGTCGGATGCCGAAAGTAGAAAACAAAATCTGAATATTCAACAGGGAAATGTAAATACATACGGCTTTTAATGTGATAAGAAACTTTATCAGAGATGCAACAAGCTGTGTAAATTGTTATTGAGCAGCAAGGCGGACGGACAAATGGACAGATGAACAGGGCGGACAGGGCGGACAATGCAGCTGCCACGTGCAGTGTGGCAACTGGCAATGTTGCAGCTGCAACTGCAACTGCAACTTAGTTACTTACAGTGGTTTTAACACCAACAAAAGAAAATGCATTCAGAGCCAAGTTTAACAATGGACAATCTCCGAATATATTGAAAAAATTCCAAATAAAAACAGTATGGACGGTTTTGATCCATCGGAATGGCTCGACTGTAGAATACTCTATAAATATAAATATTTATCAAATAGCATAGAAAGCGCTGCGGCAATGCTTCTTCTTGCTACTTTGTCTGTAGCATGCTTTATTAGCTACCTGAGGATGAGCAAGGCAAAGCCTGCAATATTGTTTGCCTAGTAACTTTTGTATTTATTAAACTATTTCAATGTGATTTTTAGAATAGATATATATAATGGTGGAGAGTATATATTCTGAACAAAAACCTTCCATATTTAACATAGCGCTTGCTTGCGGTTTTTATCGATTGGGACGTAATAGGGACATTTGAAACCAACTTCACTAGAAAATTGTTGCTTTAGATTCTATAGCTCCCGAAATCCCAGCGTTGATCCCGACGGACAGACATACAGACGGAAGAGCAAATATGGCTATATCGACTCGATTTATTATCCTGATCAAGAATATATATACTTTATGGCGTGTTTCTGTCTGATTAACCCTTTTTGACCATCTCATATATGGTTTTTCATATGTGGTCCACCTTTAACTGAAACTCAAATTCCGATCTGTACTCATAAAGGAGAGAGCGCATATACTGTTCTCTCTCACACAATTTAATTTAATATTTGCCCCATGTGCAGATGTAAGTAAAGAATATTTAAAAAAAAAAGATAATAAATATTTTACATTGAATTTTAAAAAATATTAAATTATTATTATTTCTTTATTTAATTTATATTTTATTTGATTCTCATTTGGCTCTTTTATATTTATTTTAAGCTTTATATAAATATTAAAATAAATTATTAGCAAAAATAATGTAAAAAATAAAATAAATTTTGTTTATCAACGAGAAGACTTATGTATGAGTCATCGATGTTTCATATCTGCCGCAATCTCCCAAAAACTCTTCCCACCTCTAACTGTAACTCATATTTCGATCTGTACTCAAAAAGGAAAGCGCGCAAAGAGAAGAGCGCCTGAGCGCCTGAGAGCCTGAGCGCTGCTATGCAGCCTTTGCGATAAAGAGAGCGCAAGTCAAAGCGGTTGGTTTGGGGTGAGTTTCTGTGCGCTGTCTCTATTTAACAGAGCCTGATCAAGAGACGGTGAGAGCGCAGACTGCAAGCGCTATAAATGCTGCTGCGAGCAGTTCTGCTAATCAGTGAATCAGCGTCCGCTGTTTGGTTAAGACAGAGGGATAAAAGCGCTTTTCAATCGGTTCAACTATAACTGTAACAGCAATGAGTCATCTGCAGTGTGAGGAGAGAGTGCGCAGAAGAGTGAACAGAAAGTTTGCCTGCAATTTGATATTGAATTGTGATATGAGTGATTGAATAAACGAATGCGAAGCCTTGAGAGAATTTGGCATGCATTTGCACAAACTGATTAACCCTTTTTGACCATCTCATGGCTACAGGGTATAGAAAGGCACAACACAATGCTGTAGGGTAAACACGCACACACACACACACACTTGTCTGTTTTTCCTGCAATAAATCTGCGAACTGTGGGCGGGCTGGCTGTGGCTGGGCGTGTCTGCTTACAAGTTGCCATGACATTGTCATGCATATGATGTGCCTTTCTCACACACACAGTTTTAATTGCTGCTGTTGCTGCTGTTGCTGTTGCTGTTGCTGCTGCTGCTGCTGCTGTTGTTATTGTTGCTGTTTACAAGCTGCGCCAATTTCGCGCTGCTATTAAATTGTATTTAATATTTGCAATATCCTCTGGACCAGGCGCAAGAGGCAAATTGCTTGCACAATTTAAGCCCACAATTTGTCGTAGTTGCTGCTCATTTTAGTTTAATTCCTATTTAAATTCATGTAGTATATATTTTACATCAAACGCCAGCGCCAACGCCAACGCCAGCGTCGACACTCAACGCTTAATTACCCAAGCTTATCAAAACATCTACGAGGCGATGACGCTGATGACAACATTTCGTGGGCGATAGCAGCAGCAGCAACAGCAGCAGCAGGAAAATGGGAAATGGAAAATGGCATGCGGGATGCGAGATGGGGGATGCGGGGGGGCAAAGATACTCTGGCAAGTTTTCTTAATGAATTATTTAATCTGCGCTGCATCTTCCAGCAAATTTTACGCTCTAAACCGACATTTTTTGCGCTCGACTTGTCAACCCCATCAAGCCAACTTGCCATGCATATTTTATAGGCACAACGACTTGCCAGATACACTATAAAAATATAATTGGCCATAGGCTAAAGTAGTTAAAGTCAGTAACCATTTTGACAACTAATTAACAAAATATATATATTTATTAATTGAGTCTGAAGGCCTCCGTTGCTCTGGCTTATTTTATTTTATTTATTTATTTATTTAATGTCAACTAATTGCAGTTAACAAGGTAATTTAGAAAAAAATAAATTAAAATATAATTTAAATGTAATTTAAAGTTACAGTGTAAATGTTTTTTAAAAGTAAATGTAAATGTTATACTTTTTAATTCTTTAACACAATCAAATATAGAATAAAAACAGGGTATAATAATATTTATTATTACTATTATGAAGTTTAAAACTAAAGCATAATGTTTACTAGAAATTTGTGACAAATGAATTTAGCAAAGTTTATTGTTATATATTTATTAAATTATATAATTTATTCATTAATTCAAAATATAAAGACAAGTAATATTTTTGTATTGCAGAATACGTTTTTTAGTATAAAATAACAAAATTTATTTATTTTATATTAAACACGTGTAAAAGTTTTTATTTTCTTGTATATCTGTTTAGATTTCCGCAGTAAATTTTATTACATATAATAATAATAATATAATATATATATATATATATATATAATATATATATATATATTATATATATAATATATAATGATTTAAATAAATATTTTGGTATTGTATTTTTACTTGATGATATTTAAATATTCCATTATATGTATATTCAATTTTAATTTAATTAAATAATAAGGGTTGTTTAAGTTAAATACAATTAATAAAATATTAAAGATATACACTGTAAATAAATATTTTGTATTAATTTTTTACTTGAATACATTTTAAGTTTTAATTATATTTGAATATTTTATTTAATTAAATATTAATATTTATTTAATTAAGAAAGTAATAACATTATTAAATATATACGCTTTTAGTAAGTGTATTTAAAAGCAGCAAAATTGTTAAAGCCAATGCAAATAGGCCACAGAGCTGGCCGGGCTAATAAGTTAAACGACACCGTGACATAGTTACGAGGGCAAATATTAATGCCAAGGCGGCGTGCTGCCCGTCATACACATACACACACACACAACAACACACACATAATACACACACACACACAAAAACAAGTCACAGTTGTAGTTGTAGTCGCAGTATTTGTTCACCTATTTACCACGCAAATGAAGTTGAAAATAACTGTGAAATGAAGATGAAGTGCTTTAGTCAACACGGCTACGGCTACGGCTACGGCTGAGGCAGGAGTCTGAGCCGCGCCCAGACAAGCAGACAGACAGACCAAGACGGGCCAAGAGAGCGAGAAAGAGAGAGGGAGCAAAAGAGGGAGAGGGTGAGGTAGCTGGGCGTCTAAATGGAATGTAAATATTTGAGCAGCGCCACGGAGAGCGTTACGGTTAACGGCCACGTCGAAGACAACGCTGCAGCCAGCATGGCGGACTGGCATGAGTGTGCATGAGACTCTCTATGTGTGTGTGTGTGTGTGAGACTCTGTGTGTATGTGTGTGTTTAAGTTTCTCTCATGTTGACTCTAGCACTGACTCGCCCAACAGCCGAAAAGGCCTTGAGGCGTCTAAACAATGGCCAAGACGCGCAGAAATAGAAGCTACGTGCTGTGGCCGTTGCTGCTCAAAATTAAAGGCAATTAAAAAAGCTAAACTGTATGTGTGTGTGTGTGTGTGTGCGAGTGTGTTTGTATGTGTGTGAGCATATGAAACTCTCAGGCTTATTAGCTGCTGCAGCACACCCAAAAGTAGGCTACATATTCCGGCATAAATCAAAACGAACAACAGCTTTAAGTGCTGCTAACTTGGCTAAGAAATGCGCTCGTATGTGTGTGCGTCTGTAAGTGTGTGTGTATTTGCAGCGAGGTGTGCTAAGCCTGTATAGAAAGCTAAAATAAAATCCAAGAAAATAAAACAAGCAACGAGCCAGCTGAAACAGGTGATTGGCAGTAAGTTTACATTTACACTATTTCAATTTTTACTGTTTTTAAATTCATTACAGTTTGTTAAAAAGTATTTTTCAAAAAATAATTATATGTATATGCATAATTTTGATTTAAATATACATACTTTAATTATACATTTTTTTATTGAATTTTTACAGCCTTTAAATATATAGCAGTGTTGTATTTATAACAAGTTAATTTAGGTAAAATTTGCTTAATTTTCAGCCATTTTAAACTAATTTATAAAATAATAATTTCAACTTAAAAACATATTCTTTTGATAAATCCTCAAGAATTCCATTGAATAAATAAATATGTAATAAATTTATTCAGTTTATGTAAATTGTCTTTATTATCGGCGTTCTTTATATCATATTTGTTCTTTACATCTTATTTAACTTATAATATAATAAAATTTAATAAATTTAATTTTTAAACATATACTATTAACGATACATTTTCAACAATTTAATAAAAAGTTATTTAATAGCTTTATTCAATTTAATTTCAATTGGTTAAATTATTAGTGACTTTGCTAGATATTCGCTTGTTTAAATTTTATTTAACTCATTAAAGTGATGAAATTTAATATATTCTAATTTTTATTGAATGCTTTATGCTTTCGCAAGCTTTAAAGCTACACACATACTTCAATCATAATTGCCGTTCGTCCGATTACTTTTGCAGCTTCTTTCAGTTTATGTGCAGCACTAATTGATAGCTACCCCTGTCCCCCTTGCAAGAAAGAAACTTACCTTCCGCCTAGTGAAATATTTTTGGGAGGAGGCCAACGTGGCGTATGCGTTATGCGTACGTTACGTATACGCCGTGTGGGCATGTGCATAATAACTCTTTGTGCTGTGCGCCAGAGGAAACTACAAGTGCAATTGAAGCTGCTTGGCAATGCCTCAAGATGGCGCCACTCAATGTCCTTTGCTTGCCACACTGCTCTGCATGCGGAGGACGCCGACATCGAGAAAACTTGCTGCAATTTTCGACTTGACTGCCAAGGAGTTGAACTTGCACACTTGCCGCGTCCTCGCCGTCCTCGTCGACAAGTTATTTTATTGATAAACTTTTTGTGGAGTGACTGCGAGATGAGAAGTGTCTATGTGGGCGTGGGGATTGTTTGGCAAGGGGCATCGAGTTTTTTGTCCTGCTTCTGCTTCTACTTCTACTTCCCCTTCTCCTTCCAGTTTTAGTTTTTTTGTGGCATTGGACGTTGCTTTGATGCTTGCTCTGCGCGCTGTCTTCACATTGTTTGGCTTAAATGGCATTAAATCCTTTTAATGCTGTGCGCCAGCGGGTGTCGAGAGAGAAGGGGGATGGGGGGGCTGGACAACTTGCAGGCACTTTGGGGAAATCAATTGTGCTGATTGTCCTGCAATTGAGCTGCCTCGACAGCTGGACAGCTGGACAGCAGCAGAATTGAGCATTGAGAATTGGCATAGCCGCCTGACTAACTGTATCCATTTTTTGTTTTGTCTGCTTGATTTTGTCTTTAGCCGAGTATTTATTTTAGCCATGCGCTGGCACTTTGTTATTGCTTCCTGCTTCCTCTTCAGAACCTGCACTTTAAATAAGTACAATAGTGTCCATTTGGTTAGTGCAAATGAGAGATGAGAAACAAAAATCATGTATATTACGACGAGCTAGTTCAATATACACATATCCGTCTATCCTTCTGTTCGTCTGTTGATCCGTCCGTTTAAACGCTAGTAAGTGGCAAACTATAAGAGATAGGAACACCATTTTTGGTTTTTAGGTTCTCCTACACTACATAGCAACCTCGCGAAGCTGGGAAACTGTAAGAGCTAGGAACACCATTTTTGGTTTGTAGGTTCTTCTATACAGCAAACAGATCAAGTTTAACATTCTTTACCTAACCACAGAAAATCAACCTCTCAACATCGTAGATCTCACAAAATATAAGAGCTAGGGACACCATTTTTGGTTAATAGGTTCTCCTATACCGCAAACAGGTCAAATTTATTTAGTTTGTTATACCTTTTACCCACTTTCCCGTCATTCGATGCTGTGAATAACATTACAATTGAAAAAGAAGCACCGAAGATATGCAACAGACAATTTGTAGTACTGCGCAGAGGAGGAAAGTGGTTTGTGAATACGCGCATAGCTTGCCTCTCATGTAATTATTAAAACACAAAGTATAGGGTCTACTGCTGTCAGTTACGTCCGACTGTAGCCAGTTGCCTGTCTGATTTAAAATGCTTTTTTTTTGTGTAATACTTTGGCTGTTATAGCTTTAGAAGGCAAATTGAAAGATTTTGTTTAAAGCGAATTCAACAAACTGTTGCCGCTTGGCATGCCAGCACGCAGCTTTCTCTCTCCGTCTCTCTCTTTCTATCTCTCTCTCTGTCTCTTTCTCTATGAGAGTGAATGCGATTCTGAATGCGATTGTGAGTGCGAGTGCCAGTTGCTTTATTATCGTGACTGTGGATGTGAGTTGGGGTTGGGGTTGGGGTTGGTGTTTATCGTTGCCAGGACATCGTTTCAGCTGCAGCAATGCGGCCTCGTGCAGGCATCTTCTGACATACCTGGCCACGTTTATTGCCACTTTCGAGTTGCATGAAATTAAACCTGCTTTTACGAGCTGCTATGCGCCTTTTCCCTTGCCCCCCCGTCCCTTCGCTGAGTGCAGCTTTTCTTTAGACTCAAGTTAAATCTTTAAGATGCTGCGGCCTTTTAATTATGCAAATGTGCGGCTTCTATTAATTGCAAGTGCAAGGCCCAAGGATTTCAGCATTTAAGACTTCTGGCTCGGTTAGGCCGCAGACGGACTGGATGACGAACTGGCATGGTGCATGGGCCCATTAGGCAACCTCAGTCGTTCAGCATAAATGCGATGCGCAGAGGCGACACAACAAAAGCGCTGCAAAAGCGCAACAAAAGGCAGCGCCAGGCGAAAAGCCAAAGTGGCCAAAACCGACTTGGCCAGCAAATCTTTTAGTGCAAATCTGAAAAACGCGCTGGTCGCACGTCGTCTCTTTTCCTCCCTCTCTCTCTTTCTCTCTCTCTCTCTGTGCTCTATTACCCTGCCTCTTGATAAGCAAAACGCTTAGAAAAGCGTGACCACAGCCGCAGCAGCAGCAGCAGCAGTTGCATTTGCTAAAGTCAAGTCGAGGTTTGCGTTTTTCCAGGTGCAGCTGGCCGCAAGATAAACTCCAAATGAAAAACCGGCAACACAGAAAACGCAACTTTAGCAAATTTTCGTTTGTGCAGCAAAGTTTTCTCCATTTTCTCGTTTTTTTTTTAAGATTTTTATTTTCTCTTATTCAGCGCTGAATAAATCATTTTCGTGTTGCTTTCTGTGCACTTTTCTATGCCTTTTGTTTTCGACTTTGCACTGTGATTTTGCCCCATTGTTTTTTTTCGCTCTTTCGTTGGCCATCAAAAGAATTGCCGTTAAGTGTTGTTAAATGCACGTGCAACAAGCTAGATGGAAGCTGCATCATGAAAGTTGCGCTTGTTTGACTTACAAGTCGAAGAAACTGTTGCATGCTTTTAGTCGAAGCATTATAATACTTAGGTTTATTTTTAAATATCTAGAAAAATAATCTAAATTTAATATAAAAACGGTATCTTGCCTAATAGGTATCTTCAGAACATGATTTTTGGCCCTAACATCAATGTTTCCAATTCAAATTTTCCAATACACATAAAATAAAGTACATTTGGTTTTAATAATTTATTTTTAACATAAAATTTATATACAAAAGTAGATTATTTTTGTTTCTTACCGCAATTTTATTTAATTTGTTAATTTTAACTAGTTTGAATGCTATAAACCTCATATCTGTGGCTTCAATTTGTAATTTTAATTAAATTTTATTTAATCTGCATACATTTTTAAGTTAACATGGCCTTAACATACTCTTAACAGAGTCTTAAATTAACATTGGCACAGCTACACTTTGCCAATCAGCTAAGCTGCTTGTTATCAATTTCTTTTAGATACTCTCCCGCTTTCTCCCTATCTCTCCATTACTCAGCACTTTTTTCTCTACTCCTGAAATTGCCTCCATGTGGGAAAAATCTCGCTTAGGGCCAGCTACAATTGGTTTTGTTGTAGTTGTTGCGGCTAAGCCAAATGCCAAAGTGGTAAACAATGTCCAATGCTGTGGACTGTGCTTTTGTGTGCAAAAATTAAAACAATAAACTGAGATGGAGAATAAAAGACAGAGCAAGAGCATAGTGCACTGAGCGAAAAAATCAAGAATTATCGTACTTGAAATAAGAATTTTTGCTGTCAAAAGTTTAAAGAGCCATAAAATTCTTGATTCCAGAACGAAATTCTTATTTTTAATTGCATAAACTTTTTAAATTAAATATATATACGATTCGTACTTAATTTAATCATGCTTTGCTATTAATTTGAGCTTAATTTCGATTTTCAAGTTTGTTTGTATTTAAATTTTTTGTTTTGCGCATTATCCTTTATTTTTCTCAGTGTGGTGTTCGAGTTTAGTTGGCAGACTTTCGAAACTGGGCAATCGTCAAGACAGGCTCTAAAAACTTTTGAATACCTCAAATGTTGAGTGAGGCAGCTGCATATGATGAGCCTGTGTGTGTGCGTGTGTGTGTGTGTGTGTGCGTTGCATGCAACATGAGGCAGCTGCTGCCGGTCAACTGGCAGTTCACCTTTTAAACAGCTCTCATGCATGAAATTGAAAGAGTAGCAATTGATTGAAAATTTGCCCAGAGCAGGCGGGCATCAAAATACAATAAGAGCAACAGCAACAACAGCAACAACAGCAACAACAGCAACATGCCGAAAATAAAGATGGAAATTGCGGTTCACATGATATTTTTTGACGTAATTCGAATTTGCAAGTGAATTTGCCACACAGAGAGCCCAATGTAAATTGATAACGCAGCATTATTACGCACACAGACACACAATGGATCAGGAGGGAGGCGGAGGAAGAGGAAGAGGAGGAGAAGGAGGAGTTGGTAGAAGTAATCCGGCTGACGAACATTTACAGTAACGAGTTGAAGCAGCGCGCATTTTGGCGCATTTCACTTTTCAGGATTATTTAGAATTTATGCATAAACAAGCAAAAGGACGTTACCCAAAGTCATTTGTTTAAGTCAGCGTATGCTCATATGACCCCCGCAACCCCCTCGACCCACTCCACAGCATACACTACTTGCCACGCCCACCGCCTGCGAAGCGTAAGCAAAAGCCAAAAGCCATTTGTAGCCTTCACAATGCTACAATGACTTTGAGCGAGAGACTGACAGAAAGACAGACACACAGACGGACAGACGGACAGACAGTTGCTCAGTCAGCTCTTCAGCAAGCTTGTCCTTCAGGCTGTCAGTCCATCCGTTCATCCTTCCATCCGTTCGTCAGTCAAGCAACTTGTCTAGCATTTTATTGCCACTTCGTATGCAACAAATTGGCGACACATTCGAGCCAAGTTTCGACTGCGCCCAAATTAGGCAGCCTCCAAGCTGCAACTGCAACTGCAACTGCAACTGCAGACAATGTCAAGTTGCAGCAGGCTGTCGGCTAATAGCCACTTGGCCAGCAATGTCAAGGGAATCGCCCTGGCTGGATTCACCTCGACTTGCCTCCAGTTGGCCCTCAGGTAAATCCATTAACATCCAGCTGCCACTTGAGGCAGCGCAAGGCTGAAACAAAGAGTGTGCTAGGCAAATTTGCATATAGCACAATTGAAGCCTACAAACAGTGGCAATAGTTTGCAGATTTCAATTTGGCCAAATATCATATCTTTAAGCCATAACAAAAATCCCAGTAAACTTTATTTTATATCCGTAATAACAGTGCAATAATGCACCCGATATAATTTAGATGTTTTTGAATATATATACTCTAACGGAAACCATATTCATATTTCGTATGGTATAATAAAAACCAGTAAAAATGGATTCGATCAGTCGGGTACGCTCGACTGTCGAATACACAGCGACCCATATTGTTAAAATAATTTAAAAATTAATAACCCTATATTTCCCATTTTTCAATAGGTAAAGGGTATAACAAGCCCCACTGTGCTCTCGCTGCGCGCTTTTCCGTACTATGCCTTTATGGCCGCCAGACAGCGAGCGATATTTGATTTTTTATGCAATATTCATTTTTTAATATCTTCTGTATTTATCAACCAAATGGATTACGCTTTTTAGGATAAATAAATATTTTGTTAGGAAATATTGTATAGGAAATATATGTATTTTGACAGACATACACACAGAAAGACAGACTATATCGACTCAGCTCTACGCCTTTTTAACTGTAACATTTTTCTGAACAAAGTTATTGAACCTACAATACAGTTTAATTAAAATGCTATAACAAAATGCACAAACAGTTTTGGCACTTTTATGTTAATATATGCAGTAATATAATATAAGTATATATTAATATATATATTTTAAATTTACATTCTAATCTCGAATGTTAAGCGCATTTTAGCGTGAACATGCATAGCAACATTTAATGCGTCAAATATGTTGCTAAACATCTTGGGCTTAACAGCAAGCTGCTAGGCGCTAGGCAACATCTGGCAAAGGCTTAGCAACATTTGTTGCCAAACTCAGGCAGCAGCATCGGCAGCAGCTGCAGCAGTTGCAACATCATTCGGCTGGCGGCCACAACCGCAAATTTCAATGTTGTGACAGTTAATTTTGACAAATTTGTCTAAAGTTTATCACTTATTGATGATTATCACACAGCGCAATCGACGTTGCTGCAACAAACCTCGCCCAACAACAGCAACAACAACAACAATAACAATTTACGAGGCGTGGCAAATCGAATTTCAGCGAATAACTGATTATGAGGTTGGCTAACTAAATTAGTTACCACGTCCTTTTTACGTTAATTCTAAATTGCAAACGGTAAACGTGAATGCCGCAAATACATTTTATTACGGTATTTTATACAAAATACCCAGCAGCGAAAGGCGAGCAGAGAATGTGCCAAGAGGATGGGTAATGGGTAATGAAAGTTAATGTCGTTTATTATTTTATATATTATATAATACTTAATCATGTTATGTATAGAAATGCATTATAAATATTATGCTTAACATATTTCTAAATATATAAAAGTAAATTTAAAAAAATATATTTTATTTTCTCCTTTCCTTTTACATTTTAAAATATTAGGTTGTTTGGTAATGACATACCGGTTTCTGCGTTTGTGAACTCCATTTCAATCAATTGTAATTTTTTAACGTGGAAGCTCATGTAAACAAACTATATGTCATTTTAAAGGTGTTGCCAATACCAATACCAAATACCAATACCAATACCAAACGATATACAGCATTGCCAGATACGATTATATTTGACTTCACAAGCGAAGCGCGAAATTTGAATGTAAAAACCGGTATGTCATTACCAAACAACCTAATATATAAAAAATTAAATGTAAATATAATATATATATATGAATGAATGATTAGAAATAAATTAAAAATGTATATTAAAAGTATTTTAAAATATAGAAAATTAACTATAAGTTTGTATTCATGTCGCATACACACACATTCCCACATATATATATAACATTTTTATATTAAAATTTATAATTATACCCTGTACGCATTTTAAAATGGTGGAAAACAAAGTTAATAACTTTCATAGATTAGTTTTTTATTAGAATTTACTTCGGAAATAAATTTAAAATATATTTGCAAAATATCTAAAATAAAATAAATATATAAAATATAATATATTATTAATAATAAAATAACCAACATAATAAAATATGCAAAATTTTAATGCTGATTTATGCAATTATATTTATACATAAATATATGTACCTTGTATATTTTACTTCTTAATTTTATAAGTGCAGATAAATCAAAAATATTATAAATATTTAAATAAATAGAAACATACATTTTATTTGTTTCTTCGTACATATACAGGGTAGATTTGAAATAAATTTATATAGTTTATTAGGTATTTGTTGCTGTTGCACTTGTTGTTGTAATTGTGTTGCATTTTCCTGGCTTCAATTGCAAATGCAACTGTATTTGGTTTACCATTTTTTGAGGTTTTAGCCATAGAGTTGCCATAAAGCCAGATTTTATTGTGTTTGCACTGTTGCGTGCTCACTCCCCCTCTCCCTCTGCCTCTTCCTCTGCCTCTGCCCCTTCCTCTATTGCTCTCTGTCTGCGTAGCTTGGCTACAACAAACACCAACAGTGAAAAAATACAAAACGGCAGATTAAAAACTTTTCCCATTACGTAAAAATTAACAACTTTTGTTGTTGTTGATTTTTGCTGCTGTTGTTGTTGTTGTTGTTGCACTGACTAGAGAAATAGTTGCCCGGAGTGCCCAGCATGTGGCAGACGCTTCTAAATTCTCCAAAAATAAAGCAGGGCACGTTATATATATTGCATGTGGCAGCAAGCGAAAGAGTCAGGGGGTTGGGGGGGAGGGGGGTGAGCGGTGGCAAGTGCAATTGCAATTGCCACTCAAGGCCCATTTAACAAGCGCCCATTACTGAGCTGCATTTTTTCTTCTCATGAGAACTAGCTCTTAAATCAAAAGGAAATTTAATTAAAGCGGTAAAATTAAATAGAAATGCGTTGTAAAATTAAAAGTTGTATTTTTAATATAAAAAGAAAATATTTAATAAATTGTTTTCAACAAAATTATAATTAGTTTAATCTATGTTTGTAAACAATTTGTACACTTTCTTTGAAGATGCAACGATATTTCAATCTATCGACTTGAATAAAAATAAAATACTAAAAACAAGCATAAAAAAAAATCTTAAAAAATTATTTTTGTACACTTAAAAGTATTGTAATTAACAAATAAATGTAGTTTTTATAATATGGAACAACTTATTTTATGAAAATATGCCAAATTCATTGATATTTTGTACACTGATCGTAACTGCATGTGCTTTTTATTTATTATTTATCGATTGTTGTTACCACGCGTAATCGATTATTTGATGCTTTCAGCTAGGCGTTCTATATTGGTTCGATAAATAAATCTAATTAAATAGCTTACCAGGGAAGCTTTAAACAGTGGCTTAACTGCAAAATAATAAAAACAATAAAAGCGCAAATATTAATTTTAATTTGCAGTAATTTGCAATAATTGCCATGCTTATGGCATAATTATAATCCGCCAATCAGCGCCGCAAGCTGCTGGTAATCATTTTTATCCACAACCAACACAAATGCGAAAATGTTGCTGCAACATATCACACACACACATACAGAGAGTTGCGCTTGTGTGTTGAACTGCCACATAACTAATCAACACGCGCAGTTTTTTTTTGTTTTTTGTTTTTGCTTATTGCTTTTTGCTGTGAGTTAGTGCGAGTGTGTGTGTGTCTGAGAGTGTGTGTGTGTGTGTGCCTTTAGAACTTCCCCCGGCGCATAAATTTCAATCCCGCGGGAGCAGCACAACGAGTTTTTGCAGCTGCAAACTTTTGACTGCCTCAAAGTGTGGCGTCCGCCGTCCAGAGTCCGTTCAGGAGAGAGTCCGCCGACACTTTATGTCGCATGAAATTAGGCAACAACGACAGACACAACTGGCAACTGGCAACTGGCAACTGGCAAACTGTTGGCTGCTTGTTGGCTGTCACTGTTGATGCCACTTGTTACCGCTGTTGCCGCTGGGATCGGCAAAGGCTTCAGCTACAGCTTCAGCTACCGCTTCCGCTTCTGGCGCCATCTTTAGCTTCGTCGCCATCTTAGACTCCGAGCGCACACACACAAAGTATCAAAAGTGTCCAAATGATGATTGTTTTGGTTATGGCAGAGCGAACGCTCCACGAGCTTAACCAACGCAAGCGTGCAGGGAATTGCGTTCTCATCCTGTGGTGGCACAACAAACAACCAGCAGCAGCAACAACAACAGCAACAACAACAACATTAGCAAGACAAATGTCCCCTGTCTACAGTACAACTTCTGCTGTTGCTTCTTGGCCAACAGGATTTATTTCAATTTACACGCTGCAGCTGCCCCAAAATAAAAAAAAAATCAACCAAAATCCAACAAACAACAACAAAATAATGCGAAAAAGTTTCATCTTTAAAGCATCAACTTGCATGCACTGTAATTACGTGAAAATATAAGTTTTCTTATTGATTTTCAAGCGCCATTAAAACCATGTTAAACATGCAGCCCAATCAGCAGCCAGCAGCCATTTTCACTGATTGTTAACGACGCTGATAAATAACTCAACCAACAGACCAACCAACCAACATATTACATTTCAAACAAAATGCCGGCAGGGTCGTTGCAGTTCTGCAATCGACGGGCCTCCACTTTATCGGCATTATCTATCTATCTATCGATAACTAATCTATGCCATTATCGATATCGTTGCTGTGTAGTTTTAAACACTAGTTATGAATTTAATTTTAAAGTTTTATTATTATTATTTTTGAATTTAGTGAATAAATACATGTTAAAAATTATGAGAGTTTATTTATATTTATTTTCGTCCATATAACGACATTTTGATATATCTACATAAGTATATGATATTGGGTATATCGATGTTTTACCAGCTGTGCTCACTTTGGCTTAGAGTTATAAACAATATAAAATAATATACAATAGAAATAAATAATTTATAATAATAAAAAAATAAATTCTAGATTACTATAGTAGCCAAAACAGATAAGGCCTTCAGGTTGACATTTATTTATATTATTATTTATATATTTTTTATTTATTTATATATATTATATTATATTTATTTAATTATAACTATGAACATTCGACATGGAATTTAAAATACAAATTTAGGTAAACAAGATTATTAATAAAATTAGAATATAAAACGTTTAAAAGATAAATGGATGATCTGGGGATAAAAAATCAAAAGTTTAAAAATTTAAATGAAATAAAAAGAGAAATTGGTCCAGCATTTGCTGCGAGGATATGGGAAACCTAGAAAAAACCCAATCAGACCAAAGTTGTTGGTTAGTTAGGTTAAACAAATATAGACTTTATTTATATAATGTCAACTAATATCCGTCGATATTAATAATTAAAAATACAAATAAAAATAAAGTATAAAATTAAATTGAGGAATTAAATTAATTTAAAAGTAAAAATTTATATGGGGATAAAATGTAGTTAAAAAATTAAATGCATAGAATTTATTTAATATTTTATATCCTTATATGAAATAAAACATGAACTACATGCTACAGTTACTAATAATAATAATAATACTAATACGTCGACAGCTTTATAGAATATTTTTCCAATAATTCATACAGCTTTACTACGTATCTAATTTGATTTTAATTTGCCTGCCAGCGTTCACTAATAAAATTTCTTTAATTTAATAGTGCCGTAATAGAAGTAAATTAATACTTTGGGCATATTTGAAAAAGTAATTTCTTGCTTAGTTAAGCACCAAGAGCTTAAAAGCCATTTCTTTAAGTGAAAATAAAAATGGCTGCCATATGAAGTTAAGCCAACAGTTATATACCCTTTAAAAGAGGCGTTAATGTGTATTATTTAATGCAACTCTGTGGGCTGCTGAAAAAGAGTTCAAGAGAAAGTGGCAAAAATGAAATATACAAAACGAGAAATGCAGAAAAAAAAACGAAATTTGCCCACAAAAAGCAATTATGCTTAAATTAAAACTCATTCATTTGTGCAGAAAATGTTAAAATTCATATACGAGACTCGCTTCATACGTATGCCGTCTGTTAAATACTCATCAACACACACAAACAAACGTATGCAATGTGTGCGTGTGTGTGTGTGTGTGTGTGTGTGGGTGTGTATGTGTCCAACAACAATGCAGACTCTATGAAATGAAATGAAAATTCAATGCCAGTCCAAATAAGTGAAAAATTTATGCTTCATTTTTATTTTCGTTTTCATTTGGTTTTTCGTTTTTTGTTTTTTTGTCATTTCTTTTTTCTTTTGGTTAAACAGCTGGGGTAAATCGTGTTATTGTTTCGTGGTTTTGTTTTTTATTTCGCTTTCATTTATATATATTTTTTTCTGTTTGGTAGCTGCTTCCATTTTCGAAATGCTTGGCATGCCACTCGAGCACTGTTTGTTTTAGCTGACGATCCAAGCTATCCAAACAAAATCATCAGCCGCAAAGTCGCTTTTACATAGCGTATGCTTGATTTGTCATACATTACGCATACGCCCGGCTCTCCCCCCCCCTCTCACACTGCAGCCAATTAGCCGGGGACCATAACAGGCTTAAATTCCTTAAAGTTTGTACACGAACTCCCATTCCAGATTTTGACTTTCATTTCTCCTGCTCGATGTCGTGTATCATACGCAGAATTTTGATTTGCGCTGCCATTTCAAAGCCAAATGCAGAATTTAACCGGGACGGGGGGGGGGGGACATTTCTTTTGTGTGTTTTTGTGCCTTTGCTTTAGCTATTATTTCCTGCTTGTGCCTGCGTTTCGTTTCATTCTTTATTATGCAGTAAACTTTCGTAGCCAAAAGTTTTCTTCAAAAATAATTTGTGAAAAAAAGTTTGGCCGGCCATATCTAGGAGTACGTGCCGGGTACCTTACTCTAAATTCAATTTCATTGTTGTATTTTGGATGCGGAGTGTGTGGCAAAACGTACAAGAAACCATTGAGGGGAAGAGGGGAAGAGGAAAGGAGGGGAGAGGTACACTCCTGCCAAATTGGGTACTCTTGCGTTGCCCGGTTACGTGAGCTTGATAAGTCCGATTCCGGCCTCGGCGTATTTTCACAGCAAATGAAGTACTTAAACAGAAATGCAACGAACAAAAAAATTGTCCTAAAAATATTTAAAATGCAAAAACTACTACTTATTAATTATAATTATATCTGTTTTATTATTTAAATTGGAGAATGAAATTCTTAGTCGACCAAGTACTGTCAATCACGAAAAACTAAAAATCGAATCAAAATTTAACAAAATAAATTAAATTGAATTTATTAATTTAACAAAAATAAAAGTGAAACTAGATAACAATGGAAAATTATAGATAATAGATAGATAATCTAAAACAAACGGAAGTATTCTTTATTACATTTATTTATTTAATTTCGACATGCATTTGAAATACAAATTGTGTATTTATTTATTTTATTGTAATCAATGTTCAACTCTGGCTGCCTTACACTTGCTGGGTGAACTCTCGCTGGCCCAATTCTTTCTAGACCAGTTCTCGCTAACCAAACTCTTGTTGATCGAACTCTTACTGGCCCAACTCTCTCTGGCTTAACTCTGTCTGGCTTAGCTCTCGTTGGCTAAACCCTTGTTGGTCTAATTCTAATTGGTCTAAGTCTCGCGCTTGTCGTTATCTAGCTAGCCGAACTCTCACGTGCCGAATTTTATTTGGCCGAACTCCTGCTGACCAATCTCTCGTTTATTGAACACTCGTTGTCCGATTAAATTCAAATTTTAATACTTCAGGTGGAGTTTTTGATAAATTTTAAATTTTAATTAATTTTAGTGTGATGGTTTTAAGATTGTTTAATTAAATTTAATTGCACTTATTATATTGTTGTTATTTGCATTTTATAATTATTTTACAGAATTATTTAATTTTTAAGTTTATTAGTTTAGTTGATTTAATTTAATTTAATAGCACTATTTATATTATTTGTAGTGTATGTGATTATTTTACTTAGTGCGGCTTATAAGTTTATTATATTTTATTTAATTACTTTTATTATTAATAATTTTATTTTAAATGCCATGTATTATTTTATATATTTTTTTACATTTAATTTAAATTTATTATTTTATATATAAATATTATATATTTTTATGTCTCTCACACAGATTTCAATCATATTTTAGAGCTGCGCTTGTGACACTTGGCACTTTCTTAGCGGTCACATCATGACTTCACTTGACACAACATAACTCAGTCAAGTTGCACATTAACCCATCAACTTGCCACCCAACTTCCTAGTCTGTGCCCCTGCTGCTTCCCCTGCCCCAGCGCTGTTTTGCATGCATTTTAAGCATTTTTATGCTGCTGTAGCCAAGCTCCTTCAGGCTCCTCCATGCTCCTACTGTTATTCCCTCGTAGTTGTTTGTAGCTGCCGCTCAACTATTTAATAATGTTGAGGCTACCAGGTTATGCGCTTCACGCGTCGCCCCAGGCTCGTCTCGGCTGGAGTCTACCTGGTAGGGGGACGGACGAGGGAAAGGGAGAGGGGACTTTTAGGAGTACTTTGTCTGCTGCTGGTCGCGGCGCCTCTGTTCATTTGCAAGTTGTCCTTGTCGGGAGTTAGCATTTATTTATTTGCCTTTGCTCCATATTTTTGCACTGGCTGCAGTTTGCCGCTGTTGCAATCCACTTTTGCACTTAGCAGGGATAACGTGCGGCTTTCTGCCAGTGGGCGGGGAGGGGTAAGGGGGCAGGCGCCACTACAGGTTGTCGCAAATATCACACCAACTTGTCATGTCCAACAGTTTATGGCCATGTCAAGCTGCCGTGTCTGTGTGAGCCATTGTCTGCAAAATTATGTGGCAAGAGCTCGCTGCTTTTGTCTCTCTCCTTTTATTCTCTCTCTCTCTCTCTCTCTCTCTATTTATTGCTTTGGTAAGGAATACTAAGTAAATTTCAATGAGTTTTCTGATAGCTCGTATCACTTGCCCTTTGGCTATTTGCCAGCAGTTTCAAAGACACTAAAAAGCGCTGCTAATTGCACGCATACACACACACACATACACACACACACACACACACACGCACACACACACACAACCTAACCTATACATGCTCATAATGAGCCGTGGCCACAAAGCAAAGTCAGAGCAGCTGCTACACTGAGAGCAAAATTAAGCAATTGCTGTTTTCTTCCGCCAACCAAATTTCAAATAACGAGTTGGGGCAACGAGAGTTCGGCCAACGAGTGTTAGGCCAACGGTAGTTCGACCAGTGAAAGTTCTGCCAACAGCAGTTCAGCAAGAGTTCGGCCAGCGAGTGTGAGGCCAGCTAGACTTCAGCCAGCGAGAGTTAGGCCAACGACAGTTCGACCAACGGAAGTTTGACCAGTAAAAGTTTATCCTACGGCTGTTCAGCCAGCAAGAGTTAAGCCAGCGAGAGTTGGGCCAGTGAGAGTTGGGCCAATGACAGTTCGGCCAGCGAGAGAATTTACAGATATTGAGAAATGTAAAATAAGAAACATAGCAATTCAAATTCTGCTAGCCATAGTTAGATTTAGATTATAAAATCCGAAATTTAGTTAATTTTAACTTTATTTTAGAACACCATATTTTTCTTTGTGTATAGTTCTCTGCTAGTGAAGGGGGGGAGAGTTGGGAGTATGAGCTGCAGCCGGAGCTGGAGCAGTTAGCAATGGCTGCAGGAGTTGGAAATCGTTGGAGCAGCTCCCAGGGGGGAGGCAGGGGCAGAAACTGGCCGTATACTCGCTGGCTGTTAATGGCTCTCGGCTTCCGCCGCATCAGTGCAATGCGCAGCACAAAAATGTTGCAGCTTCTTTTGGCGTTGGCAAAAATTTAATTTAGAGCCAAAAACGTAACGCAACGTGCATTGCAGGGAAAGTAACACTAGCAGCATCTCTCTCTCTATCTCTATCCCTAACTCTTTCTCTCTTCCTTTCTTTCTCTCTCTTTCTTTCTCTTTTTAACGCTCGGACTTTGGACTCGCTTTGCCGACAACGTTATTTATGGCATTCCAGAGCGGCCTTTGGACACTGTAACCGCATTTCTTGCTGTTGCCCCCCCCCTTGCCACACTCTATGCCTCTCCCCTCCCTTGTACCTTGGCCAGCATTTGCCACTTGGAGCGTTGCCCTGTTTAGAGCAAACTCAAGCCGTAACACCATGCCAAAAATGGGGCCAAAAACTGTGCCTGCGAAATTAAAAATAAAAGAGCCCTGACAAATACAAAAAATTACAAAGGAAACAAGTTGAAGCCGAGTCTATCATCAGCTGAGCACAAATACAAATTTTATCGTAAATCCAGATGGCCGTTAAATGTATTAAATAAAATATTATAAATAATTTGCCACATATTCTTTTAAATTATTCGATGTTAATTTGCAAATTACATCTATGCTTACTATTTGTGGTTAATTTTTCTATACAAATCATTCAGAATCAAAATCAGTCAAGTACAAGATATAGAATATTTAGACTTTTTGCTTAGGTACGTTGTATGATATGTACCTCAACAACACGATTTTTGGCACTACAATCTAAATTTTGTATCCAAATACACCCATACTTATTTTACTAATTTGCAAAACGCATTAAAATAGGTTAATAAAAACGCGTTCTGTTATCACGACAATTAATGCATGGCACACACAAAAAAGTAAGAAGGAGAAGCATTGTATAACAGTTTTATAAAATTATATTTAATATATAGGTTCGGTACGTCCGACTAATCTGCTCAGCTCATCCTGGATTATAGTGTTTTTTGTGGGTCGTATAAGCATCTGAACAGATTTGAGGCAAACGGAATTATCAGCCAACTGCTGGTGCTGCCAATAAATGCAATGCAATTTGTCATTATAAATGCCATTTAGATTACTGCAAAAAATACAAAAAAATTAACGGTAATGCGAATAATTTATATTGTGTATATTTTAATTTACCAATCCGAGCAGGCGCTATGCCACCAGCCAGCTGTTGTTACCTTCGCACAGTTGGCAAATCTGTGCAAATCGTGATCCCGATCAAGGGTGGTGAATCTCATCTGGTTATTCCGACGCATTGCATCCGCAGTATTACCCGCATAGGCTCCCAGATCAAGTAAGGCGTAAGCTGTGGTCTCGTTGCCCACCAGGAAATTGTCATATCGCGCATAGCTCTTGACATTATTAACCTGTTCCATTTGTATGTACAGCTCATGCGGTTGTTGGGCTGTCATGCGATGTAGTTTTTCCAGTCCGATGAAAAACTCGTTATGCAGATTTCCAAAACCCTGACGATAATCAGTCCAGTTACGTTGAAAATCCAGCTTACCGTCTAAGCGACGCTGTATGACGGTCCAGCCGGGTCCGGCGATATCTGCACTACAGTATGCCTGAAAGGGCGCAATTCCGGGCACTTCCAGCCATTGAATGCCGGATACATTACAACTGTAAGTTGGCTTTTTAATCGCTTGTTTCTCTTCTTCTTGATGTAAGATTGTTTGATTGGCCAGCTTTGTTAGCTCTGCTCTCATAGCGACTATATTGCTCGATATTTCTGTTAATTTATTGTGTTCAGATTCCTTGGTCTTGTATATAGCCAACTGCTGTTGAAGATCCACCAGCTGCTTACGAAGATCTGCCATTTCCGCATCTTTGGAGTGACAATTCTTCACAAACTCCAGTAGAGGCTTAACAATATTATAGCAATATGATCCGCACGCTTGGTTTTGTTTTTTATTGGCACCACAGTCCTAGGGCAAAATTATTTAAATTAATATTAAACATTTTATAATAACTAGTAAGCACGGTGCAAACTACACCCCACTCTCTGCAAAATCACGCAAAATGTTAGATGAATATCTTCGGTGTTTCTTATCCGATCGGCATGCAATCCAAAATAAACTTGGTCTGCTTGCAGAGTAGGAGAACTGACATCTTAAAAGTTGTATCTCTACCTCTTACAGTTTGCGGGTTGTAGATATTCATAAGGACAGACGGATCAAGAATATATATAATTTTTGTACTTTGCACTAACTTAATTGTCTCTTTGGTACCATTTTAAATTACAGGGTCACAGCAAACCTGGGTCAACTTATTTACATTCAACATTTACGTAGAGTTCGTTTAAAAATATTGATATTAAGCTGGCTGATAATGAAATACATTTCTCTTTTACACGCTCACCGAATTGTCTGTGAAGCCTTGAGCAGCGGATGTTCTGTCCGTATAAAAGCACAAAATATGCAAAATTGCGATTAAAATAAATATTATTTTTTGCATTGCGCTGGTTTGCATGCTGCTGGGCTTTAATTGAGACTGAATTAATGAACGAAACCGAATCTAAATAGAGCTCAAACTGATAAGAGCTGCTGTTCAAAATTCTTAATAAATTTCAAACTCTATTATCAGCTCAGAGATAAGTTTATATATAGTAAAAGTGGCATAAAAGCAAAGCTATTATTATAATTGTTTGCAAACAGCTTCCATAATTATAAAAATATAATATATGTAGTTTGAATTCTGCAGTCAGCTGAGTTCACACAAATTAACTCGTTGCTAGGTTTTTTGGCATTTCAAAGCATTTCCCTAGTCAAAAGCACCACAAACTCTAGCTCAAGTTCATAATTATGTGGCACAGTACATACATACATACATGTATATGTATGTAGATATATGTACATTCGTATAACCCGTAATTCTCTTAACTATTCAGAACCTGGTTCAAAGGGGGCCCCAGACAAATGGGCGCACACTTTTTCCAATTCGCTGCATTTGGCATGTGGCATTGCAAAACCTTGCCCCGTTTTTCCTGTTTTCCCATTTTTCTATTTTCCCCATTCCACAGTACAGTTGGCATTTCCCATTTCACACATTGCCGCTGACCATGGCTTACAAAAGAAAAAGTTAAAATGTTATTTGCTCTTGTGTTTAGTTGTATTTTTATTACATTTGTTGTGCATTTGAGTGTGCAAAATGCAGCAACAATTAGAGGGCTGATCGAAAGTTTCGAATTGTCTAATAAGTTGGCAATTGTATTTGACTAATAATAAATGAATTAAATAATAAATAATAATATACGAACTAAATTTAAAATGTGAGAAGTTAGGTTGTAAACAAAAGCCATAAATATGTAAATAAATAATAAAAATAAATAAATTAAATTAAGTTAATACATTTTAGAACTATAAATTTATATACCAATAAAATAAAATAATAAGCTTTAATAAAAATAATAAAAAATTACTAAAATATTTTTGTAAATGCACATATACTTTTAAAAAATATTTGAAAACAGTAAAATAAAATTAATTTTAAAAATTATAATTTAATATACTAATAAAACAAACTATAAATTTATATACCAATAAAATAAAATAACAAGCTATAATAATAAACTAAAATGTGTCTTATGAATAATTAATTATTAAAATATTTTTGTACATATATTTTTAATAAATATAAAAAATAGTAATATAAAATAAATTTTAAAAATTACAATTCAATATACTAATTAAATCAAACTTTCTCTAATTCGTTGCAGATAAATGGAACTCTCAAGAACTTCTCGCTCTACCCAAACATACATCACATTTTACCTTTGTTAGTTGCCCCCAAAAAGTGTAGCACAATTCTCTTACATTATTTGTTACATTCAGTTATATTTGCATAGTTGTGTTTTATGTGAAGCAAAACTAATTTTGAAGTCAATTAAAACTGTGCTTGGTCTCTCTGTCCCAAACTCTTTTTATATAAATGGATCAGAGCTGGCTCAGATCAAACGGAAAGCCACAACTGACAGGCGCATATGGAGGCACTCAGGTGAGCAGAGCTATGAGATACATATCTGCAGCAGATACATATGTATCTTTAGCATATTATATTTACCCATATATGTATGTCTGTATTTATATGCTCAAGTGCGCTGCTTATTTCCGGCGTTTATTGTCGATTTCTTACTTATTTTTTGCACACTTTCCGCAATATTTGCCAGCGCACAGTTTTTTTTTATGATTTATGATCCAGCATTAGCTTCAGCTCCCCTCCCTATCCGCTATCCTCTATCAGCTGGCAGCAATTGCAACGGATATAAACATTTTTGAACTCATTTCAACTTTCACATATCCTAGCTGGATATTGTACTATTTTCTGGGAGGTGTGAGCAGGCTGATGCTGATGCTGCTGCCGCTTCAAATGGCACGTGTCGTTGCTTATAGTATATAAGCAGCTGTATCTTAACCTGTACCCTGTAGCTGTATCTTATTGTTGGCTTGCCAAAGTCGCTGCAATCCAGTCTGCTTATGTTTCACTTTTCACAGCGTAAATCCCACCCCAAGCAAAGCCAGGCTGCAGGTATCTGTAGCTCATAGATACAGATACACTCAGACAAAGATACAGATACAGAGACAACTACAGATACGCGGCTATAACTTTTGAGTTACTTCACTGAGCGAGAGGTGGAAAAAAGTAGAACACGCTGAGCTATTTATTTAGACTAAAGACTGTAAAAGTATCTAAATCTGCAGCTAAGAATCCAAGCATTATGCTTATTATTATTATTTTTTTTTTTTATTTTTTTTTTTTCTTCTGACAGCTAAAGGCTTAGATTTCAGCTGCTGCTGCTTCTACTATATATCCTGCTGAGCTGACATATAAATAAAAACAAGCTCAAGAACCAAGAGTCAAAGTTCGCAAACGACAAAATCATATTCAAGTTTCAAGTTGTAAGATTCTTTTAAACCCCTCCTCCTCCACCGCTTTTTGTTTGTTGTTTGAGCCAGCAGAGAGTATTATTAAATAAATTTTTTCTTGTATTTATTCTCGCGCTCCGGCCTTTCAATTTTCCTCGCATTTTTTCATATTTTCCATATTTTTGCGTTGCTTATTTACAGCCAAGTAATGGCCACGCGGCCGTATTAAAAATACAGTATACATATTTAAGTGCAACACAGAGCCAAGTGCAACAGTATGTAGCATGGAAGAAGGGGCAGCAGCAGATAGTGGCAGGCAACGTCAGAACTTTGAAAATTATTACTTTGCTTTGTTTTTCGTTGCATTTAACAAACGCTCCTACTTACTGCAGCCCTCGGCCCTTGGCGTTTCTCTGATTTCTCTCAGATTCTGAACGCAGCTCAAAGCAGTTTCCAAGATTTCGCATCTCTGCTGGTTGTGGTTAAAAATTGAAGCACCTACAAACAGACAAAAGAGCAAGAAATTCATCTAAAAGTTGTTAATAAACCTTTTGGCTTTAAATCAGTTGGACAATTTTTTAGCTAGTATTTATAGAAAGCAACTCGTGACAACTGGCAACAGTTGCAACTTCCTTTCAACTAAATCTAATACAACTAAATCTATACAAATTCTATGTGCATATAATCAGATATCTTTGCTTTCAGCCACAACAAGTTGCACTCATAAATTTCTACTAAGCTTTAAAATAGTTTCTCAGCTAAAACTAATTTATTCATATTCCCTGCAGCTCTTGCCACCATCGTTATGCCTCTGTATCTCTTTGCAGCGTTCTCGCTATTTATCCCTCTACCTATCTATCCATTAAACTGGCTTTTCAGTCACTTCTTAGCTGCAGCTGCAGCTGCAACTAGTATCGCTGTCTTTATCTGTTCTCAGGCCATCTCTCTCCTCAGCTGTCTGCGGCATGCATTTCGACTTTTGCTCATTAATAACATAAACCAAGCAGCAAAACAACTTGCAACAAAACAACAAGATGCACAACAACAAGAGGAACTAGTGGAAACAGCAGAAGAAGAAGTTGAGCTTACAGCGTTGACTGCCCACAAAAGTTGTGCGAAAAATCCAAGACGAAAATTGAATTATGAATATTTAAAATGAATTTAAGCATTGCGGCTGAGTTGCTGCTGCTGCTGCTGCTGCTGTTGCTTGCCTCAGTTAACCGTTATGAAAATCACAAATCCAATATTGTTGGCCATAGTCTGTGGTATAGTTAAAGCTTACATTTCACACCAGCGCAATTAATAAATAGTAAATGCGGCCAAAAGTATGCACTAAAATGTATATATTACATTTCAGAGTAAATCGCATCGCACAAGGGGCAACAACAACAAAAACAACAGCGTTGCCTAAGCAAATGTCAAGCTTGGCATAAATAATTCACCAGCAGCAACGGCAACATCATCAACATATACAAACACATATACACACACACATACATTTGCATTGTCCTTGCAGCAAGCGGCATGCAACATCATGCCTCATAAATTCTAACAAATGCAGCCAACGTCAGTCATTCAGTCAGTCAGTCCGTCAGTCAGTCAGTCACTTAGTCAAGGGTTCTGCTCTCTGCTCGTGTGTGTCCATCCGTCCATCCATCCATCCATCCATCCGTCCGTCCGTCCGTCCGTCTGGCCAGCCATCCGTCCAGGTGAAAATCGCTGGAGGTGAAAATCTTTGCACTAATGGCGCTGTTTTACATAATTGCCGTGACATTGTACAAATTTATTCAACTGCAAGCGACCCATGTGAGCACAAGCTGACCTCGAAATGAGAAAAACACCTGCAAGCAGGCTGCAGTCGCGCGTGCTCTTCACAAAGGTAGCGCTAGAACAGGTTGAGTTCCACGCCCTAACAGCTGCGCCAACCGCATCTTATAAATTAATATAAGGTAAGCTTGTTGATCATCGAGAGTTGGAACAGAAAGAGTTGGGCCAGCGAGTGTTGAGCCTGCGAGAGTTGAGCCTGTGAGAGTTGAGCCTGCGAGAGTTGAGCCTGCGAGAGTTTGCCAGCGAGTGTTCGCCCAGCAAGTGTTCGCCTAGCGAAAGTTTGGCTATTGAGAGTTTCCCCATCTAGAGTTGAGACGACGAGAGTTGGGACAGCGAGATTTCTTCCCGTGCGAGTAATGCCAGTGAAAGTTGGACCACTGAGAGTTCGGCCAACGAGAGTGTGACTATCGAGAGTTCAGCCTGCGAGAGCTTGGCCATGGATGCTTATGCTAACTATTGTAGCATATTTGAATTCCACAGCTAGTTTCAATTACTAAGTATTTATTTTAAGTTTGTTGTTAGAAAAATATTAATTTAATAAACCCCTTACTTAGAGTTTACAATATCCGCATTCTAAAACTAATACACCCTATTGCCATGAATGATGGGCATAAGAAAAAGCGTAACCTGGACTTATGCACTTGCCGCCAAAGGGCTTGGCAAACAAGCAACTGTATCAAAAATGAATAGCTCACTGTAGCAGCCGTAGCTTCCGTACCCACACAGCCCCCCTTACCCCTGGAACCTTGCAGCACGACTTGCCTCATTGTCTAACAATGAAAAGGCTGGCAGCCAGCGCTTTGTGCCTCATGCAACTACTTCTGAAATATAATAAGGCAACAAGAGCAACAGCAACAACAACCAGTGTAAACAAACAAGCAGCACACATATGTGACACAAATATATACATATATATATACATATATATAGATATATATGTAGGATAACCCCTTGCACCTCTCAGACCCCCTTACTTTGTGACTGAGTGACTTACTGTCCTTTTGCATCCTTCGTCGGTACGTGCTCATCCTTAACCTCGTCGACGTCGTCTTCATCATTGTCACCTTGAGCTTTGGGTTATTGGGTTTTTGCACACTTGTCCAAGCGTGTGCCTTGCACTTCACTTACCTCCCCCTTACTTCCGTAACCCCTTCTCCTAGGCCAACGCTGTAAAGGCAAAAAACAGCAACCGAGCAACCGAGGCCAAACAACTGTGGCTGCAGGTGCGGCTATAAATAATATTAAATGCGGTACATGTGCATCAAATATACGAATACCAGGGGTATTCGTGGCCCATCTAAGTTTATATTAATCTCATACAATTTTCATTTTATTATCTGTTTGAAGGCCACATCTATAGTAGTATAATAAACTGTTTGTCCTGACTAACTGATTGCTGATTATCAACGACCAGCCTAAAATAGCTAAAAGTACACGAAATATTATCGATTTTTATTTAGTATGTTGATTTAAAAAAAATAATTTAAAATTATTTTATTTAAAAGATACGCACTGGGTTTAAATTTATTGCGTAAAAATGGCCTGTTTTAATATTAATAAATATTAATATATTAATAACTTTAAAATCGTCATAGTTTCTACTTTAAGCTTATGGCTTTTATGTCTTTAAACCAGCCATTGTAATTATTAAAATTTTTAGGATATACATATATATATATGAATATTTTAATTTAATTTAATTTAAGAATTGCAAAATTCATTTAAACAAAATTTGAAAAGTTTAATTTTATTCCAAATTTGCCATTAATAAAAAATGTGTCTCTCACTCAATATAAATACACAATTATTATTTGCGATCCCTGCTTTAAGCAATAATTATAAACAATTTAATTTAATTTTTAGAATATAGATTAAGATTTTTATTAAATTTAAGGATAGTAAAATTTGTTTAAACGAAATTTTTAAAGTAACAGTTTAATTTTATTCCAAATTTAACGTTTATAAAAATGTGTCTCTTACTCATAACGGATTTGTTTTGCTTCAATTTTATTAAATTCATAATTATTATTTGCGATCCCTGCTTTAAACAATATTAATAAATAATTTAATTTGCATATGCACCACATGCACAGGCGTACCGATATACCCTACTCTTGAGTGTGTAAGTGAGTGCAGCAGCAGCAGCAGCACAAAAGACTGCAAACAAGCAAACAAACAACTTTGACTTTGACTTTCTCTAACTCTCTGCCTTCGCTCTGGCCAGATCCCCTGTCACTCTCAATGAGTATGTGTTTCTGCCTTTCTTCTCTCTCTTCTCTCTCTTCCTCCCTTTCTCTCTCTCCACTCTTAATCGTTTGCAGAGGCCAAAGAGCATAAAGTTGGCAAATATTTGCTTTTGTCAAAATATTTGTGCATACTTTCAGGCGCAACACTTTCACGCCTCAATGTGATACGGCCATGTTGTTGGTTGGTATTCGGGGTATTCCCTTGGTTTTTTGTTTAGTTTTAATTGTGCCAATGATATGGTAAGCACTGGACATGAACTTTGTGGTAAATGGGTTAAACAAGTTTGAAACTGAATAAAAAAAATATCGTTTAACTTCCCAGCGAACATGTTTAGACGCTTTATTATTAGTTTGAGTGAGCAATCTCAACTGTATTAAGTAAGAGAATAACTAGAGAATAGGCTCAAAAATAATAATATTAGACCATCGATATCACTTTTAACATTCGATATTAAGGGAATAAACCGATTAACGATGGTTTTAGCGCACAATCGAAGTACCAAATATTTTTTTATTTACCTATAATTTCTTTATCATTCCTAATAGCTCACTGTTAGTATATAAAATTTATTTAAAAAGGAAATAATATTATTTTATTATATTAATTATATATTCTAACATAGAAAAAAACTTAACGTATGAGTAAAATTTTCGAGATATGGAATAGGGATTAAGTTTATAAAGTAAATTAAAATACATGCTGGTTTTTATAAATTTTTTTTAATAAATTTAAAAAACTCCGAGTTTGATCTGTACAGATTTTATTTATTTACCAATTAATCGATTGCTTGCCAACACTAACTTCCAGGCGACACTTAGAAGTCACTTTATGGCAGTCTCTGGCAAAAGAAAAACCGCCGAATTGTTTGCAGGGTTAACTTATTTTTGTTATTTTTGAGTGAGGGAGAGGAAGAAAGAGAGAGTGTGTGTGTGTGTGTATGTACGTATGCATTGGCAATTTTAAACAGCTCCGACTCCACTTGACCAGGCCACGCCTCCAACCTGTATTTATAGTGCAGAGCACACAGCCAGAGCGCGTGTAACATTTTATGTAGCGTCTTCCTCCCCCCGCTGCAGCCCACTGACTTATGAGCGAGGCTATTTATGCGCTGCTCTTGGTGTATACGTCTGTGTGTGTGTGTGTGTGTGTGTGTGGATCTGTTTAGTTTTCGACCCACGTGCCTGGCATAATAAGTGCCGTCGGGCTGCTGCTTCCGGCTGACGGCATTGGCTACGCCGGCTTGGCTTACGGTACTGTCTGCCATTTGCCATTCGCCATTCGCCGACTGCTGCGGCATGGCGTCTCTTCGGTGCACTCGCTGCTGCAGGTTAAAAGCGCATTACGGCTGCAACTTCATAAATTGCTGGCCAACAAGCCACAGCCAACAGTGACTACAATGTTTACATGCCAAGCAGTTGGTTAAGAATTCCCACCAACTTGCATCGGAGCTAACATTTCATATTCCAATTCCCATTGCCAATTCCTTCATCCATTTGCGATTCCCATTCGGCTTGCAATTGAGATTTAAACAACGCCAAATGCAAATTTTTATTTGGCTTACAAAGGAAACGAACGCATGCACATGTCAAAGCAGCACAACCACAGCCAAACCAAAGCTCATTAGGGAAACATTAAAGAGATTAAGTTAGCTGAAGGGAGAATATGCATATTTGACACTGACAATGCGATTAAAAATCCCTCTATTTTTCTAATACTTATCTAGTGTAACGCATTTTCTGAGTTTTCCCATATCCTCGCAGCAAATGCTGGACATTTATTTTCTTTTTCTTTAAATTTGATTTCATATTGTAATCTAATTCTTTTTCCCAGATTATCTTTTCTTATATTCTTATATTTATAAATTAAATTTTATTTACTTAATTTTAATTTTATTATTGTAAAATAACTTAACTTCAAGAAGAATAAATAATTAATTAATTTTAGGCATAAATTGCATTTACAAAACACAATTTTCCATTGCAATTTAAAATAAAAGTTTTTGTCACAATACGTATGCCATTTTGCCAACGCAGTATTTTGGTTTAACAAAAAAAAATAAGCAGAAAAAATGTTTCTATAGATTCCAAATTGTGCTTTTTTTATACAAATAAAATATATCTATCTTGAAAAATAAAAACCACCAACTGTTTTCACTTAGAATCTGAAATAAACGCCATTGAAAACATGCCATTTTTTGTCACAATACTTGTGCCCACTAGTGTATATGCCCAAAAAACAGAGCAAGTTTAAATATTTCTAATTGAAATTTAGATGAAGGTATTAGGTATTTGGTAGGTTTGAAACTCTATTATTATTAGCTGTATTATCTTATCATTCTTTGTATTAACTTGTATTAAAATCTATATTTTAGTTTAAAAAATCTCAAAAACAAAATTTTATAGAACTAAAATCTACATTAATCTTAAAGTTTCCGTATTTTTCAATAAATAAATTGATTGGTTGAACTAAGCTGACCCAAAATTGTTTAATTCATCACATCTAATCTATAACTACCGTTAAAAAAAATAAATGGCAAGCGTAATAAATAAAATCAATAAAATAAAATAATTGAATCTGGCACTCCCTAACAACAACAAAGCGAAATTGATAGGTTTGTTTCAGTTTAAATTGCTGCATTTGAACAATACCGCATGCTGCATGCTAGACAATGGTTTAAAGCAGTTAACAGCTTTTAACTGGGCCAAAAAACAAGCAGTTCCGTCATTGTTCTGCTTGACAGCTGATAAAGCAGTTGCGGCAGTCAATTGAGCCTGACACAGCGTGCTGGCAGAGTCAATCGACATGAGGCACTTGTCTAACAGGCAACCGGAGCAAGGAAAAAAAAAAAACAGAATGTGAGAGAGAAAGAAACTGGAAAGAGAAGGGGAGGAGAGGAGGAGACGGGGAGACGAGAAGCAGCATTGGCAAACGCACACGCATAATTGACAACATTTCCGCGGCTGGGTTTTGTTGCTGCCATTTTGGCCATTGAAATCATTTTAGCTGAAACTGAAATTGAGCTCACCCTGCCTGCCAACTGCAGTTGGCATTCACCAATTGACAAGGACACAGACACGGACACGTATACGGATAGACGGACAGACGGATAGACGGACAGCACACATGTCCCGGGCACAACAGCAACAAGAACTATTACGCTACCGGTTTGCTGATATCACATCAATGCTAGTGGTACCCGTGGTACTCGCGGTGCTCACTGATTGCCGACAGGCAGCCTTGCATCCTGGTATCCCGTCATTCCCGGCATCCCGGCATCCTTATATTCAGTCAGCGTTTCACATCCTTTTACATCCGCCTGTCCTTGTGGCAGCCGGGCCTCATCAAAGTTTAGAACAATGCCATCAATTTTCGCATTGAATTTTAATCAAGTTGTCGTTGGGGGAATATGATAATTAAAACTACGATCGCAGGGGTACCACAGCAGTTGCAGCTGTTGCAAAATTCAGCAAAATTACAAATCATTTTAGCTAAGCTGCGCTAATGTATACCCTGTAAACAAATTAAGCACAGTATTATCGATATAAAATAAATATACAATTCAAACAAACTAAATATATAATCTCCATAAACATATACAAATTAAATTAATTTATTAATTTATTGCCTCCCCATGCCATTGTCTTAATTACAGGGAATTAGGCTCAACAACAAGCCAAGACAAGTGCTCTTTATTTGTGCAATTTGTTTGTGGGCGATTGAAAAGGTTTGATGGTTCAATGCAGCTTCCAAAAAACAAAAAAAAAAACCTGCAACTCGGTTTAAAGCAAAAAGTGAAAATTGAAAATGTCGGAAATACTACCGTGCAGCATCCGAATTTCCCATTTGATTTGACAGCCAAAGCGTAGATTTAAAACAGTCGCAAAGGTATTGAATCGGTCTGGTGTTCATTGATTGCAATTATTGTACAGGAAGCTACAATGTCTATAGTTTCAACTGAGTTTCGACTAATTGTAGTAAATTTTTAGGGAACTGAGAAATTTGGCGTTTTCACTTTTCTGCTATAAATAGAAATGATGAGCTTATGAAGACTTGTTGAAATGACATAAATAATGAATCTGTAAAGTAATATTAAATTGGGGTCAAGTATCCAAACAAATTTGGATAGTTAGAAAAGAATTTAATACCATGTGACTTTAATTAATTCGAAGATCTAGCCTTGCCTGTCTGTCTCTCTGTCTGGATAAACGCGTGGATCTGTGTAACTATTAGAAATAGAGCAGCAAAATTCAGCCATCAAATGCCACGATCTCACGTTGGGCGCCATATTTTTTATAAGGCGCCCAACGTGTGCTCGAATATTCTGCATCTCTTGAAAAATTTTAAAAAGGGTATAATAGCATATAGCAACTTTATGAAACAAACAGAATAAACCGTGGAATATAACTCAAAATATATACCTTCTAGGGGAAGGTTTTCAAAATTTTGAATATAGTAGTTGTATGCCATACGCATATCAAGTTTATTTCATAATTTGTTTGGCACGCCCACTTTATACTTAGCTTATTTTGGTTATTATTTTTGTAAACTTATAATTAAAATACTTATTTTTAAATAATTTTGCAAATGATTAAAAACAAACTGAATTATCAACATGATTAAATACACTTCACAATATAATATAACTGTAAATTCTCTGCACCTGAATGAAAATGTATTTCAACTGGAGCTAGATCGAAATTAACTATCAAAGTGACAGTTAAAGCGACCGCAGCTCGCACGCAGACTTTGATGGAAGCTGTTAATGCCAATAACCCCTTAGCCCCTCAGCCCACCAACTGCCTAATGCTGCATATAAGCCGCAGACGCTGCTTACAGTTCACTCTGCTGGTGTTAACTGAAATGTTGCCTGTACACTCTAAAAAATGAAGTGATACAACCTCAAAAACCAAAACCAAAAATGCGCGCTTTCACGTATAATATGAACGAAGTGCAGCAAGAGAGACAGGCGGCAATTGCACCGTTAATTTGGTGTTATACACACACACATACACACACACATATACACACACACACCACATGGACACATATACGTAGTGCTGGCAGCATCACCAAATGAATTCAATTAATTAAATTAGTTCAACTCGCAGCTGCAACAGCGCAGAGCGTATCAATATGTATGGACTACAGGGGCTGGAGGGGGGGAATGGAAGTCAGTACAGTTGTCGACGCTTCCATTACGCAGCACCACACCAAAAAATAAAAATTAAAAAAAATTTGGAAAGCTGCAGTCGGACGCAACCGACAACAGAAGTACTAATTTTACTACTTTTGGAAAAAATAATTATAAATTTTTCTTTTGTTTTCAGCATGCTTTTATAGAGAGCTAATAATAGAGAGCTAATGTTTATTAACCGATTTGAATGGAACTTTTAGCATAGATTAATTTTATAGTATAGACTATAAATAATAAATAACAACCTTCTATTCAATTTGAAATAAACTTTTTCTGTGTATGGTATATAGATATAGATATATATGTATATGTATAGACCAACTCTGCTCATCGCTCTGATCAAAATTATATACATATACTCTGTGATTACTTCCGATTCCCCTCTGCCTGTTTTATACATTTGCACAAAGTAATTAACACTGCTTTTACCGGTTTAATGGGTACAGGCATAAAAATAAAATAACGGCCAACTGTGGTCAGAGCAACGCTACAGTCACTGCCACTACCGCTGCCGCAGTCGCAGTCGCTGTTGGCGCCTCCGTCGACTCAATTATCAGCTTTTATGAATGGCCAGCAAATTTTGCAAAGCGCCGCCAACGCGACGCGACGCAACGTAATGTCTGACTTGGCTGCACTTTTTATTTAAATACTCTTTTAAGGTAAGCTTCTGAGCTATACGATATTCAGAATACTTTTTAGGAAATCTATTATATATGATATGTAAAAAAAAGATATTTATATAATTTATATTATATATTAAGTAGTTGTTTAATTTAAAAAATATTTATTTAATTATTTAATTATTGTCAACTGTCAGTCGACATAGAAAATTAAAAATACAAATTAAATTTAGAATTTCAATTAAAAGTAAATGTTATAATATATTAAATATTACCAAAATATTCAGACATTTAATCTTATCCTCAACACAATTATATGAAATTTTTTTTTAATTTTATTCTACCCTAATCATATTAATGGAACTATAGTATAACTTATAAAATTATATTACCAATTTTTGATTACCTCTTATATAAATCCTGCAAAAGGGCGTGTATCAAAAATTGAACAAGTTGCTCTGAATTACTGCATAGGAAAACCTGCATATTAAAACTGAAGTTCCTAGCTCTAATAGTATCAAGGATCTAGAAACAGTTCGTCAGTTGATACAGAGTTTTAATTGAATTTAAATTGAATATAAATTGTGTTAAAAAAATGAGAACGGTTTAAATTCAATTGTTGAAAACGAAGTAATGATGTTCTGCATATGAAATTAAACAAGGGTAACATTATAATAAATAGATACATTATTAATGAGATATTCGGTATTCAGAAAGTCGCCTAATGGAAGCTGATAAAAAATATATATTCCGCTGGTTCTTCATGTCGCTGACTGCGTTTGGCATTTGCGCAATTTGAGCTTCGATTTTTCGCTTTTCGCTGTTCGCTTTTCGCTTGTGGATAATTGTGTTAAGCGCATAATTAAGTTGGCCAACTGCAGGTAATAAATTATGAGCAGAGCAAAGCCGAAAGTCCTTTTGGGCCAATACATATTTCTGTAACAGAAACAATTTGCTCGCGATGCGGCTCATTTGATAAAAATTGAATTTGATGTGCCAGCAAAATGAAATTAGCGACATTTTATTTTCCGTATAAATCGTATGTTTAATTTAATTGCAATGTGGAGAGGAGGGACTGCAAATAAGCCCATGTTAAATGCTAACATATGCTTACACTGGCGCAAGTTAAATGTCAGCTAAAAAGTAACAACAAAATATGGCTGGAAAAAAACAGCAGCTAGGCCTAGTTGCAAAAACAAAAAAAAAAACAAATATGGGTTTTTACAGTTAGCGTTCATCATGCCATGAATTACGGGGCGTCAAACTGTCAAGCATCCCCTCCAGTTCAGCGCTTGACGGATGAACTAACGGCTTGCCCTGAGAACACACACTAACTGCCTACAACTGTGGGGGGGGGGGGTGCGATAGGCCAAGTGAAGGGGGCAGGGTGTCTACCATGTTTTGTGACTATTGCTATTCATAAAAATTGCTCAATTCCGCAAGCGTTTGCTATTTTTGTTGCAGGCAAAAGGCTTTGTTTCTCTTTATCATCATGCCACTGCGACATCGTGAATGACACCAAACAGATGGATGGGCGCATTCATCCTAACTATCCACCATATACACCCACAACCCTCAGTAGTACTACCAGACAGGGTTCTACACAACCATACACAACCATCGGTTGAGATTTGCCGTGCCAACAAGTGATATTTTTGTTGACAACTAAAAACCCCAACAGAGGTACAAAAAAAAAAGTAAAAAGGCATGTTAAAATATTTACAGTTCTTATAGACGACGCACAAATACCAAAAAGAAAATTTTTAATTAATAAAATATTAAAAAAGAACACTGATATTTAATTTTAAACAAATTCTACCTTCGTTTATAGCTCAAAAAAGCATATTTAAAATCAAGATTTATATATAATATAGCAAATGGGGAAAAAAACGTGAACCATAATATATTAAATTATTTTAGTAGATGGTATAGAGATCATATTTCTATATGACCCATAAATTTGGAAAATAGACAGTAATTTATCCATTTATTATTATTTATCTTTTACATCTTTTACATTTTATTTTATTGAATTCCTTAATTTAATTCTTTACTTTATTGTAATTTGTATTTTAATTTTCCTTACGTTAAATAAATACATTTATTTCAATTTTTATAGTACACATAGTAATGCATGCCCCTTCTCTAGATTTTACTGGGTATACTGCATTTACGCTCAACGAGCTCTAAAAAAAAAACTAAGACCATAAAAAAACAAACGCTACAACTGTACCTCTCCAACGAGTTAAGCCCCAAGTTAAATCCGTAACTCCCATCTCACCATGAGGGTCGTCTAAGTCACCACCTCTTGCCAACTGCCACGCCCTCAAGGCTGTTGTTTTTTTTTTTTTTTTTTTTGTTAATTATAACACAAAATTATGCAATTCCATGTGTGTAGCTCTGCCTAACATAAAAAACGTATTTTGCTGCGTTTGCAAAAATTGCAGCGAGCATAAATAATATTTGATTCGTTGTTGCAACACCATGAAATCTGTAGTTTAAGCAACATATTCAAAATAGTTGCAGTTGCCAAATATTTTATGCAACTGTTGCACTTTCCCAATAACAAATTTGCAAATACGCTCAACTGCAGCAAAGAAGATTAACTTCTGTTGGAAATGTGAAAAAAATCGTGTTTCAAAGTATGAACAAAAAATAGTCAAAGCACATAAAAATTAATTGCATTTTTACCAACCTGACCAACCTTGGCAACTCCGGTCAATTTTCATCAAATCGTATTTTGAACAGAGCACTTTTTATTGAGTAAATTTTGGGGGAAACAATTTGTATAACTCAGTTGGCTTTATACTAAATTTCAACCTGCGTTAGGTTCATATGCTTTTTAAGACTATGAACATTCAGAAACGATTCTAGTCGCATTGAGAGCATATCAGAGCCAAAAAGATTTTCAATAAATTCATAAAATTTCGTAGAATAAAAATAAAAAACTTTCAGTAAATTTTATATTATAAAATAAAAAACTTTCAGTAAATTATAATATAATATATTATAAAATGGATAATACCATTTACATAAAATTACGCTCACGTGAAGTGCCATTAACTCCTGTGAAAGTAAAGACACCTGGAAGCCGCAAATCTATATTGGATGAGGTAAAGGAAGTCAAGCCTAAAACGCCTAAGATTAAGGGTGAACCTAATGGGCTAGAGAAAGTTGGATTGACTAAAAATAGAGGCACTCGTAAGCAATTGAAAATGCCTCAAAAATCAAGCGAATTGGAAACATCTGAGACGTCTTTGTCTTCCGAGATATCCGAAGTATTGGAGAAATCCGAAGTTTTGGAGGAATCCGAAGTTTTGGAGGAATCCGAAGTATTGGAGGAATCCGAAGTATTGGAGGAATCCGAAGTATTGGAGGAATCCGAAGTATTGGAGGAATCCGAAGTATTGGAGGAATCCGAAGTATTGGAGAAATCCGAAGTATTGGAGAAATCCGACGTATTGGAGACATCCGACGTATTGGAGACATCCGACGTATTGGAGACACCCGGTGTAAAGAAAGTCAAGACACCTAAGAATACAGGACGTAATGGACTTGGAAAAGTTAAGATGCATAAGAACAGCGGCACTCCTAAGCAAATCATAACGGCACCTGAAACTCCTGTGAATAATGGAACGGCTAAGAAAACGCCGAAAATAAATAAAATAAAAGAAGTCGCGATGTCTAAAACGCCAAAGAATAAAGGTACGCCTAACAGACTAGAGAAAATTGAAATCCCTAAGAACAGCGACATATTGGAGACATCCGAGATGTTGGAGACCTCTGAGACTCCTGAAGTAAAAAAAGTCAAGACGCCTAAAAATAAAGATACAGGACGTAATGGACCAATAAATGTGGGATCACTTGACACTCCTGTCAATAATGGAACGTCTAAGAAAACTCCGAAAATAAATAAAATAAAAGAAGTCGCGATGTCTAAAACAAATAAGATGAAGGAAGTCGAGATACCTAAAACGCCTAAGAATAAAGGTACGCCTAAGAGACTAGAGAAATTTGAAATCCCTAAGAACAGCGACATATTGGAGACATCCGATATGTTGGAGACCTCTGAGACTCCTGAAGCAAAAAAAGTCAAGACGCCTAAAAATAAAGATACAGGACGTAAAGGACCAACAAATGTGGGAGCACCTGAAACTCCTGTCAATAATGAAATGGCTAAGAAAACTCTGACAGTAAATAAGATGAAAGAAGTCGAAATGCCTAAAAGGCCTAAGAATAAAGGTACGCCTAACAGACTAGAAAAAATTACAATCCCTAAGAACAGCGATATATTTGAGACATCCGAGATGTTGGAGACCTCTGAGATATTTGAGTCCTATGAGCCACCTGAAGTAAAGAAAGTCAAGACGCCTAAGAATACAGGACGTAACGGACTAGAAAAAGTTAAGACGCCTAAGAACAGCGGCACTCCTAAACAAATAACGGCATTTAACGAGGAGCAATTTAAAACGCCTCAAAAATCAAGCAAGGTGGGGGCACCTGAAACACCTGGCAATAATGAAACGGCTAAGAAAACTCCTAAAACGCCTAAGAATATCGGTAATGGAGTTGCAAATGCTAAAATGCCTAAGAGTAGCGGCACTCCTAGGAAAAGCATATTAAAAGTACATTATGCCCCAGAGGAGCCGGTGCCAAAGAGAATTCAGATATCAGAGGACAATCTGATTGCGCTTAAGGCAAAATCCGTGGTGTCTCCTAGTCCTAAGAAAGCCAAGACGCCTCGAAGATCTGTAACACCGATGAGAGTGCCGATGCCGAAGAGGGTTTCAATGCTGAATACTCAATGGATACCGTAATTACTTACAATTTCATTTGTTTCCGTTTTTAAATTATTAACTTATTATTATTATTATTATTTTTGTTATTTCTATAGTTACTTTGTGATCGTTTCTGTATTTAAAAATTTTGTTTGTTGTTTTCCATTAAATCAAATATAATACACTATACAAACATCAATTTTATATTAATTAAATTAGGTTATCCGATGCCGAAATTAGTTCAGAAACACAGGATTTTAGTCGACCAGTTAGCATCAATGGGTTGTTAACGCCATCTAGTGACAAACGCTCACGTTTCTCCATTTGCTTGGTCAGTGCAACCCTGTCAGCTTCTACACCGCTTCTGAAACGTATGCAACAAGTTTATGCAACTTCACGCAAGTTGACGTTTTGCTGTGGTCTCATAAATTTCACCCAAAAAAATCCACAAGGGGGTAAACGCACAAAATGGCCGCAAACAAGCTGGAGGTAAAGAGAAACAAACGCATGGGGTGTTTGTGGTTGGCTGGTTGCAACTGCTTCTAAGCACGTGTCAAGTGTGGAGCAAACTTTTAATTTGTGCAACGTTTCCAGCAAAAAAGAAAGGAAGGGGGGAAAGGAGATCCCGAGACTTTGACTGACGCTGAGTGACTGTCAGCCTTGTTAGTCCTTTTATAGTGCTCCGCTGTGCGCCTTGCTGTCTGACAATGTCATCAGTTGCAGCTGACGCAGCAGCAGCAGCAGCAACAACAGCAGCAACAGAGACAGCAACTCCTTGCCCCAATCCATCTACCACACTCAACTAGCAGCAGTAGCAGCAGCAGTAGCAGTAGCATCAACTGAGCAGCAGTTGCAGTTGCATTTGCAGAGGCTTGTTGTCTAACGTATGTATTGCTTTATTCTTAATAGGGTATTTATTTTTGTATTTATTTATTTATTAAATAAGCCTTAAAATAACTTAAAATAAAATATAAATATATATAATATATATAATATATAAACATATTTGATTTATTATTTATTTATTTGATTGTAATAAAGAATTAAAATACTATATTACAATGTTATGAGCCAAAGCAACTAAGAACGTCAGGCTGATCTATAAAATAAATTATAATATATAAATATTATATTATATATATTTATTATATAAAGTTATATATTATATAATTATATTATTATCCGTTAAAATTTAAAATATTTCAAAATTTTTTTTAAAAAATAAAAGCCAATGTTGTGCTATGTTAAAAAAATGTAATTATAATCAATATTATTATAATTATTATTATTATTTATCCTATATAGTATTTTTCAAATAATATGTATTAATTATAATCCATTAAAAATTTTTTAAAATAAAAAATATACAAATATAATAGAAATATTATGCGTTTACAAACGCATCATTTATATTAAATGAAGCAAATTTGGAAGATCTTTCAATACCTAAAATGTGTGTTTTTAAATATAATGCTCGTATTGCTCTTTTTAAAATAAAGCAAACGTTGTTGTTAATTTTATACAAAATATACATTTAAATTAAAAATATCTGCTGCACACTTGCTAAATAATTAGTTGGTTCATCTTGGTATGCACTGAAATGCAGCTTTATTGCCATTGCTTTTTATATTTTAGAGGGGGCAGCGCCTTTCCGATGGGGCAGCGTGTGCTCCTGACAAGTGGCAAGAGCACCAGAGTATAAAAGTCCACATGGGTGTGGCTGTGTGTGCAGTTAGTTTTTGGGGTTTACTCCACAGCCTCAAGAGCAGCAGATAAAACGATGCTCAACTCGCTGTCAGTTAGCCGGATTCTGGACAGCCAGTGGGCCAGAGCAAGAGCCATATCCAGAGCCAGAGCCAGAGTCAGAGCCAAAGCCAAAGCCAAAGGTAGTCAAACTGTCAGTTCGTCACTCAGTCAGTTAGTCACTGAGTGTACGTTCATTTACAGTTACCATGCCACACTCTCACTCACACTCACACTCATACACACACAGATACACATACAGCACACTGCAGTAGAAATATCTGTGCCGTCATTTGTGCCTGGTGTTAAATCCGTTTGGATTTTTGTTCCTGTTTTGTTGATTGCCACACGCCTCAATGACATTTCATTTATTAAGTGGCGCCGACTTCGTTTGCTTGTTTTTCTTCTTTTATCCTCCACTTATTTCACTTTCCGTTTCGTTTTTTTATTTTTGTTGTTTTTTGTTCTTTTTTCTCTCTGTGTGTTTTTGCAACTCAGCGGTGCCAGCAATTAACTATGCAATAAGCTGACGTCACCAGCGCTACTGCTGCTACTTTGAATATGCCACATCATGTTGCTGCCACTTCTGCTGCTGTTGCTGCTGCTGCTGCTGAATGAGGCCTTTGATTTGTTTTGCAAGCGTGTTGTTATATCCGCTACAAAGGAATTTGCATTTCAAATGAATTACAGCTGCACGAAAAACACCAAAATATACATATAAAGCACATGATTGACCAGTTGCCAGTCGCGTGTGATCGACAGCAAATGCACTGCAATATTTAAATATTTATATTATATATTTTAAGCTTACTTTTAAAGCAGCACAGTTTATAATTTTTAAAGAAAATCTCGTTGAAATAGTGCAATATTAGTATTATAATATTTGTATTTAGCAATTTTATTTTTGTTTTACAATGCTGAATTTTCTTTACACAAACCACACATACCCGTATGCTTCCCAGAGTCCCATATATAATGTATTAATTTTAGTTTTATTTGTAGTACTATACAATAAAATTACTATATAATAATTTGTTTAATTAAATATTAATATTTACTTTAATTACAAGTCTGTGGAATTTTTCTTTTCACAAACCTCGCATACCAGCTTTATTTTATAATATTCCCACATTTCCATATACATATAATGCATACATTTTAATTTTATTTTAAATAATAATATTAATAAAATTAATATATAATAATTAATTTAAATAAAACATTATAGTTTAAAACTTTAACTCTAATTACAAGACTGTGGAATTTTCTTTACACAAGCTTCGCATACCTGCTTAACTTTATAATATTCCCACAGTCCTATTGTAATTGTAATTTTAGTAAAATAAGATTAATATATAATAATTTATTTAATTAAATAAAATTTTCTTTACACAACCCTCGCATACCCGCTTACTTTATAATATTCCCTTTTTATTTACCTGATTTTTTATAATAATATTAATAAAATGAACATATAATAATTAATTTTAATAAAACATTATAATTTAAATTTTAACTTTACGCAAACCTTGCATACCAGCTTATATAGTATGCTCACCGGCTCAATAAAAAGCAAAAAAATATAAAGTATTAAGTAAATATAGCCTGCACCAGCTGAAATATAAATGTTAATCCCGGCAGCGTCAATTGCAAAACGTTCAGAGCTGTTGACAGTCCGGGCAGTAGACAATCCGTTGGCTGCTCCGTGCCCATGCCTGTCCACTTTGCCTATCCCGGTTTATGCTCTGGAGACAGACGGACGGATGGACAGACGGGATGGACAGACAGACTGCATTCTGGGCCATACGCCTGGGCAGTGTGTCAACGGCTTTTTAATTGATTTTCATGGCTGCAGTTTTTGATTGTGCTGATTGACGCATCAAATGAAGTGACTTCCAGCACCTCTCTGGCTCCCCTCCCTCCCACTTACTGCGCCTCTTCGCACTCTTTTGTCGACAAACTGCTTCCGTTGGCCATATCAGTAACGACGTAAACAACAGGCCCTGCAACGCCAACAACAGCAATGCCAGCGCCTGATATCGAGAGGGACAGAGGGAGGAGTAAGGAGAGGAGAGAGAGGAGAGAAGAGGCAAAGTGTAAGCAGCAGACATGGAGCCGGCAGTAATTAAATTTGTCAGTCAGACAAAACGTTGCCTCTGCCGCCCACTCGTCGCCCGCCCAGCGTAGCTGGCAAAGTGCGCAACGTGGCGTATGCGTGATGCCTTGACCAAGTTGCTCATACGCCTGTGTGTCTGTGTGAGAGTGGCAAGCAGCAGCTTGAAAAAAGAGTGGCTGAAAAAGTGACTGATAAGCAAGCAGAGGTGCAGTTAATACCCAAGCCAGCAGCAAATAAACAAATACATCTTTAATTGCCCATAAATTTCAGGCTTTTCAATAAAAAATAATAATAAATAAATAATAAAAATAATAATTTATAAATAAATTAGGTTTAAAAATAATAGTCGCTTTAGCAACAAAATAAATACCATTCACCCTATTAATTGTTTAAAATAAAATGATAATTAAATATAAGCATAATAGGTAATAATCTAGAATAAAATTTAAAAAATCTAAATCAAAAAATTTAAATTTAAATAAATGAATGTTCATTTAGCGGATATATTCTAATTGGTGCAAATTTTTTGGACTTCAGACAGTCAGTAAAGACAAGACATTTTATATATTTGGGTATATTAAATATATTAGACTTATATATACAGACAGCATTCAATAAAATATTTTTTCCTTTTTTTTTTTTATTTCATATCTGTTTTTTTTTTTAAGAATTTTGCAGCCTTTTAGTTCTTTTGACAGTTAGTCTGTCAAAAGGTACAAAAAATATTACATATTAAATAAATTATGCTAATAAATATAGGCAACTTAAAATGAAATTTCTCTTTAACTTATTTTTAATATAACCTTCTCTACCTATATACCCCAATTGGGCATTATTGTAGGGTATACTTAAGGTTATTGGTAAGGTTTTTGGTATTTAAGGGCTGCTGGCTTGTTGTTGCACTTTTATTACTGCATACGGCCATAAATTAATACGAACTCTATATAAAGCAGCTGCAAGTGAAGCAGAGGAATGGATACGAACCGACGGATTGACGGACAGACGGACAGAGGAGGAAGAAGCGATGAGATACACATGAGTCGCTAATGAGCCGCCTTTTGACTTTACGTCCGGCTCCAGCTCCAATTTGGTTGGCTCGCCAAGCAGTAAATAAACGAGGCCACAAAAAACCAAAAATAAACGCCATTTAAAATGAAATGAAAGAAGCGGCAGAGGCAAGAAAAAATTCCCAGCTTTTACAATGCGCTGAAATTTGAAATCGGAGAAGCAATTTAAAAATCATTAGAAAGAACACATTAAGCGTAAAAAATTAATGAGCAAGTTGCGTCAACAGGCAGCCAGACCAGAGCATAAATATACTATATATATAAAGTATAGAAGACACACAGGTGTATCCTGCCTATGCAGCCTGAAAGTATACTATACATTCAGCAGCTTCCGCTCTCTGCATGTATGTGTGTGTGTATCTGTGTGTCTGCTGCAGTGCGTCCTGGCTGCAGTCAAGCGTCTCCAGTTTCACAACGGCTACAGCCAAATTGATGGCATGCCGAACATAATATATAAAGAAAGGAAATTTCTAATAAACGGAGCAGCCAGCACAGGATGACGACTTCACTGCACACTTCACCGCCAGCTGATATGACAAGCTCGATAATAGGGCTACCTTAAGCTAAATCATAAGACTAAAAGACATCAGACAGATAGGCCAGGGGCTTAGGGAAAGAGGAAATAAGGGGAAAAGGGATATAATAAAAGTCTTGTTAACTAATTAATTATTTCCTCTTAAACGATTCATCAATTTAAGTTTGGCTTTTGTCATCTAGGCAATATAAATAAAAATTAATAATTTGCATAGTGAATCGATATATCGATTACAGATTCAAATGAGGCTGATAAGCGATTTAAATTGTCAATCGGAAATCGATTCGAGCAATTATTCTTATAACTTTTTTTTGAGTAAATAAGTTAAGATAAACGTAAATCCGGTTTGATTAAAGGTATTGTATTGTAAAATAAAGTTATCTATTATCGAGATTATTGCTATTTATTTATCCGTCATTTTTTTATAAATAACTAGTATTTTTAAGCCATTTTTAGCACTTTATTTGAGCGCTGGCAGTTGCATTTAGCTGCTGTTTGGCTTTAACACGCTGCTATTGGTTTCAAAGTGGTTGTCTCGTTAATACTATCAGTTAGTAAAATGTTTTTCAAACTTTACCAACCACTTAGTGGGTGTGTGGGTGGCATGGGTGTATTGGTGTGTGTGGGTGTGTAACCCCCACTGCAGCGACGCCAGTGAGCGCAGCCTGCGCCATGGTCTCTAGCCAATGTCTACAAAAGTCGTTTACTTTACCTAACAATATTTAGTTAGCCAACAAAGCTGAAGCACCACAGACACACACACACACACCTATAACACACGCAACAGTTTGTGTGTGTGTGTGGGCGTGTTTTTGTGGGAGGGGGCAGTTTTTGAGGCAGGAGGAGGGAAACTTCTCTGGAGAGCCGTCTGTAGTTTTAGCAGGCTAACAACTCATTTGGTGCTCATGAGTAGGTCACAGGCCGTTAAGGCCGACGGCTAACACATTTTCGCTGTGACATCTAGAGAGCAGAGAGAGACAGCGATAGACCGAGAGAAAGAGAGAGAGAGAGATAGTCTGCGTTTACACGCTGATGTTATATCATGCAGTTTTTTCGTTTCCTGTTTGAAACTTTTCGAATATATGCACTCCACTTTAAGATTATCCCGTAAAGATTTGACAAGAAGTTTTTTTTTTTATAGCTAGGTTTTCCTGCTTATTTGTTATCGATATACATAACGCTCATTTACTAGATGTTTATTTATTTATTACTGGAGAATTTCCTAAAGTCATAGGACTTATAATTTAAAGCATTAATAATGTAAACTTTAAAAACATAAATTTAATTATATTGAACTAAAATTGTTTGTATATTTTAAATATTTTAAATTTTGTATATATTTGAAATAGAGCTTTAACCCTATACAACACCTCTTGCCAAAACCGCATGGAAAAACTTTGTGAAAAAATATCAGCGTGTAAACGCGGACATACGACATATTTGGAGGCAGAAGAGCGCAATGCTGGCGTCCTTTTAAATTCGCAGGACGCTTGATTCGCCATGCCTGTCACGTTTCTAAAAAGTCAAACCAAGCCGGGAGCTAGAGCAGAGGGGTGGCATTCCTCGGAGGGAGGGGGAGGGGGAGGGGCAGGGATAGGGATAGGGAGCGGGTCGGCGTGGTTAGAAGTTTTTGTGTTTTGTGTGCGTGCCCAAGCGGATGTGCGTCTTTTGTTGTAATTACCTTACAAGTTGCTTCTTAACAATGCCAAATCCCAGACGTTGACACAACTCAGCTTCCCCCCACTCCCCCCCCGCTGGGGTTACCTTAAGCCGCACCCCTGCCCCTCTAAGCCCTCTGCAACTGTTGACTGTGATTGCATGGAGCTACAGGTGTGTGCGCTCTAATTGCCGCTAAGTGCCAGGCAAATGCTTCGGCTACTTCCACATTTTGTCATAAATAATAAAGCTGATGACAATTTAAAGGCAGCGCCAACAACAAGAACAACGCTTTGAACCACTGTGCACTGTGCACCGTGTACCGCATGGTCAAAGTGCTTTTGGTCAGTTGACCACTTAAGCACAATGCCCTCAGCCCATTTGCCCACTTGCCCAGTTGCCCACCTGCACCTTTTACACCTGCCACATGTAGCACCTACTGTACAAGTTGCTGCAACTGCTGCTGCTGATCCTACACAGAGAGAAAAAAATCTAGAAGAAAGAAAAAGAAAAGAAAATTGTAGATGCAAGTTTATGCAAAATTAAAAATTAAATTAAATGAAATAAATTAAATAAATATTTGCCAGTGTATTTTTACCGAGTTTTCCTGAAATGGATAAAACAGGGATAACCTTCGGGTATAAGAAGCTGTGGCAGATTCCAAAAAACGAAATCAGAAACTATATGAGCTAGAGCAGCCATACGCAAAATAAGTTTATTTTAAATCCCCGATAAGGCAGATTTACGCTCTAATCGAATAAAAATCATAGTATTGAACATAGAAGATATAGATGAAATCGGTTAATAAACTCATAAGTTATTAGCAAATTCATATTGCACTCAGAAAAATATAGGTCTATCCGTACTACAAAGTAAAATTGTTTTGTTTTAGAATGCAATTACAAATCGGAATAAAATCGTAAACTAATTCCGATTAATTAAAGCTAACAACGGGATGAAGAAAAAAAGAATAATTAGAAAAAATACTAAAAATTACTGGAGCACTTCCTATGATGTTACAAAGTTGTTCTGCATTTTTATCTCCTAGCGTCATCTGAAATTAATAAAATAATTCAAATTTGTAACGGCATTTTAAGAAACATCCGGGTTTTCTAGTGATAAAATTTGATAACACTAATAATATACTTGCTTTTGTGGTTTATATGCAAATTTTATGGTATATTTACCTTCTACTTTGTAAAATTAGTAAAAATTAGTTTTAGCGCACAATTTTTCGCGCTGTGTACGGCAGCTGGAACCTTCTAGTTGGAACCCCATGCACTGGCTGAAATGCAGCTAACGAACCGCAATTGCGGTCACATTTCATGAGAGCGCGCACGTCGCCCTCTGGACACACACCGAAACTCTCCTCTCCTCTGCTCTCTCTCTCTCTCTCTCTCTCTCTCTGTTTCTCTGATTCAATTTGCAGAGTGGGAGACAGGCTTTTAGTGCAGCATCCGACTCAACTCGCCTGTCTCTGCCTGTGGATATCATCAAAATTAGCTCGTTTGGCGGCTGACCCGGGCTACTCTTTCCCCCTATCCCCGTATCTCCCTCTCCCCCTCCACCCCTCTGCCCAGGGCTTTGCAGCACTTACCAATCCACCGAAATCCCATGTAACTCCCACCAACACATACGGGCTGTCCTGTTAGCCACATGCCACATGCCAAGCTCCAACAACTACTCTAAACAGGCAGTGGGTATGGTGGGAGGGGAGTGAGGGGTACAAAGCTGGAGATCCCAAAAGAAAAAACCTTGAAACTAGCAACAGGTTTATGACAGTCCAATTAACTGCATTCGATATTTACATGCATATAGTATGCACATTTCTCTATAGCTCTATCTGCTGAAATCGACAGTAGACAACAGCAAATTGAAACACACAAACTCACCTACACTGCTACACTAATCAACCAGAATTAAATGCTAAATGATTCAAGATTTCTATTTATTCAGTTAATTAATTAATTATATTTTACATTAACAGATTTTACAACATCTGTTATAGCTTACGTCAAGAATTAATAATAAAATATTTTAAATAAAATATTATATTTCTTTCAATTAATCACATTTTTCAAAACACATTTCTGAATATTTCTAGATATTTACGTAAGGAAATAAAAACAAAATATTTTATTTTTAAGGAGTATATTTTATTATTTTATTTATAGTATAATTCTGTATATAAATATTTTGCATTTAACATTTTATTCTGTTCAGTTAATGAATTTTTTAGCTTACCATAGAATTTATTTTATTTATTTATAAAATTATGTTTAACAAAAATATAAATATAGGGACGGGGCAGATCAGTGGGACGGAAGCTACAGTCGGACGTAACCGACCGTAGGAGACCCTTTACTTTAACTTTATGCATTTACAAACACAGTCAAAGGCACGCACACTAACCTATCCGCGTATGCAAGGCACACCACCCCCCCCTCTGCCTAGTGCGGCAAATTGTCTGTGGCATATGTTCGCTGTTTCTTATCCGATCGAAACAAAATTCACAGCGTCGATAGAGAATGTCGTAAACTAGTTAAATACCAAATTACAAATCAATAGCTTTAAAACTGTGGCTGCAGTAGCTTTCTGCGGTTTGCAGGGGAGAGGGGGGAGATATCCAAAATCTAAAACAAACTCGTGCTGCTTACTCATCAGGAGCACCTAAGTGAGAATATGGGTCTCTAGCTCTTATAGTTGCTGAGATCTAGGTGTTCATACGGACGGACAGACAGACGGACAGACGGACATGGCTATATCGACTCGTCTTGTCGTCCTGATCAAGAATATATATACTTTGTGGGTTGCCCACGCCTCCTTCTGGGTGTTACACACATTTCCTTTTTGCACTAAACTAATAGACCCTTTTTACTTTTTTAAAGTAAAGGGTCTAAAAACTAAATAATAATTACCGAATACTAGTCTAGGCCTTCGATTTGCATAAAATTTAATTCGTTTATAATATATCAATACAATAAAAAAAAATTTAATAAAACTCTTTATTATTCTCATTTTTAAACCCTATACCCCTTGAAAAATGTGTAAAAACAGGCTTATTGATTTAAATTCTAAATTAATTATTGAAACCTACATACTGTTTTTATTGCACAAAACTTGTTGGCGAGTGTAAATGGTCTTTGTCCGTGCTTGTTTGCCGACTCGTTACCAAAATGTAATGAGCAATTTAGCCCTCGTACGCTGCTCTTTAAGAGCTCACGAAAAAAGTGGCAGAAGATAGTGAGCGAAGAAGAAGAAGGAGAGAGGTGGGGTAGAGAAGGAGAAGAAGGGAAAGAAGTGGAGGGTGCAGAAGCTGCAGCAATAGCAATAAGCAGCAGCAAAAACTAGTTGCGATATTAAACATTAATGCCAAAGATGGCAGCAATAATTATGCTAATTTTCAGGGAGCGTGCATAGCCAAGACACGAACCTATGGAGGGGCAGGGGCAGTGGCGGGTGCGGGTGCGGGGGCGTGGCCAAAGGTAACGGCAACGGTAAAGACAACAGTTATGGGTAAACGGAGCAGTTGTGACACCTTCAGACAGGCAATTTGCAGGCTGCGTCTGCTACGTGCGAAACCAAGTGGCAACTTGCAACTTGGAGAAACAATCCAAAAGGCATCCAACCCCCCTGCCCCCGCCCACCTCCTCTCCACCCCCTGCCTGCTGTCACCTCCTACCTGCTGGCTAGGCGCCCACACAAACGTAAGCGCATTTTAATGATCTCATTTATGCTAATCTGCAAACGGTTAAATCTGTGCACGCCACAGACACAAGCTGTACGCTCCCCCCCCCCTTCCTCCCCCTCCCTCTCCACCCACTTCCTCTCTAAACTAGACACTGTGGCAGCAACAACAATTGTGCCACCGGCTGCTAATGCTAATGAAGTCAAGTCTAATTGAATTTCGGACACTTGACACGTCGCACAATCTGATCTTTTTGCCTGGGCGTGCAGCGTGTGTGCCAAGTGGGCGTGGCACAACTTTAAAACCTTTAAGATGCCACATAAATATGCATAAGTATTATATGCACCATGTCTGTGGCAGATAACAAACACACACATGCATGAAATTCATGCTCAAATTCCGATTGGCATTGCTCGGAATTTGCCCGCAATATCTGTACTTATAAATACACTTTAAAGTTTTCAGGGAAATACCATCTAAAAATACTGAATTATAATTTAAAAAAATATGTAAATATTCAGTTTTAATTAATTTAACAATGATTATTTATTCTCAATTAATTTTAATGATTTTATTTGTATCAATATTGCTAATTAATTTTAATACTATCAATACCCTCAACTTAAATGGGATGAAAAATACGATGGGCTTCCAAATACTCTTTATAGTTTTTTATAGGGAAATACCAACCAGAAATACTAAATAATAATTATAATATAAAGAAATGTAATTAAGTTTTTAATGTATTTTATTTTAACATATTTCTACATAAACAAAATTCTATTATACCCCCAACTTTATTGGGATGGCGGGATTTAAATAAATGAAATACAATTCATACGAACTTTTGATCAATACAAATAATAAATATCAAACAAAAAAAATAACATAAATATAAATATCACATAAATTATTGAAAATTAAAATTGTTTTATAATTTCTTATTTAAATAATATTTATTAAATGAATGTTATTATTTAATCGTTTTACAATTTTCTGGGCTTGGGAAAATTGATTGATGTAATTAATCATTGGTCTTCCACTCATTAAAAATAAAAAATTGATTATTTAATTTTATTAATTTAATTTATTTTATTACAATATAATATAATATAAAATATTTATTTAATGAAAAACAAATAAACAAAGACTTACATTATCAGGCAATATTTTAAATTTTTCTTAAAATGTATTGAGCAAAAGTCTATTATTCTACCAGTTTTTCCCCTTTACCGTTTTCGAAGCGAACATTTGAGCTTTGTGGTTTTGTGGCAAGGGGGGTGGGTCAAGGGGCAAGTAGCCGTTAGCTGTAGATTTTGAGGCACAACTGGGCGGGGGCATAAAATTTCCTATGCATTTAACCGCACTGAAATTTTCTCGTAATATTTGATTTGATTTTTAAACAAAAATGCTGCATGCTGAATAGTGTTGGTGTTAGTGCGAGTGTGTGTGTGTGTGTGTGTGAGCTTTCGTTCCCGATATGCGTCAAGTGATGGACGCTGGTCAGTTTGGTTTGACAAGAGATGGGCCGCAGAGAGGGATGGGAGGGAGGAGGCTCTGCTTTTATTAGTCTGCCAACAACAAATCAGCATTATTTGACAACGCAGCTAATTTACATGAGTGACCAGAGTTCAGGCAAATGTCACACAATCCCCCCCTCCCCCCTTCCAGCACTTCCAATGGTTTTCTAGCATGGAAAATGTCAACGTCAACTTTGTGGCTATTGGCCGAAAATGCATGCAAATCGCATGCCGTAACCGATACCCAAAAACCCCAAGCACAAAAACTTTTTCGAAAGCAACTTTCAACTTGTCTTTAATTTCATTTAATTACCGCTTGCAACGTAAATTTCAATACTTTATTGCCGTTGCGTGTGTGCGGCGAAACAGCAACAACAAAAACAACAACGATGTTGATGACGACGATCGCCTTGGAACGACGACTGGAAGCGAATCTCAGCAATTGTGGAAAACGAGCAGACAGTAAATTTAAGCATTTATTTGTTTTTATTATTTTTGCGTTTTTACTAGCCTGTCATTCGCATTTCATTTAAGATAACAACAGCAGAAAGACAGACACAGCCTCAGCTCAGACCTGACGGCTTTAACGACTTGGCTGTGCGCTTCAATAATCAGCACTTAAAAAAAAAATAAATCTAAATAAATGAGCTACAATTAATAATCTAATAAAATACACCAGTAAATGTCAACAAAAATAGGTCAAACAAACAAACGTAATTTACGTAAATAAATAAATATAAATAAATAAATATAAATAAACAAAAGCCAAACTAAAAATACACATTTGAATTAGTAACACACACAAATTAAATCATTTATAATTAACACTTTTAGCACAACAAATTGTTGCTGTAAATTCGACTTTCCAGGCCAGACACCTGGCTTGCAAACTGGAATTCCAGCTGTTTCTGGCAACACTGGTTCTGTTTAAGCTGCAACCAGCGTTGCCAATTTAGCGGGTTTAAGTATTTTATTATTTATGTTATAAATTTTTTAATTTAAAACAACTAATACTACTAATCTATTAATTTAAATATTGAATATTAATTTTATTTTATTTATTTTTTTATTTTCAGCTGTTATTTAAATTTTATGTGGTAAGTCTAGCTACTTCTGTCAACACCTGCTCCAACTAGGTTTGGACTGTTTTATTAACCAGGCTGAAAAGTGTGCTACAAAAATGCTGCAGAAATAGCCAATTAATCAAAAGCTGCATTAAATCAAATTAAATTCAATTATTTATATTTTATATTTAATTTATGTAATTAATATATTTTTTGTTAATTTGTAAATGTTTAAATTATAATTAAATTGTTTTGGCAGTTTGAAATGCCGTTGCTTTTAAATGTAGCGTATAGAAGTAATGCGAAAAGCTGATCCTACGGGTTATCAATGCTCTCTTTCTGCTCTCTCTCTCTCTCTCTCTCTCTCTCTCGCTCTCTCTCTCTCTTTCTCTCGCTCTTACGAATGATGCTGCCGTTTGCTGATATCGCTGCAGTCTGCTGATATTGCAAGACTTGCGCTTCTATAGATAACAGCAAGAACTTCCGTTATCTGGCACATAAAGCAAACAAATCAAAACATAAATATATACATATTTATTTATGCGTGTATGTGTGTGTGTGTGCTTTATGTCGTGTAATTTATTTATATAGATAGCGAGCACGATAACACAAACTGATTCCTATCTAAACTGTAACAGGTGCTCAGCAGCGTGGAGACGTCGACGCGGCGTCGCTTTGTTATAGAGATAAATTTCATTGATAACGGGCCCCTGCGGCAGAGAGCGCGAGCAAAGCTCGAAGAGAGCTTCAAAATGTACGTATGCATGTGTGTGTGTGTGTGTGTGTGTGTGCGTGTGTGTCACAGGAAAGCTTCGGCAACGGTTCTGATTTCGCTTTCCCGCTTTGCATGCGCATTCGTCAACGGCTCTGCTCCCACCGCTTGAGTTTCAATTTATTCAATTTACCGTTATAGCTGGCAATTGATGGAAACAGCAACAACAACAACAACAGCTGTTGAGTCGACGGCGGCGTCAGTGTCAGCGTCAACGTCAGCGATAGCTGCCGACCAGTGCTGCCAGGATTTTGGTTTGAAAAGTAGCCTAAATTTAAAAAAAAAATGGAGAGTATAAAAATAGTGGCTAAAAATTGTTTGCAAGCTTTATGCATTTTATTAATCAGTAATTTTTATAAAAATAAATCAATAGTATTAAACAACTTAACAACTTAAATGAGAAAAGAATGCACAAGTTAGTTTACAAAATATTAAATAATGTTTAAAATGTGGTCAGAACGCCTTTAAATCAGAGACAGCAAATTATAAAAATATATTAAATTATAAACTTTAAAACCATGACAACCCAAGAAAACCAATGCGAAGACTCGGAAAAAACACAGATATCTTTTTTTTTTAACGGCCAAATCGGAATAGTACACTAAGCTTTTAGGTACAACATTAATTTTTAATATTTTTTAAATTTCTAAATTTAATTTATTTTTATAAAAATGGAAAATAATTCTTTTCTTTTAATTTTTTTATTTAAATCAGCAAATAGCTTTAAGAAATTTTAACCGTTAATATACATAGTTAAAGTAGTTCATTTTATTGATATGCATATTTATTTCTTTTATTTTTTATTTATAAATTACTTAAAAATTTCCCCAATACTACAAGTGCAAAGACTTTTAAAGTTTTTACGATATATACAAAAAATTTAAAAAATTCTTCAATTATTAGGCTTGTAAAATAAAAAGTGGCTAATAAGTTTTAAAACTGGCTAAATCTAGCCACAAAATGGCCAAGGCGGCAGCACTGCTGTAGACCCAACACCGCAGCAGCAGCAGCAGCAACAGCCGCTCAGTGCGTCGCCATCGCTGCTGCTGAGCGGCCGCGCCACATCCGCCGCTTCATCCTGGCTGCGAGAAGAGCTTGCCGTAAGTTGTTGTTGTTTGCCTCTCGCTCTCGCCAGCTCACTCGCTCGCTTGCTCGCCCAGAGTCAGTCGCAGCGCTCTCTCTTTGATCGTCGGTCGTTCCACTCGCTTCCAGCCTTCCAAGCACAGTTATGTGAGGCTGTGTGTGTGTGTGTGAGTGTGCATATTTGTGCCTGTGTTTTGTTATTGCATGCACAAACAAAAAGGCAAGAAAAAGAAGAGAAACAACAAAATAAATTTCATTTCTTTGTGTGTTGCGCGTCGTCTCCCCATTGTCATTGTCATGTACCGCAATAATGCCGATAGTTCCTTCTGTTTTATCAATCGCCTCAACGGCGCCCCCCACGACGATCTGCAGCAGTCGGGCGACCATGAGCCCACCTCCGCCCTCCTCAGCTACTGCAAGCGCAAGGTAAGCAGAAAGCAAAAAACAACAACAACATTCCAGTGGAAAAATGCCATGGAATTTGACTACAGTGGGCAGTCGATAAGTAAAACTTTTCGCATTTCGTTCAGTTCCTGCGTCCCTATGTCTACATCCTGACCCTCGTCGGCCTCAATCCCATCTCCACCGACATGAGCAACGTGCGCGCCTGCTGCAGCTACGTCCAGGCCCTGATGGTGCTCTGCGTCCTGCTCCTGGGCTACGTGCTGCGCTACCTCTGCGGTTATCGGTAAGTGACAGCCACAACAATCGATTAAAATCAATGTACAAATATCTATTTATATCGATAATATGCATAATTACATTAAATGATATAAAAAGGGAATACGTAAACTTTAAACTAAATGGGAGCTATAGAAAATATCGATTTATATCGAAAATATTGATATTTGCGTAATACGATATGATATGAGAGTGAATCATAGAGTAACAAAGCTTCGTTTGCTTGATACTAAATTAAAACTGCAAAAATATCGATTTAATTCGATATTTACATAATACTAGAAGATATCTCGCCAATTGAGAGCCCTAGGGCTGTAAAAATATCAATTTATATCGATAATATTGATGTTTCAAATGAAATAAATTCACAATAAATCAGTAAAATCTTTATTTTAAGAATACCTTCGGTTTTCTCAATAACACACCAAAAATTAAGTTTTTACAACAAAATAAATCGGGTTTTAAATTAATAATTTCAAATGACAAACAGATGAACTTTGTATTTCATCTACAACAAATCTTTAGTTAAATTAAGTAATATATAAATTATTTAATTTTAAATATTATATTTTCTAGTGGAGTGCTAGACTTTGCCTCGGCAAGATATCTTTTATTTACAATTTTATTTAAGAAATCGCATTTCATAATCTATAATCAATATTTTAGAAATCGGAAATCGCTTAAATTTTTTTTAAATGTAATTTTTTACCCAGACAAAATCTTAAATCTTTAAATCATACGGACTTGGAATTGCTTTAGGATTCAGATTTTAATTGTATTTATCATATAAAATCGATATTTTTAATATCGTATATCGATTTAATTTTGTCGATTTAAATACCTTATCGTAAACTGATGCCTTCTTGTCACTTACAGTGGAGATCGAGGCTTCAGCAGCTATCGGGACATACGTCCGGGGGGCAATGGCAACGGCTCGGATGTCTGCAGCTCGTCGGGTCCGGCGACGAACAGCAATACGATCGGAGAGCTGCTGTTCGGCTACGTGGTGCCGAGCATCCTCAACCTGCTGAGCTTCGTGTCCGCCGTGCTCGTCTGCAAGGTAATCGAGCACGAGCAGCTGCAGAATTTGATAGAGCGGGTTTTCCTGATCTCCTCGAAGCCGAAACGCCTCTGCCGGATGCTCTGGCTGTATCTGGGCGTGGCATTGGCGCTGCTGACGCTGCTCTTTGGCTATGCCTGCTGTGTGGTGATTATGCAACCAGCGCAGATTGTCAAGTTGCCCTGGCTGGCGGATGCGCTGCGGGATTGGGAGCTATGTCTGAGGATCTGCCTGCTGTGGACGATACTGCTGCAGGATCTGGTGGAGATCATCATACTGAGCAGCTACTACATCGAGTGCTATCTGCTGCGCGTACACCTAGAGACGCTCTCCCATAAGCTCCTAATGCACTCCATCGATTCGCTCGACTGGATGCGGGAAATCCTCGAATTCCGCAAGCTGCTGGAGCGCGTGAATCAGCATGTCTCCATACCGGTCTGCTTTCTGATCGTCATGAATCTATCCTACGCCTTTGCCGGTTTGGTCTATCTCTTCAAAGACTTTGATTTCCACTATTGTGCACTGAAGCTGGTGCTGCTGAATATTGGCAACGTAATGCTCTGGTTGTTCCTCGGCCTGTTGCCCTTTTTTGTGGCAGGATCTGTAACGCGGGTTTGTCAGAATGCCCAGGCCAATGGCCATCAGATACGGGTGCGTCCGTTTGTCTATCACAACACCTCCGCCGAGGATCTCAATTCGACCCTGCTCTTCGCCTCCTCCCTGGACATGTCCGCCAAGCTCTTTCGCATGCCCATCCAATCCAATTATCTGTGCTTTGCCATACTCGTCGTCACCATCGTAGTGCTCACCCTGGGCATGTGCCTCAATCTGAGCGCCCTGGGCAAGTTCTGAGCAGTGTCGAGTCAACAAAAGCTGTTTTGAAGGCAAGAGCCGGGAAAAAAAGCATTTACATAAAAAAAGCCGGAAAACAACCAAGTTATTCTCAGGTATATGTTGCAAATATCAGATAAATATCGATATATGTCGATATATATATTAAAAAATATCGAAAATTATGACAAAAGTTCCTTAAGTATGAATTTTGTAAAATTTAAGCAAAAGCTTACAAAAAGCTTAATTATTTTTATAAACTTTCGGCTTTCCAAAGCTTCACAATTTTTCCAGCAAATGCTCTTCAAAAACAGACAGAAAAAAAAACTGGCAACAGTCGTACTAAAAAAACATCGTCACATTTTGTATACTTATATTGTTTGTACTTAGCTTTAATCAAGTTGAAAGTTATGAAAATTATGCATTTGTAAATCCTACGGCCCTGTCTTTTGCTTAGCAATTTTATTTACATTATTATATCGTTAATTGTTATGATTTCAGCTGCTATTTATGGTTATTGCTTTTGTTTACAATTTAGCTACTTAAATTCAGTTCTGTTAAACATAATTTTTTAATGTGTATTTAAGCCAGGCTGCAAAACACTTGACCAAAATAATTCTAAATTCTGAGCAAATTGCGGTTTTAAGAATTACACTTTTAAATCGATAAATTTATATAAATTATAAAGCATAAATTTAGCTATATACAACTTCCTTTTTTTTAAATATAGCATAAAAAATGTAAATTAAAAAAAATACTTGAAAAAGAATTTATGTTAAATCACATGGGTTTTGCAGCCCCGCCCAAATACAAATCAGATCATATTAATACGGAACTACGCCCAAAATTTAGTTAAAGCGCGCTGACTAAATGTGCACTTTGGTATCGTTAATGGAAACGCAACTTCCGGCGGATGATTGCACTTCCGGCTGCGATCGCCGTTCACCAGCCCAGCCACGGCGGATGATTGATCTTCGCAGGAGGCGTAAAAGTCAGATTAACAGGTATATTGATTAAGGCATGGACACGCTTTAGCCGGAGCAATGTGCTCCGTATGATGACGCCGTTCTTGCCGAGCAGAAAACCCGCCGGAATCGAGGCATCCCGATTCGTCTTGTCATGTATCATCTCGATGTAGTGCTCGAATTCCGGCGAATTTGTATTGTATTCCGTAACGATGGCTCCAACGGCGCCAGCAGCCTCTGCATTGATGGTTTTACTGAGGAACGAGCAGTCGCTGGAAATAGATAATGTTCATATAATTGGATATCATAGTTGGTAAAATAATATGGATAAAAACGATATTTAGGTTTATGAGCCAATATCGAAATTTCCTACGATATATCTCGCTGCCCCAACTCTTGGTGGCTCAACTCTCACTGGCCCAACTCGCTCTTGTTTAATTCTCGTTGGCTCCTCTCGCTGGCCAAACTCTCATTAGATTAACTCTTTGGCAAGACTCTCGTTGGTCGAATTTTCGCTCAATTCTCACTAGCCCAACGTTCGCCTTTTACTGGCCCGCCTCTCGTAGGCCCAACTCTCAAAGCTCAACTCTCGCTGGCTGAACTCTCGTTATCCCAACTCTCGTAGGCTCAATTCTCACTAGACCAACTCTCGCCTTTCGCTGGCCCGACTCTCGTAGGCCCAACTCTCGCTGGCGGAACTCTCGTTATCTCAACTCTCGTTATCCCAACTCTCGTTATCCCAACTCTCGCTGGCCCAACTCTCGCTTGTGGTTCAGAACTGCTCAGTACGACAACTCTACAGTGTTGCCATACGCCTCTTTTGATCAATCAGAATTTACCCCTCCCCCACCGCTTACCCCCTGTCCAGGAGCGCAATGCTGCCGTACAATTCGCGGGCGTTGCGCAGCTTCTGGCAGCCCTCGGGCGGATCGGCCAGCACCAAGGGCACGCCCTCGTGCCTGTGGGAGAAGGCGGCGCCGAAGTCCTTGGCGGGCCGCAGTCTGTAGGTGTATTCCAGGTCCTGGGGCGAAACGATTTCGAAGAACACGTCACCGGCTATGATGTCCTGGGTGGTCACCGGTATGTGTATGGTCGCCGTCGGCGTCGCCCTCGTCGCTGCGCATTGGCTCAGTGTGTGGGCGGTCAGCAGCAGCAGTAGTGCAATCAACATTTTGGCCACATAACTAGCGTGTGTTTTATTGCTAAAACTTTATTACAAATACAACAAAATCATATCAGAATTGCTGGTGATGGGCTGAATTTAATTGGCGCTGCCAACTGGTTCCAGTGTGCCACTCGCATCCGCACATCTGGCAACGCCTGAACTTTGAACCGTGAGGCGGCAAAAACAACGCCAAAAAAACAAAGCGAGGTGCCAACCTGTTGTGTTGCCAGCAGCTGCCAGCAGAGCAGGTTGGCAGCTCTCTTTGCCATTTCGCGTTGCCGCAACAGCGAACAGTGGTGCGAGTGTCGTGATAAGAACCGGAAATAAATAACACGCGCGAGCTGTTCGTAAGCTGAATATAAAATGTAAAGGCCTTAGCAGTCGCTGCTAGTTTTATTTTAAACCCTATGATTAGTATATAAATAATAAATACTAATAATAATAATAAATAATTAGTGGCTTATGACCTTATAATCTGTTCATAAATAATCCATAAATTAACCTTAAAATTGGTCTCTAAATAATCCATAAATTTGTAATGTTTGATTTTTAACCATTAAATCAGTTTAATAATAAATAGAATAGTCATTAAATACTACTTAATAAGATAAATAATAATTATTTTTTAAACTCATAATTAGGTAAAAAAAAAATATTCAGTCATTTTAGTGTGTAATTAAAGCAAACAGCAGCTTTACATCAAACAACAGCACACTTAAAAATTCCAATAAAAATTTGGCCAGATTATCGCACACTTTTGTGCCACTGTGTACCTCGTGGGTTTACAGAGTTGCACCGAGGTGCAATTGAAATCAGCCCTGCGCGTGCCCGCGCTGCCCAGTGACTGGCTCAGCGGCATTTTTTCCTACTCGATACTCCGCATTTGCAGTCGATACCATTGTACTAGTTTCGGTGTGCGGTAGCCATTTTAATTTTTGGCGTCGAAAAAACTGCGGCGAGGCGAAATTCGCATATCCTGTGGATTTTGTCGGTTTTCTGTTTTTTTGCACTTTGCATTTAAACTCGAGTCAGTTTGGCGACAGCAGCGGATCAGTTGAGCAGCGGATCATTTGAGCAGCGTAGCTCGTGTGCGTGTTGAAGAGAAGACGAAGAGACGAAGTGCAGCGGAAAGCAGAAGAGCAGAGGAGAGAGCGAGCGAAAAGAAAAAAACGTGTGATTAACTGTGCAGAGCGAGGGAGAAGAGAGAATCGGGTGAATTAAATCGGAAATCGACATCGAAATCGCAAGTACAGTACAATGTCGATGTCTGCCACGTGCTACAAGTGCAACCGGCCGGGCCACTTTGCTCGCGACTGCAGTCTTGGCGGCGGTCCAGGCGGCGGCCCCGGCGGCATGCGTGACGGCGGCGGCGGTGGCGGGGGCATGCGTCGCAATCGCGAAAAGTGCTATAAATGCAATCAATTTGGGCATTTCGCACGCGCCTGCCCCGAGGAGGCGGAGCGCTGCTATCGCTGCAACGGCGTCGGCCACATCTCCAAGGACTGCACCCAGGCGGACAATCCGACTTGCTATCGTTGCAACAAGCCTGGCCACTGGGTGCGCAACTGCCCCGAGGCGGTCAATGATCGTGGCTCCCAAGGGGGCGGCGGCTCTCAAGGCGGTGGTGGCGGCGGCGGGGGCGGTGGACCGACCAACGTCTCGTGCTACAAGTGCAACCGCACTGGACACATCTCCAAGAACTGCCCGGAGACCTCAAAGACTTGCTATGGCTGTGGCAAGAGCGGACATCTGAGACGTGAGTGCGATGAGAAGGGAGGACGCAACTAGTTCCCCCCTCCCCTCCACAGGCCGAGAGAGAGAGATCATCGTAACTCTACTTACACTACTCTTTGAGAAATCAACGAAAATGTTTTGTCAAATAAAAAAAAAACGAAAAAAGAAAAAATGAAAATTGAAAATATGTATGAAAAATGAAAAATCAATTGCCAGCCAAGAAAACAACAACAACAATAACAGCAGAAACAGAAGCAGAGACCAATCAGTAAAAACCAATTCAAGATCAAGCGATACACAAGAAAACAACCCCGTATATACTCACACACACATACACATACACGCATACAAACACACACAACACACACACATATTTAACCATCATCTAAGCAGCACATCTCTAATTCCAAAGCTCCGAGCCCGCCGCCTGCAGTGCAGAGTGAGTAGAGAGAGAGGGAGAGAGAGTGAAGGAGAGAAGCAGCAGAGGTAGAAGACAACGATGGCGCTGTGCAGCTGTTGGAAGCAGAAAAGAGCGGCGCTGGAAGCGTCAATAGCAACAACAACAGGCAAACACACACACACACACACTCTTACACAAACACACACACACATATATATAGATTATAATGCTGCAAACGTGTTTGAATTTACTAATTACAATTGCAAGAAAACAAAAAATACAACAAAATTCAACTATATAAATTAATATATAAAAAAAGCAGAAAATTCGCAAACAAATACAAGTATATACACACATATATACAGAAAAACAACAATAAATACAATTTTGAAGTTCCAAACACGCAGAAGATAAACAACAACAACAACAACATGAAGAAGAACAAGAACAGCGCGAAGCAGTGGAAGCAAGCAAGAGCGTAAGAGACATGGGGTGGAGCAGAGCGGAGGAGAGAGCGGGACAACGATGTTACACCATAATGCTGCGGCCGGCGAGCTTTTTTTGCACTTCATCTATCATCTAAAAAGCAAGAGATCTCTAACGACACGAACGAGCGCAAGACGAAGAAGAAGAAGAACAACAAAAACAACGTAAGAAGCAACAACAACAACAACGTAACAACTCAATAAAGGCAGAAAATAGACGAATGACGAAAGAGCACACAACAAAGCGAATAATCAGAAACTGCATAATGAGCCTGACAAAGAGAGAGCACGATTACGAAGCAGATGTGAAACGCAGAGACAAACAAGAACAAGCAAGCAAAGAAAAAACAGACAAACTCAGTTGTAGTAATAACTTTTTCACTTGATGAGCGAGAGCGAGAGACGTAAAGAAGAACAAGAACAACCAACAACCAACAACAACAACATGGCGAACTACCAAGATGATGATGAGAACGAGAAAAAAATTCAAATATCACTGTGATTGTTTTTTAATTGTAAATTAAAATGCTGGAGCTGCTGATTTGAAACAAAAGAAATAATAATAATAACCCCACAATACATGTGTCGCTGTCTTTCATTTCCTTGGGCCGCTTTTCTTTACTTTTCTGTCATTTTTTCAGCTTTCAGATTACATTTTCTTTGCCTTTCTGCGCCTCTTTTTGCCGGCCGGCCCAACCAGTGTTGCCAATTTTGTTGGAACGAAAAAAAGCCAAAGCGATTTGCAAAAAAAATATATAGCCAGAAAACAGCCAAGTTAATCAGAAGTATGAGCTTTAAATGAAAGGTGTTGTGGGAAATATCGATCAAAATAATGTCAACAGGCCTATAATTGTTCCTTAACAGACAGTACAAAATAGTCTATTATGTTAGTGTATTATATGTATAACACCCAGAACAAAGCGTGGTAGCAACCACAAAGTATAAATATTCCTGATCAGGACGACGAGCTAAGCCTATACTGCTAAGTCCATATCTAGATCTCGCAAGCTTTAAGAAATAGAGGACCAAATTTTTTTCAGAATTTTGATACATCCAATTCATTTCCATCTCGCTAGCCACAAAATCCTACAGACTTGTAATTAAATGTGTTGTATTACGATCGGATAAGAAACAGCAAAGATATGGAATAAGGCCATTTGCTTGATAGGAGGAGGTAGAGATTAGAGAATCACAAAGTTCGACTGTAAGTTTTCATTTTTTATAAATTTTATGACATTTTTTTAATAACCAAATTTTTGCTTGCCGCAATTGTGCAAATTTTGTAGCAAATCTTGAAGAACGGCCAGATTTGGCGGGAAAAAAGCGGATCGGGCAACAGCGGGCCCAACAACCAGTTTGGCTTCCAGTTCCAGTTGTTGCCTGAGCCGGCACATGCAGCTGCCCCGCCAGCTGCCCCCTCTGATTTTTGCGCGAACACATGGCGTGGCAGCTGATAGCCGGCGCGGCTCTCTCTCTCTCTCTCTCCCTCTCTCTTCTGTGGCGTGAGTCAGCTAGTTGGAGGTGCTGCCACATAAAGCAAAAATGCTGCCATTGTCTCTAGCTGTGTGTGTGTGTGTGTGTGTGTGCCGCTTTCTTTGCCTTTGCTTCCTTGTGCAACGACACACACATATGTACATACATGCATACACATGCACGTGGCAATAAAGCACTTGCGCATGTGTGTGTGTGCGCTGCTTCTTCACGTAAAGTACAGTCGACGCCATGCGCTGCTAATGGTGAAAACTTGCAAGCGACACACACACACTTACAGACACACACACACACTCGCACATACAGCTGCCTGCATGGGGCATTGCTTGGGGTTGGGGGCAAAACCTCAACTTGTCTGCAACGTCGTCTGCTGCACATGGCAACAAGTTTTGGCTGCAACGCTTGCGCCTCGCATCGCATTCGCTTAACGTCGCGTCGCGTCGCGTCGCTTGCTGCGATTGAGGGTCAAGGTCAGCGAGCATTCGTCGCATCAGCTGCTGCGCATGTGCGCCTGCATCGCATCGAATGAAGCTGTCTCGTCCATGCCCAACAGTGTTGCCCAATCCGCTTTTTTCCGGTCAAATCTGGTTTCGATAGTGAAGAGCTGTTAGAAAATTTGTTAAACTGCAGGAATAATTCGTTTTTTTATACCCTGTGCCCATTTGAAAAATGGGAAAAACAGGGTTAATAACTTTGTGCGAATGTATGTAACAGGCAGAAGGAGGCGTGGCAGACCCCACAAACTATATATATTCTTGATCAGGGAGATAAGCTGAGTCGATTTAGCGATGTCCGTCTGTCTGTCTGTCTGTCTGTCTGTATGAACGCTGAGATTTTCTAAACTACAAATGCTAGAGAAGCCGTTTTGGTCTCATTTGAAAGGTGTATACCATACGCAGATCAAGTTTATTTTAAATCTTGAATGCCACGCCCCTGCCGCCCACAATGAATGAAATAAAATACATTCGCCTATTTAAGAGACACTTAGCTATTTACATAAATTCTGTTTTCAGTAGTTGGTAGGTCTATGTCATACGCAGATGAGGTTTTGTTCAAATTTTTGATGCCACGCCCCCTTTACGCCTTAATCGATAAAAACCGAATAACAATCGTAATATTGAACATAGAATGTTGTTATTTGGAATATATACTCTCTTTCATTATATTTAACTATCCTGAAAATCGCATTGAAATCGGTTAATAAACACAGGAGTTATTAGCGAAACAATATTGCAGGCGGCAACTCGCTCGCCCTCCAGCAGCGCGGCCGCTAAAGCTGGCACACATAACAAAGTAAGAAGAAGAATTGCTGCTACGTTTTGTATGACAGTTTTATATTATTATATTTAAAATATAGGGTACAGGGTATTCTACAGTCGGGCCCGTCCGACTGATCTGCTCCGCCCATTCTGGTTTTTTATCTCTTTTTAAGTGTTCGAAAATTTGTACAAAAAGAAGAAACAATTATAGGTGTCGTGGTTTATAAATATAATTAAATTACGTTTTGAATTTAAAAGCCAATAACATCTGTATTGCGAAAATGCATAAAGTGACAATATCGAGCCCTTTCCATTTGTTCGATTTTCGTTTTTAGATGCAGGTATGTAGCAACGAACTCATTAATACCATAAATTTCATAAGCTAATTTATTAACTAATTTAAGATTTCAGCCTGTGAAATATATCGTAAGAGCCACATTTGCTGCGCCGTTCGAACATGTTCTCGCGAAAAAAACACCTGTAAAATTCCGTATTATAGGGATATATCCTAAAAATCAAATCACTTAAAGCACGGTGTCAGAGATTTTGGTGTAGTGATTACTTTACATCAAAAAAGTGAAATTTCTGGAAAAACTTGCCAGATTTATGAGATTGAAAAATAAAAAATCTTTTAAATAACTTTACCGTTTGCTGGCTAATTTAATGAATTTTTGTTAGCTTTTTTTGAATCTTACCGTTAAAAACAAAAATTGTCAGCACTGCGACTGCGCCGGCTGCTCTATGCCTGCATGTGTGTGTGCATGTGCGTGTGTGTGAGAGAGTGTGTGTTCGTGTGTGTATGCGTTTCCCTGCACTCGGTGTGTATGCATCAGCCTGGCCGAAGGGCATGCAAAAGGAACGAGTGCTAAGAGAGTGTGAGAGAGATTGCAAGAGAGAGAGAGAAAGAATGAGAGAGGGAGCGCGCGAAGGAAGCGAAGGGAAGTCACGATTCCAGCAGACAAGAAACTGGAAATTTTTATGCTCAGGCGATTTTCCATTATAATTATTGGCATCAAATTGATGGTAGTTTAAAAAAATAAAATGCGTGTAAAATTAAAGCGATTATAGGGCATTTGCTAGTCCAGCAACTATTACTCTGTGATGTGCTAATGCAGATGCAGTTAACAAAAGGTGTTTACATAAGGTAATTAGAGGCTTGGTAATTGCCATACTTAGTCTAGCCAGAAGGCTGCATGCTTGATATATAAGTTAATTACAGTTTGCAGCACGATATGGGGTACTTGCAAAAAAAGCGGTTTATCCGAAAGATCCAAAAAAAGGTAAAAAAAAACCAATTCTCAGTATTGTAACGACAACAAAGGAACGCCATTTTGTGCAAAGGACAAAGGACAACGAAAACCGAACTGCCGGGGTTGCCAACCTGTTTCAATTGTGCGTCAATTCTTGGTTGATATTAGAGTTGTCAAATTGGTTAATATCGATCAGTGTTGTCATTTCATCCTAATTATGACTATATCTTACAGCAATTTTTTGAATCAAAATTTGTAGCTTAAATCATTTGCCTTTTTTTTTTAAATAGACGCCGGTAGAATAATTTTGGGTAATTACAAAAAATAAAATATCAGAACTGGTTATTTGTGCCGATCGATGTTCTGTTCAATATAAAATACCCCCAAACTAACTTATTTTAAATGCCAAACAATATCTAAAAAAATACTTCCATATTTTAAATAAATACCTAAAGACATTTGAAATTGTTCTATAATTTACATTTATTTATTTTCATTGTATCTTTTATAATGCATTGAATTTAAACTAGAAATTGATAGTTTGGTTTTGGTTTTGTTTAGGGTTAGCACAATATTTGAAGAACCTGTAGAATAATCACTCTTAAAGTTCTACGAAATGACTTCACAAATAGAATATAGTATGAGCTAGGCAATTTTGTCAAATGGAACTTGAAACAGAATCACAAACAAGATATATGTATGTTATTTAATAATTATCATTAACTCTATATAATTATCATAATTTATAATATTTATTACAATTTAAACTAAAACATGAGGTTTGCAACTGTTGATTTGCTGTTTATTGGCCAATTTTGAGCACCGAGCAAATATTTAAAGATCATTTTCTCAATAGGAATTCGATAGATCATACAATTAGCATATACGTAAAATTTGGTAGTTGTTGTTCTATTGGGAGCCAAAGCTTTACTTCTCCGACTTGTTGCGGGTTTTGGCCTGGCTTAAAGCAGTCGTTGCCAATGTCTTCTCCGTCTTGCGGCTGCTGCTACGTGGCAAGGTAGTGCAGCTGGCAGACATGGATTTGTCCTGCAAAAAGAGAGGTGAATGCGATTATTAGACTGGCAGATACCCATTAGTCATGGCATGCGAAATTCTTGAACTTGTTAGTAGACAAACGCAAGGCTAAAAGACTGGGAGCGAGGGGGGATGGTTAAGAGCGAGCAATATATAACACGCATGAGCTGAATCTGAATTTTTGGCTAGCGTCTTACATCAAATCCGCGTTTCTTTGGCGCCACTCAGCTCCGCATCCGCATCCGCATTCGCATCGTGCGGCTGATTAAACTGGCTGTTGTTCCGCAGCATATTCTCTTTGAGAGACTTGAACAGCTGTCCGATGCCCGACCTGTGGCTTGGACTTGGACTGACGCTCTCACGTGACTCCTTGCGCGGCGGCAGCGGGGGCGGCGGCGGCGGAGGGGCGCGTCCCTTGCCATGCTGCGCCTTGGGACGCAGTGGACTCGATTCCAAGAGCGTTTCCGGTTCGAGTTGTGCCCTAAAGCTATGCTTAATCTCCTCCAGCGTGGCGAGCAGTTCACGTGGCGACACCGGACGCTGCTTGGGTTCGATTGGCTCCGCTTCATTCTCTGCCTCTGCGTGCATTTCCGTTTCCGTTCTGGTTTCGGTGACCACCAAGAGAAACGGATCCACATCCATAGGCAGCTCATTTGTATGGACAGCACTTGCCACTTCTTCATTTGCGCTTTTATCCGCTGTTTCAGTTTCTTTCTCGTTCTCTGTAATTTCCATCAAAGGCGCCTCAAAGAAATCCTCCTCCTCCTCCTCTTTCTCATCAGCTTCGTTGTTATGCTCCTCTTCGCTTTCCACAATTTTCAGTTGTTCTGGTTTTGGTAAGGAATCTCTAGCCACTTGAAAGTAACGCTCATTATCCATATATACCTCAGCGCGCATATCTTCCAGCATTTCCTAATCGAATCATTATCATATCATATCATTTTTATAGAGCGTGGGCTATACTATAAACTATATTTATATTCTATATCATTAGCGCTAACCTTATTAATAAAGGTATATTTCCTATCCTTTACTATCCTTTTATTTTCTACATTCTATATAATTTATATTTCCATACGCATCGGTTAAGATCTAAATTCTGACCTGATGCGTTGCATATTAACACAAATCTATATCTTTTTCTATAGGTTAGGCAGCTCGTATATGTGAGTGCTCTTTCTGGCAAATTACCACATATTTGATGCCTATGTCGCGACATTACGTCGAGAGCTCTAATTCTTGGAATTTTATATATTAGCTATCTATATTCTACATCTATATTCTACATCTCAAATATGATATGTATCCCTATACTAGGCTATCGTATTAAGCAATAACCAAATACCTTATTAATATAGCTGTATCTAGGGCAGTACAATAGATCTCTTAGCTCGCGGCACAATATTCTCCCACAGTAATAATAGTTGTATCTATATCTATAATCCCTCGGATGTTTGAAAGCCACGCTCGACTTGCCGCTTACCTCAGTGCGTTTGGACTTCACGCGCGCCTTGGAAGCGTTCGTCATGGATGAGGTGCGGCTGAGACCGCTGCCCAGCGAAGCGCTCACGGGCTCTGCGCTGGAATATCCGGAGCTGATGTCATCCGTGCTGCGTATATTATAGCTGCAAGAGAATTGCATTAGCTTGCTGGATCAGAAGTCTATATAGCTCACTCAAACTCACTTGAAATCTCCCGACTGTTTGTTGGCGGAGGGGGAGGCGGCTGTGACATCCACCTCGGTGAAGTACATGCCAGTCGAGTGTCGTGTGCCGCTGGCGGCGCGACCCACGGGCGTGTGATGGCGCTGCCGCAGTAGGCGTGGCTGCTGTGGCAGCACCTGCGGCTGTTGTCGCATCAGCACTGAGGAGGTGGACATGCCCGCATCCATTTCGTCCTGGTTGCGGTGCATGTCCGGCTCGCTGAGATCGCTGAGGCTGTAGCTGCGCTTGATGGTCTGCACCAGATTGCCGCCGCCCTTAAGATAAGCAATAATTTATGCACAATTTTCAACCAGAACTTAAACTTTAAATGTGTGTCAAGTGTGCGAGGTTAAGTAAAAGAGAACAAACGAAATTCTAAGTTTTTCTAAACTTTACTAAACAATTAACATTAAAGAAAAATTTATAAATAATACATCAGGTTAGCTGTGGCATGTATATATTGTAAGTGTATTTGTAGAATGATGGTGTGTGCTTTTCAGATCTTTTGGTATTATATAGCTTGAGTGTCAAGATATTTTTGTAAGTGTATTGTGAGTGGATGGGGTTTGTATCCCTGCTGCTGGGAGATATGATGCTAGATATTTTTAGTTACAATTTAATTTAGATTTATTCCAGAGCTCAAACGAGCAATCTAAATAATGCTAGGAATACTAGGATCCCATACATTTTGGGGCCTCAACTGAAGAAAAAAACGACGTATGAACGATCGAGTTGTAAAGAAGCCGGAGGCTCAACCTAAAAAAAAATGTTAAAAAATTTAAGGGAAGTACCGCATCATTTTAAAAAGAAGAAAATTGGGTATGTTTGTTTGCTTCCTATTGGGATATTTGATGCCAGAACTTAAGATAGTAAATATCTTTAGATATCTATATATCTATATATACATCTTAAGATGCAAACGAATTTGTGAATTGATGATGGGAAATATGATGCCAGATCTTTTGCCATCATATAGTTTGTATAGTATTTGTAAATTTGAAAGTGTATTTGTAAATTGGCGATGTTTGCGTTCTTGTAAATAGGATATATGATGCTAGATCTTTAGCCATCATATATTTTGTATGTTGTAAGGGTATTGTGAATTGATGGTGTTTCCTTGCTTTCTGATGTTAGATATGCCAGATCTTTAGCTATCTTATATTTTGTGTCCTTTCTTCCTGATGGGCTATATGATACCCGATCTTTTACTATCATCTATTATGTATATTGTAAATATATTTCTAAATTGGCGATGTTTGTTTGCTTGCAGATGGGATATACGATGCCAGATCTCTTGCTATCCTATCTTTTGAGTATCGTGCGTTGCTTAGGCATCATTTGGCATCAGTATCGACTCTGGCTTATTCCCCCACGACGTCCACATCGACAGACATTTCACGCATTCGGCGCTGCTTGAGCGCAGCTTCTTTGGAGCTGCCTCGTGTGTTGCGTTTGGGTTGGGCGACTCTGGCGGTCTTCCTAGCGGGCAAGTCTCGCAGACGTGCGGCACCTGCCTCAGTGATATCGGTTAGCTCTGCGACGGCAATGTCCTCATTGAATTCGGGAATGTGACGATTACGTTCGTTGCCATTCCAGGAAATGGGGCGTGGCGCAATCGGATCCCCATCGAGCATGTCCCCATTGTGACGCAGCTCTTGGGCCGACTGGGAGGTCGACACTGGGGCAGCAAACAGCATGGTCTGGGGCAACTGGCGGCAGAATGTTAGTATTTGGTGGCAGGCGGTGCAGTGCGGGGTGTTGGTTGGTATTCGTTATAATTGGTAAGTCAACAAAAGAATGCAAAGAAAGAGCAGAAAAGTAAGGTTAAAACAAGTTAATAAAATTAAGCAAAACAAGAGTTAAATTAAATCATAGCATTTACAAATTAATCAAATGTGTGAATTAGTAAGGCGTATTAAAAGAACACACACACACACACACACCCTATGACTGGGACCGGGACCAGGCATGCCCGGCGTCTATTTATATACCCTAACCCAAGTGGCACGCAGATCGCGCTCGATTTGCAAGGCGTTACTATATATAGTATATGGATGTGAGTCTGTTATCGATTACAGAGCTAAGCAATTAGCAATTTGGCTATAATTACTTATGGTAATGGGCACAAGCTAATTATAATTGGCTGAGTTATTCAGCTTATAGTATTTATATAGAGATTTACTCTGATTTATGTTGAGTCATTCATTTAGTTCATTCTATTGTAGCAAATATTACGCTAATTAACTAAGATAGTTAACAACTTTACGCCTCACAACGCTAGCATTAGCCACGCCTGTAAAAAAGGCGCTGCCTGCTTACAGCTACAGTGGTGGCCAAAGATAAAGTGCATGCCATTTTAATACGGTTTTTAAATATAATAATATATAGAAAATCTATACAAATAACGTAATAAAAATTAAAAACGTAATAATAATTAAAAAAAATTATAAATAATATAGAAAAAATAAATATAAAATCTAAAAAAATCAATTAAATTTCCAATGTAAAATCTAATGTATAAAATACTAAGTTCTATATAATTTACAATAAAATCAAATAATACGCATTTGAATTACAACAAATACAACATTTATAGCATGCATATAATAAATAAAATAATGTTTCTCGGTTTTGCAATTATTTAAAAGCCCATTACTGGATACTATATACTGAATTCTATATAAATTACAATCAATTTAGAATATCTGTGCAATAAATCTAGAATTAATGTGACCAACACGTGCTGCTTACGTACCGAGTTTCTAATTAAACCAATCCCAATGGACACGTCATTATATACAATATATGCAAAACAAAGGAGTGTTTCGATCAACTCAAGAAAGCGAATCGAAGAAGGCATATTAATTGCGTTGGAACAAAGCAATCGCATTAACAAATTTTACATTCCTCTGACCTAGTATTATTGTAGCTGAAATTGTACAAAACTGCAACTATATAGACAACACATGCCACAGACACTTCAAATTTAAAAGTGCTTGACCTGCGCACGCTAGACCCGAGTATTAACAAAGAAATTGCCACAAAGAGCAGACAGAGCCATAAATTTATATATATATATATAAATAATATATGTACATATATCGTGCATTCTCCATAAGCAAATTCATTGTGTGCAGCCACAAAGAACTATATCGTTCTATAGCTGATGATTAATAGAGTTATACAACAGTTAAATTCCCTAGCTACAGTCAATTCTAAAATACCCTACACTTTAATCGTCAAATATCTTAAATACATATCTTTTATGTTTAATATTAAATTTAACTAAAATTGTAAGCACTGTTTAATAGAGGTTTATAGCTAAAGTCTACAAATCTACCTTTTAGCTGACAAAGCTCTCGCTGGCCGAACTCTCAAGCTCAACTCTCATTGGCTTAACTCCCCTTGACTAAACTCTACTCGTCTCATCTCTCGTAGAATCAACTCTCGTTGGATCAACTTTCGTTAACTAAACTCTCGTATACTCAACTCTCATTGTCTTAACTCTCGTTGGCTCAACTCTCGTTGAATCAACTCTCGTTGAATCAACTCTCGTTGGATCAATTCTCGTTGCCCGATCTTTTGCTGACCCAACTGCTTCGACTCAATAAACTTTTGATAAGCAATCTTATTTATCCCACAAGCTTAATCATCTAAAACAACAGCAGGGTTATTAGCTCCCAACATAAAGATTTACTGAAAACTACGCCATGTAATGTCTAGACAATATTACGCCAACAAGAGTAAATTTGTTTACAACTAGAAGAGCAATTTGTTTATAAAAACTACAGACTATAAAGGAAGATCGAATGTTTTCGTTATAACTTTATTTCCACATGCAGAAGAAACTAGATGCTAAAGTAAGCTGAATAAATATACAACAATTGGGGCAATTTTATAGTCGAAATTATGAATTAATTTAAGCGAAATAAAATTTATTTAGCGGCAATACAAATAAAATGTAAATTTATCAAAATATGGCTAAGTGCTAATGTCTGAGTGACTACTGTAGCTTTCAATTACAGTAAACGTATGTCTAAATGGGCTTTAATTGAACTAACGTTAAATGTATACAGCGAAGAAATGATTAAAAGCTAAAACGTAACACGAAAACATGGCACAAAGAGTAAATACTTGATATAATATATATGTATATATATGTTAAGTGATGTGTGTGTTATTTTAAAGTTAAGCAAAACAATGAAGTGTTGCAGACGATGATGACAAAGTCGAAGAAGCTGATGAAGCTGCTCAGGCTGATGCTGATGATTAAGATGAAGAACTGTTGCACGTTGTGTTTGGTTGTTGTTGTTGTTGTGAGTGATGATGTTGTTGTGGTTGTTAGAGATGATCGACCCAAAACGGGGGCAGAAAGTGAGTGAAAACATTGCGCAAACAATTTGTATATATCGAAACGAGACTGAAACTGAGGCAAGTGGCGAGACGTCGGCGGCGGCTGCTGCTGTTGTTGCTGCTGCTGCTGCGGCGACTGTTTCTTGTTGTTGTTTCATTTATTTTCTTCTCTATTTTATGCAACGACGACGCTGCTGGCAAATATTTTGTTGTGTTGTAGAAGCAATTGAGAAAAATGTGCCAGATGAATAAGTTGAGAGGTGTGTGTGTGTGTGCGTGTGTGTGTGTGTGTGTGTGTGTTGTGATTGTGTGTGTTATATGGCTTTTGGTTTTTTGTTGCTGTTTGTTGTGACTTGCGTTACCTTTAAGGCCGTCTGCATGATGACATTTGTGGCATAGTTGACGCCCTTAGAGCCCAGCTGCAGGACAGCGGAGTAGCCGCGTTCACGTGCCTGATTCAAATACTCATCGATATCCTGCCAAGAATACAGATTATTCAGATGTGTTTGCATATATATTGAATGATTGTGGCGCACCTGTTCGTGTCGTGTTAGCATGGGGTGCACAAACTTGCGGTACAATGTGGAACTGCCCTTTGTGGCTGGCGACAGCAGCCACATGACAATGATCACCTTGACCTCATAGTAGAACGGGAACCAGGATACGAATATATCTGTGAAGGTCTCAATGCTGCAGAACAAAGCATAGACGATCCAATACATCATCCATTGCACCTGCAAATAACAACAATTAATCAGATATATATACAGATATATATAGTATATATACTTACGTATTCCTTGACGTTCTTGGTGCGCACCGCCTTGTAGGAGGCATAGGCCGGATATAGCGAGCCGAAGAACAATCTGAAAGCGGGAAACAATAAACTCTGTGTACAAGTGCGCGGCGCTAAAAATATAATGATGAGCGAGCAGACGCAGGCGGTGTGAAAGGATAGGCGTGGCAGGGGCCAACGCTGCAGCAGCTCCAGCAATCTGCCCAATGCGCTCAGATTCTGCACCACTTGTGGCGCCACCGCAGGCTGTGCCACAATATAGGCACCACCGCCAACACCGCCATCATAATCATAATCCGTATAGTCGCTGCTCAGCGAGTTGAGCGAATCGTGATATCCCACGGGATACATAAACTTGGAGTAAACAGGCACAAATTGTGGCTGCTCCTCCAGCGAGTAGCGGCGTCCATAAATGGGCAACGCCTGCTGACGTAGGCGTTTAATATTAGCCGGACGATGTTGCTGCTGCTGTTGCTGCTGCTGCTGATACTGCTGAAAGAGCAACTGCTCCTGCAGATAGCTGGGCCGGCTCATGGCACTGCTGGCATGCCGTTGCCGCTCCAAACTGTTCCTAGCTGCTTCAGCGACGAGCCAAGACTAATTTCAGCCAGCTGCTGCTGCCCGAGAGAGCGAGCGCATCTAATGCTGAGCATAGAATATTTTGCTATTTATAGAGACGTGCGAGCGAGCAGCCCGAAAACACAAACAATTTCAGCAAATCCAACAAAATCAAACAAAAACAAAAACAAAAGCGAGCATCAATTGCAGTTGCCGCTAGAAATCTCAGATCAATGAGCGTGAAAACCAGCTAAGACTAACAGCAGTAAACGTTTTCTAGAGCGGCGATTTTTGTTTAAACTCAGCACAGCTGTTGCTGGCTCAATTGCATTTCATTTGCGCTTTATTTAATAGCCCAAAAGTCACTTAACGCTTAACGACAGGTAGTTAAAATATTATTAATAACCATACTAAAAATAAAGCGCACATTTCAAAAGAAATTTAGTAGGAATATTTATTTCTTTAGAATTGAATGTTTCTAATCAAACCTAAGTTTAATAAATTGCGCTATTATAATTTTATATAATTAGTTTAAAAAGTAATACCGGTCTTGTGACCTTTAACTGCGTTGAGATTATAGTAAGTATATCGATCAGTTCGACTGTTCGACAGTTTAAATATCTGTTGATTCTAGGAAGTAGTTGCCCAATTGAGCGAATCTCATAAATAACCCCACGATCACCGTCTTTCCGCTTACATTCTCGGGCATTTTAGAAACTAATTATTGGATTTAGTATGAAGCAATTTCTCCTAGTTCCTTTCAAACTCATTACTCGCTTTATTGAATTTTAATAACCGAAATTATCTATAAATCTATATACAGTTCTTTGTCCTGACTGCGTGACTGACTGATGAGAGTGCAGTGAGCTACAGTTTGATCTGCGAGAGTTGGGCTAGCGAGAGTTCGGTCAGCGAGAGCTTGGTCAGCGAGAGTTCGGTCAGCGAGCGTTAAATCTGCGTGAGTTAGGCAGCGAGAAATCGGCCAATGAGAGTTAAGCCAGCGAGAGCTGGAATGTTGAAACTTGCGCCAACGAGAGTTACGCCTACGAGAGATTGGCCAGCGGGAGTGCGACAATCGCGAGTTCGGCAATAGCGAGTGTTCGGCAAGAGAGAGTTGCGCCAGCGAGAATTTTGTCTACGAGAGTTTGGCCGCTGAGAGTTCGAGAGTTGCTAATTTTTGGCAAGTAGAGCGAGGTAATTTAATATTAAAACGATGCCGGTTCACCCTAGTTAGTCTGCACTGTACTTGATCGAAAGCTTTCTTATTGCAATGGGCCACCCGACCCCAGTCTGATGTTCTGCTCTATGAAGCGAATCTGGATACGCTATAAATATGATATCGAGGCATAGAGTAAACAATTTGCCTGGAGTTGCATGCGGCAAGTGTTTCAGCTGTTGCTATATTTCGACTGACCTCCGTCTGTGCGTCTGTCCGTCCGTCCGTCCGTCTGTCTGTCTGATTTGCCATATAGAAGGCAGGCGGCAAGGCGAGTGCGTCTACCTCGGCATGCCATAAAAGGCGCTTTGTTCAATTGACTGACGATGCACGGCGGGCTAACGGTAACTCCTCTGACGCTGATTAATAAAAATAACAAATAAAAAAACAATTGGCTCGTTGGTAACGCACGAGAAATCACAGCGGAACGCCCACACAATTAGGAAACAGAATCAACACAATAAAAAAGTGATGAATAAATAAATAACAACAACAAAATGTGAGCAAACCGCGAGGCAAGGCCAAGAAAAAACAAAAAAAAACTTGAAATAAGAAGTTTTGCTCGCTCACAATTAAATTATGTTTTTTGGGGGTCAACAAGCACAACAACAACAACACAAACGACCACGGCTGTCAAATACGCTTTTTTCTCGCCAGATAATTTCTTGCTATTTTGTAATGGCATTTACTAAAAAATTTTAAAAACTTAGACAAGTGGGAATGGCTCTCATCAAAAATGCTTAAAAACAGTGTTAATACCTTTGGGGTAATGTATAAAAAAAGGCAGAAGGAGGCGTGGCAGACTACAAGAGCTAAAGACACAATTTTTATATTGTTTTATAGCTCTCCTCATTCCCCTATTACCCTCATTAAAAGATAAAGACTGTGATTTGACATGTCGGTAGCCTATGGCATTCTCTATCAATGTTGTAAATTTCATTACGATCGGATAAGAAACAGCAAAGATATATAAATTTGTTCGACTGTAGTGATTATTGAATAAATAAATTTGCTCTAATTATGACTCGTACTTTTGCCCTTATATCGAATATTTTTATACCCTGACCCTTTAAAAATTGGTAAAAACAGGATCAATATTTTGGGAGATTTATGTAAGAGGCAGAAGGAGGCGTGTCAGATTCCACAAAGCATATTTTATCTTGATCAGGAAAACAAGCCGAGTCGATATAGCACATTTCTCTTATTTTTTTTTTAGCTTTTTTTCTCAAAAGAATGGACAACACTGCAAATGACTTGGAAAGCTGCTCATATGGAGCTCTGAGTGTGTCTCTGTGTTGGTGTTCTTATTGTTGTTGTTAAAACATATACAAATTCCAGGGTATTTATAGTTAGTCATACGGCTAATAAGCAAACAGCTCAGCGCAAAAACAAATCGCTTAAATTATATTATTTATTATTACTTACATTATGAGCCTGGATAGAATATTGCTGATCATATTGAAAGCTGTTTTTTGTTGTTTTCTGTGCGCGTCCTTTTCTTATGCTTCGCTGTTGCTGCCTCCGCTGCTGCTCAAACGCTGCAAAGTCGTCAAAAGAAAGAGGCAAATGCAATTAAAATTATTTTTGTATTTTGACAATGTAAAATTTACCTTTGCTTTTTTTTATTATATATTTTAGCTCCGTTTAAAAAGTTTTAATTTAGTTGTTTAAACTTCAATTTGTTTTAAATCGTTCTGATTTGTGCGTGCTGCTTTGCTGAACGTATTCTGAATTTTGCTTGCTGTGATTTTTCACTTTTGCTAATTACAAAATGAAAATGAAAAGGAAAATGCCAAGCAGCAACAACTTCACTTGTCACAAAGAACCACAGCAACAACAACAACAACGACAGCAACAACAACGCAGTAGCACAGTGTTGCGTAGCACTCCTAGAATCTATCGGCCAGCAATTTGAGCTACATTTTTTATTGTTCTCGGTCGTTAAAGCGATTTAGTTAGTGCACTTTTTTGTGCTCTCGTTGCGCGCGCGAACAAAATTGTTAAACAAAAGCGCAGACAGAGACGGACGACAAACAACAACAGCTGGGGATGTGTATATGTGCGCTGCCAGAAGAAACGCTGCTGTTATCGATAACAACAGCGCACTAGCTGCAGCATTGCCAGCACAGAAAAAAAAACAATAAATTTTAATAGCTGCTAGTAATGCGAAATAAACATTAAATAAATGGTTGTTTATTTAAAAATATAAATTAACATAATCAAGACTTAACACCTTTTTGTTTGCTTAATAAAGCTTAGTGCTGTAAATGTCACAGTTGCGTAAATAATTATTATTTTACGCTGGTTAATTGATATAAAAAGTAGTTCTAATATTTAATACGCATTTTTGTTTAAATACTAATGTATAGCACAGTTAACATCAAAGTTTGGTTTATTCAATTTAAAAAAAAAATTTTATATTTTAATACGCATGCACACGTGTAATTCGTCTTGTGCTCTTTGCTTAATTTAAAAGCGAAGTCATTACACAGTTTTATTTTAATTAATAATATTTAGCACTGTTTGCGTCCCAGTTACCTTTTTTTAATTTATCTTATTTATTTATTTGAATTATATTTTTCACGTGCTCACGCTCGTTGCTAAATTTGAAAAGTGAACTCAATATCGATACAACTGAGCGCTTGTGTCGCAGTATCGATATATTCATGAAAACCACCTATCGATACAGTTTCTCCCATCGCTAGCTCAATTGCAACGCGCTTCTGGAATTTATTTGGTTGGTTTTTATTACGCTTAAAATTCCTTTACAAATTGTTGCTGTCGGCGTTGTTGCGTTGCATTAAGTGTTAGTTTATGTATTAAACTGTTAAACTGTTTGTATTTACAGCGTGTTTGCAGAGTTTCAACTGGTTCTGTGTGCAACAAATAACGGAACATAAAAATGGCGCAAAATGCACCAAATGGAAGGGACTCGCAGGCAAGTGGAAATATTATTAAAAGTATAATGCAAATTAATGAATTGCAAATTTGCCTTGCTGCAGGAGATACAGTTCAAGCTGCACGACAAGTTTGCGGTGTTCAAAAGCTGCGCTGACCTGCGCAGCAATGTCAACCTATTGGCGGTCTCCAGCAGCCGCGGCCTGCTCTTTGCAGGCAACCCAACGGCGCCCGAGTTAAAAGGTATGTTTCAAGTGATAGACCACATGATACCCTGTTATTTTCGGACTGTCCGTCCGTCTGTTTTGAATGACAGCACACATGATACCCTATTGTTTTCTCAGCTCTTATTGTTAAGGATATGGTAGCCGCCAAGTCAAGCGGCAAGCAGCCACAAACCCGCACCGTGCCCCTGCCGCATGTTCCGAATTTCATGTCCTGCAGCGCCGATGGCAATCTGCTGGCCATCAATTTCACACAGCCGAGCGGCACCAGCCTGCTGCTGATCTACAGCGTGCAGTCGTTCATGACGCCGGAGCCGCGCCTCATGCATCACATCCGATTGACGCCCGAGGATCATGTGCATGCGGTGCAGCTGCTGTGGAATCCTGTGCTGCCCAACAGCCTGGCTGTGGTGCTGAGCAACGGCGGCCTCTGCATGTACGGCCTGAAGGACGGCGCCAACTTTGAGCTGCACACGCTGGACAAGTCGCGGCAGGTGAAATGCGGCTGCTGGTCGCCCAAGGGCAAGCAGCTTGTGCTGGGCTTTCCCAATGGCCAGCTGCAGCAGTTCAAGCCGGATCTGACGCCCGCCAAGGCACTGGCCTGTCCGCCCAACATTCACGATGCGCCCTTCGATACGATCGCCGTGCATTGGCTGTCCACGTTTCAGTTCGCTGTGGTGTTTCTGCAGCACGGCGAGGACTGTTTCCCCTCGCTGTATATCGTCAATGCGCCAAAGGCGGGCACGCCCACCTACACCAACTACTACGACATTTGCTATAGCCTCAATGGGCCGCGCAATCATCAGTTTAATTTCACGCATGTTGCGCCGTGGAATCTGCTGCTGGTCAGCTCCGCCAATGGCGTGGAGGTGGGCGTGCTGGCCACTACAGAGGCGGGCGATACGCCCACCTGGCAGCAGCTAACGCTGCTGGATGAGGCACGCATCGAGCTGCCGCTGAATCAGCACACCAAGGACGAAACCTTCCCGCTGGGCTTTGTGCTGGACACCTCCTCCACCCACCAGCTGAGCATCAACGAGCAGCAGCTGCCCAGCATGCCCCTGATACACGTGCTGGGCACCGACGGCACGCTGCTGACATTCAACTTTCTCAATCTGCAGCCAGCTGTGGCATCGATTTGCTCGCCGCCACCACCGCTGGCGGACACCTCGGGGCAGTTCAAGCCGCTGCAGCTGACCGAAGCGCAGCCAATTGCAGCTGCAGCTGCAGCTCCCGCTTCAGTTCCAGCTGAGGTTGCCACGCCCGCCGCTGCTGTGGATCTTTCGTTTTCTTTTGGTGGCAACACGGTCACCTCAACGCCTGCGCCGCCTGCCAAGGAGAAGCCGCCGGCCTCGATGTTCGGCGCCTTTGCCACCAACAAGCCTTTGCCCACGTTCGGCGCAGCTCCAACTGCAGCTGCTGCGCCGCTGAATTTCGGCGCAGCTGCGAAGCCCTTGGCAGGCGCTGGCTTTGGTTTTGGCGCGCCTTCGTTCGCTGCCAGCTTTGCCACAGCTGCTCCCGTTGCAGCCGCTGTCGCTGCGCCGCCAACTGCTGAAGCTGCTGCTTCTGCTGCTCCTGCTGCTGCTCCTGTTGCTGCAGTTGCTCCGAAGAGCAACAAACAGCAGTCGAAGCCATTGTACACCGTGCCAGCCACGTTTACGCCTGCTGCAACCAAGGCCACAACTGCCACAGCTGCCACAACCAAAGCCACGGAGCACAACGTCAGCGAGGAGCACGATCTGATACTCAAGATAATGCAGGTGCAGATCAGCGCATTCAGCGAGCAAATCGAACACCAGAAGCAGCAGTCTCAAGCGCTGCTCAGCCAAGTAGGTGCAACTTCCCATTCCACACTGCAATCTATCCATTAATTTTCCACGTTTTGCGGCAGATTGAATCGCCTGCCTCCATCAGGTACTATGGCAAGCGGTTGGACGATCTGCAGGTGCTGAACGATCAGGCCAACGACGTGGAGTTTGAGCTGGAGGTGCAGGATCTGCGTCATGCTCTGAGCGAGGCCTACGCCATGATGGCCGAGTGCCGCGCCAAGCTGGAGGTCTACAAGAATCCCAAGTGAGTGGAAATCTGCTTTGGCTGCTTTTATTTTCATTTGGGGGTAGTAAGAGTTAGGTAGTAAGAGTTCGGCCAGCGAGAGTTCGGCTAGCGAGAGTTCGAGCAGCTAAAGTTCGGCTAGCGAGAGTTCTGATAACGAGAGATCGACTAGCGAGAGTTCGGCTAGTGAGAGTTCGGTCAGTGAGAGTTCGGCCAGCGAGTACGGCCAGCGAGTACGGCCAGCGATAGGTTGGCCAACGAGAATAGGGTAACTAGAACTAGGCAGCAAGAACTAGAAATAGGCAGCGACAGTTCGGTCAGCGAGAGTTTGACAAACGGGAGTTCGGCCAGGGAGAGTTTAGCTAACAAGAGTAGGACCAGCAAGAGTTCAGTCAACGAGAGATTGATCAACGAGAGTAGGCTAAGCTAGAGTCAGGTAGCAAGCGTTCGGCTAACTAGAGATCAGCAAGCGCGAGTTCGGCCAACGAGAGTTCGGCTAACGAGATGTAGGCCAAAGAGAGTTCGGCCAGCGAAAGTACGGTCAGCGAGACTTAGGCAAACGAGAGCTCAGCCAGCTCAGCCTCAGGGAGAGTTCGGCCAGCGAGAGTTCGGCTAACGAGAGATTAGCCAGCGAGAGGTCGGCTAGCGAGAGCTCAGCTAGAGAAAGTTTGACCAGAGAGAGTTCGGTCAACAAAAGTTTGGCCAACGAGAGGTCGGCCAACGAGAGTTGGGCAAGCCAGAGGTAGGCAGCAAGAGCTAGACAGCGAGAGTTTGGCCAGCAAGAGTTCGGCTTACGAGAGATCGGCTTTCGAGAGATCGGCCAGCGGGCGTTCAGTCAATTAGAGGTTGGCCAACGAGAGTTTGGCGAGCAAGAGTTCGGCTAATGGGAGGTCGGCCAGCGAGAATAGGGTAAGCTAGAGCTAGGCGGCAAGAGTTCGGCTAGCGAGTGTGTTTGGCCAGCGAGAGTTCGGCCATGGAGAGTTAAATGTGCATTTAGCCAATGAAAACAATGCTGACTAATCGTTTATTCTGCTAGCGTCACACGCCTGATGACCTCCACAAGCTTCGATGCTGCTGGGCGTCGTCTGCTGAACCGCTTGAAGAGCTACGTGGCGAGCAACGAGGCGCAGCTGAAGCTAGTGCAGCATCAGATCGACACGCAGTGGGAGCAGTATCAGGACGTGCTGCGTCGCAGTTGCAAGACCAAGATGCACACGCCGGTGCTGGAGGGCATCTATCAGCGTTTGACTGTAATCCAGAATGTGGCGTCCAAGCACCGCGTTACGCACAATCACATCAAGGCCAAGCTGAAGGAACACGGCCTGCTGCAGGCAGCGCTGCACAGCCAGGAGCACAATCGTCAGTCCAATCACGACACGTAAGAAACTGCAACAAGTAGCAACAACTAATTAGGCTAATAAAATTTTTGCTTGCAGCGTGGAGACGCTGGCGAACTCCATACTTTCCATGACGCTGGGGCAGACGGTGGACGCGAATCGCGCCAAGTTGACGCAGCAGAAAATGCAGGCCATACGCCAGCAGCTGAAGCAGCACAAGATCCAGGTGATCAGGCCGCAGCGTCCGGATCGCGTGGGTCTCAAGTCGGAGGTTATACTCGAGAACAAGCTGAAGGCCGAGAAGCTGAAGATGAAGGCGGCTCAGGCCGCTGCCAAGCCGGCGATGATCAGCAAAGCAACACAGGCAGCAGCGGCTGTTGCGTCCGCTGCCACTTCTGCCCCTGCTCCCGTTGCCGTTGCTGCCACACAGCCGGCGCCGAAGCCAAAACCCTTGCCAGCACCAGCTGCAGTCCCAAGCTTTACGCCCGCGCCGTTCAGCTTCAATCAGGCAGCCAAGGCCAGCACCATCGATACTGCAGTCAAGCCCGTTGTGCCGTCCTTTGGCAGCGCAATGTTTGGCAAGACAACTGCAGCCGTCACAGCAGCAACATCCAGCGGCAGCAATATTTTTGCCGGCTTTGGCGCAGCTGCAAAGCCCGCCATGGAGCAAACAAGGCCGAAGGAGGCGCCAGCGTTTGCTGAGCTGCCAAAGGTCAGCGCAACCACAGCAGCCAACAGCAGCAGCAGCAGCACCACCACCACCAATCAATTTGCAACTGCAACTGTTGCAACAACCAAAGCTGAGCCTGCTGCCAAGCCCTTCAGCTTTGGCAGCTTTGGCGGCAACAACAGCAGCCCCGTCACCAGCATCAGCTTTGGCGGCGGCAGCGCCAGCAGCTCGCCCTTTGGCTTCAGCGGCTTGGCCTCCAGCTTGACCACCGGCAAGCCAGCTGCAGCTGCAACCACAGCAGCAGCCACAGCTGCAACTGCAACCACAACTGCAACCACAGCAACAACTGCAACTACAGTCGCAACTGTTGCAGCTGCTGCCAGCAACAAGAGCAGCAGCTTTACAACCACAGCCAGCAGCGCTGCAGCAACCACCGCAACCACAGCTGCACCTGTGGATAATCTGTTCGGCTCCATCAACATCTGCAAACCTCAAACCAAGGAACCCACTGCAGGTAAGATTCTTAATTTTAAACCACCAAATGCATCTGCTAATGCTCTCCAACCCTTCACAGCTGCAGCTGCAACGCCAGCAAATATCTTTGGTGGTTTCGGCGCTGCCACTGGCTCGAGCTTTCAGTTTTCCAGCAGCGGAAGCACAGGCCTATTCGGCATCGCCAGCACCACAGCAGCAGCAACTGCAACAACAGCAACCACAGCAGCAGCAGTAACAACAGCAGCAGCAACTCAAGCAGCAGCAACAACTCAAGCAGCTGCTACAACGGCTGCAATATCGTTCACAACAGCAACCACTCCAGCAACATCGCCCTTTGCAACAGCAACAGTTGCGCCGGCAACTACAACAACAGCAACAGTTATACAGCCCGCAGCAGCTGCTGCCAGCACAGCAGCAACGGCAACCACATTTGCCACCGCCAGCCCAGCGCCAGCAACAGCTGTCCTGGCCACAACAACCCCAGCAACTGTCGCAACCACCGCAGCAACATCTCCCTTTGCAACCGCAACAGTTGCTCCGGCAACCACAGCAACTGTTGCTGCTGCGCCTGGCAGCAGTTTCTCCTTCTCGAACGCGTTTAGCAACCTGAGCACCGCAGCAACCACCGCCAGCACAGCACCAACCACCTCCATATTTGGTGGCACCAGCAGCGCCTTTGGCGCGTCTCCGTTTCAGGCAGCAACCACTGCACCCACCACCAACATATTTGGCGGTGTGCCCAAGCCGGAGGCCAGTGTTTTTGGCGGCGCAGCTGCAACAACAGCAGCAACCGCACCACCAGCTGCAACTACACCACCAACAGGTCTTTTTGCAGCCGCAGCAGCTGCCTCGCCATTCGGTGGCGCTTCCCCAGTTGCTGCTGCTTCTGGTGGCAACATCTTTGCACAGGCTGCAGCTGCCGGCGTTAAGCCGACGGGCTTCGGTGCACCAGCTGCTGCTGGCAGTGGTGGTTCGATCTTCGGTGGTAGCAGCTCTGCGTCCTCGCCTTTTGGCAGCGCGTCTATTTTTGGCGGTGGCAGCAATGCGCAGGGCGCACCGGCTGCAGCGGCTAGCGGTGGCTCAGTTTTTGGCCAGAGCAGCATCTTTGGTGGTGCAGCGGGCGGTGCTGCCAGCGGTGGCAATTTGTTTGGCAATGCTGCTGCCGCCACACAGCCGCAGGCAACAGGCTTTGGCGGTGGCTCTGTGTTCGGTGGTGCTGCGCCAAATGCCGCACCACCTGCTGCTGTCGGTGGTTCTATCTTTGGCGGTGGCAGCTCTGGTGGTTTTGGCAGCTTTGCACAAAGCGCGCCAGCAACCGGCGCTTTTGGCAGTCCCTTTGGCCAAAGTGCGGCCGGTGGTTCCGTGGCTCAAACGGGCTTTGGATCGCCGTCACAGCAGCAGACGGCGCTCTCACCACCCGGTGGTTTTGGTGCCAAGCCCGTCTTTGGCGGCAATCCGGCCTTTGGCGGTAATCCCACCTTCGGTGGTGCAGCCACATTTGGCAGCCCCAAGGGCTTTGGTGGTGGCTTTGGCAATGCTGCGCCTGTGGTGTCGCCACCAGCATTCGGTGGTGCACCGAAACCACAAGAAGGCAACATCTTCGAGACGCTGGGCGGCACCGATACAGGCCTCTCCTTCGGCAACTTGGCCCAGACCGGCAATACCAATGCCCAAAAGCCAGCTTTTGGCGGGTAAGCTTGATCTTTTAAAAACTGAATTTGGATTTATGTTAATCTATTATCTATTTATCTTGCAGCTCATCCTTTATGACCTATCGCTAAGCTTGTGCTTTGAATTTAATGTATTTTTCTTTTATTTTTAAAATTAAAAAATATAAATATATATATAGCCGATGGCTCTACTAAATATACATATATATTTCGCTATAAATTTTAGTTCTTATTAAAATAAAAAAATTATTAAACAAGTTTTATTTTGTTTTAAATTAATTTTATTTCCATAAAAGGCATAATTCATTCAACGCATGTTATTTAACAGAAGGCTGTTAGCCGCTCAGCGCACGTTTAACAGTGGACGTCAGCTTGGATCGACACCAGAACTGAATACACGGGCTGAGTCGATTTCGTTTTGGCTGGATACCAGGCGAACAGAACTGCATAGCAAGCCTATTGTAAAATTATTAGCCTGGTTTCAAACCAATCCTGTGGTAAAATAAATTAGCCTGGTTTCAAACCAAGGTCTTGCTTACAGTCAGTATATAAAATATAGCATACTTTCAGGCTGCTGCTCATATTTGATTTTTCTACTGCAGCCTGAAAGCAGGCTACATTTTTTTTACACAGGCTGCAGCCAGACCTTGCTATCCAGTTCTGTTCGCCTGGTATCCAGCCAAAACGAAATCGACTCAGCCCGTGTATTCAGTTCTGGTGTCGATCCACTGTTAAACGTGCGCTGAGCGGCTAACAGCCTTCTGTTAAATAACATGCGTTGAATGAATTATGCCTTTTATGGAAATAAAATGAATTTAAAACAAAATATAACTTGTTTAATAATTTTTAGACCCTTTACTTTAAAAAAGTAAAAAGGGTCTATTAGTTTAGTGCAAAGTGGAAATGTGTGTAACACCCAGAAGGAGGCGTGGCAGACCCCACAAAGTATATATATTCTTGATCAGGACGACAAGCCGAATCGATATAGCCATGTCCGTCTGTCCGTCTGTCCGTCTGTCCGTCTGTCCGTCTGTCTGTCTGTCTGTCTGTATGAACACCTAGATCTCAGCAACTATAAGAGCTAGAGACACCATATTTGGGATTCAGGTTCCCCTATTCAGTAAGCAGCACGAGTTTGTTTTAGATTTGGGATACCTCCCCCCCTTCCCCCGTAAACCACAAAAAGCTGCTGTAGCCACAGTTTTTAAGCTAATGATTTGTAATTTGGTATTTAACTAGTTTATGACATTCTCTATCGACGCTGTGAATTTTGTTTCGATCGGATAAGAAACAGCGAACATATGCCACAGAGAATTTGCCGCACTAGGCAGAGGGGGGTGGTGTGCCTTGCATACGCGGGTAGCTTAGTGTGTGTGCGTCTGATTGTGTTTGCATGTACATATACGCAAAGTAAAGGGTCTGCTACGGTCGGTTACGTCCGACTGTAGCCTCCGTCCCACTGATCTGCCCCGTCCCTATATTTTTATTTTAATAAGAGCTAAAATTTATAGCGAAACCCATTCCCATTCAACAATAAAAATGCTGAGAAAAACAACTGTGAGTTGAACATATTTGTCATTAATTGTTTATTAACCAAATAAATATTACACACATGGAAATCAAAGCAATTGTTTGCATATCGATTTTCTATAATTTGTTTTTTCTCCTTATTTTTTGGTGTTGGCCATTGCAAAGTTTTCTTTGTGAACAACAGATAAACAATAGTAATAATTATAATAATAATCGTGAAGAAAGAAAACTGATAGTTAACGTTTTAGCAACAGCTATTACACATTATATTTTCAATCGGTTATACATATACAGAAGTATGCATATAATTAGTGCGAATAGTTATACATTAATAAAAATATATATATATATATTATATATATGTGTGTGTATGGGGACAACTAAAAGAAATGCAGACGTATATATATATATATCGTATATAGCATACATAAATAGTGAAAAATAGTCAAAAACATTTTACATTATACATATAGAGTTATACATACATACAGCATACATATAGTTTCATATAGATTAGTATAAATAATTATACATATATATATTTATTTATAGGTTAGGGTAAATGCAATTGGTTTTAATTTTTTTTCTTCGTTTTTTGTTGATTTTTTAATGTATATATTTGTTTAATTAGGTCTAACTTAGGCTGATAATTGTTAATTTGTTAGAGATTTACATGCGACTACCCAGCTTAGATGTTTGTTATCCGATTTTATAATTAGGATTTTTGTTTTGTTTTTTATTTTAGTTAATTATTAGTTATGTTTAGCACACATTTAGTTTTAGTTACCGTTTTTGTTTCTGTTTCTATTATTATTATTATTCGATTCGATTCGATCCGCTTCGATTTTTATGTTATTTATTTGTAAACTAATACTAGGAAAAACACTTGATGAAAATTCGTTAAGCTTCTCTTGCTGTTCTTTTCTGTTTCTTCTATTTTGAGCAATTTGTTTTTAAGCGAATTCTCTTTGTTTGCACTCTTATATTATTATCTTATACTCGTTTCTTTGAGACTTGACGGCGCGTTTAAAACGACCGTTACAAGCTGTGTATCTGTGTGCGATTGTTGTTATCGTTTTCGTTTATCGTTATCGTTTCAATCATTTAACAACTGTATTCTATCTACAAAAGGAAACTGTTCTCTTTCTTTCTTTCTTTCTTCTTTTGACGGGGGGCGCAGACAAGGGAATGTTTTCATTTCTTTTTCTCCTATTTCTCTTTTTTGGGGGGCGTGCATTATGGGCGTGGCACATGCAATGACTTGCTTAAAGCTTTTACACTTGACCGTGTGTCTAACTGTACTTTTTCTATGTTGTCGTATGTGTGGTGTGTGTGTGTGTATGAATGATGTGAAATTGAAACATGTTTGAAATTGTAGGAAGATTTGTGGAAAACAAGTTAGGGGGAAAATTAGGAAATTGCTTGTGTGCTTTTGGCAGGGGCTACAGTTGCGTTCATATACATATAGGTGTTTGTTTAGATACAGTTTTTAAATTGCCGTTATATGTACATCGCCTGGGTAGCTTGCTAGTAAATATATATAGTATATATAGGATATATTTATATATATATATATAAAGTAATATATATGTAGAAGAAGCGCAAGTATACGTTGAAATTTTGGGGAAAAGCAAAGCAGGAACGCTTCTTAGTACATAAAAGATAGTATAAGCATTAGCTGATTATATATATGTGTATATATTATTGTGTATATAGAGCGCAGCAAGGGAAAACCAGCGGAAAAATTGAGAAATTTTCTCTGGATTATAAAAATATTTTTTTAGATTTTGTAGAATTTGTTAGTGACGTAGAAAAATGTTTGTAGTAAAAGCTGTTTAACTTGACTGTAAGTTAACAGTGTTCTGTTAAAGAGCGATTAACAGCAAGAGCTGGCAGACTGAACTGCACTTGAGTTAACAGTGTTATGCTACAGCGCTGTTAAGTGTTACCCTAACAGCAGTGCAGCTTTCCATTAACAGCAAAGCCCTGAGGCTGAAGTTTTGAGGAAAGTTAAGCCAGTTTTCCCACTGCGACTGATAGAGAGTATATAAATATAATGTAGTATATAGTATGGCATATAGTATGAGTATATATATGTATATATAAATGAGCAGTAGTAGTAGTAGTATGAGTAGTAGTGTTAGTTAATGGAAAAGTGTTTGCCTCGCTTGCTAAATTAGTAGTTACAAGAACTGCAGATAATGACGAAGATAATGCTGCCACTGATGATGATAATGATGATGATAATGTTGCTTTCGTAGCTGCCTAACTTGAGAAAAGTGGCGGGGATTGGGGTTAGATTGGGTAGGGTATTCGACACCTATCGAATACCGTTTGTTGTACTACCAGTGCATCAGGCGCAGTTGATCGAGTATGCGCTGCTTAAAGAAGGTGCCCAGCATACCAAAGACGGTGGACACCGCGGCAATGCCCATCATGACCTGCATGACGGCATGGATGCCGGACAGCTCCTCCTCCGTCTGTTTGTGCCGATGACGGGCACGATGATGCCGTCGACTGCCCATGCCGTTGTTCTCGTGCAGACGCTGCAACCTTTCGAGATCCTCATCGAATTGCGGTATGATGGCCAGATTGATGACCTCCGTCTTGGACAGCAGCTGCTCATTGGCTATGGTGTGCGCCTCGGTGGCACCTTTGCTGGTGGCCTCATTGTGCTCCCGTTCCCGTTCCCTCTGCTGCTCCAGCTCACGCACCCGCGACCTCTCGTCCAACATGGTATTGTCGCGACTGAAATCAAAGTCGCGTCCTGTGGGCAGCTGCGGCGGATGCTGCTTGGCCGTCGGGTATTCCGCCAGATTGACCTTGGTCAGGAAGTGCTTGGGTTTCACCTCGGACTGATGGGCGGGCTGGGTGAGCAGCGTACGGGGCGTGCCCTCGGTACCGCCACCAATTTGTTCGCGCACACGCGTCTCCTGGAACTGATTCTTCTTGATGCCCAGCACCTCGGACAGCGGACGATTGATCATGGGCAGCAACGAGTCGGAGGTGGGACGTATGATGAAGGAGCCACCATTGGCTGCATGGGCAGGTGGTTCCACAATCTCTGGCTGCAGTGGCTTGGGCGTCACAGCTGCTGCTGCGGCTGAGGCCGTATCGGGTTTGTCGCCAGCGCTGCTCTCATCCTCGCTGTCCGTGTAGACCGAATCATCGGAGGAATCGTCCGAGGAGTCGTCGTTGGCTGTAGGCTTGTTGTGCTCTGGTTTTTTGGTAAACTTGTGCGTCATATTGCGTATGGGTTCGTATTTGGAGCTCTCCGAATCACCACGATAAAGCAGCGCCACCTTGCCATCGGGTGTTAGAACGGGCGTTATTTTCGGATGTGGCGATGGAAAACGATGACTGCTCTCCGGATCCGGTGACAAGGCATCGAAGTCTGTTAGCTGTGTCACTGGCTTCTGTGGCTGCTGATCCGTTGGCTTCTGCTGTTGTTGGGCGCCATCAGCACCGCCCTCACCATCCGTGGGCGTCTGCTGATAGACAATGCCAACCTTACCCAATGGTGTGGATATGATCTTGATGGCATCATTGCCGTTCTTGCGGAAATAATGATTGCCATTGGATGCGCCGCGTTGGGCGCCAAAGAAGCCAGCGCCAGCACCAGCCGCATCTCCGCCATTGTCAGCGTATTCGTCATCGACACCGTCAACGTTATCCTCGCCATCCTCATCATCGTTAGCAAAATGGCCGCTGCTCTCGCGCAGATCAATCGCAGTGCTCGGTACGGCCACAGCCGCCGCACCACCCCCCGCATCCGCAACAGCCGCCGCCACCGTTACCGGCTCCTGCTCGTTGAGCAGCTTCTTGCGTATGTGCTCCAGCTGACTGAGACGATAGTTGTTGTTGTTGGGCTTGAAGCGTCCACGATAGCCGACGCCTCCGCCGCTGCCCTCCTCGTTCACAAAATGCTCTTCGTCAGCTCGTGGACGGGCGGTGCGGGGTCGCTCCAAAGCGAGCCGCTCATCATCCTCATCATAGCCCATGTCCTCCTCCTCAGCGGGTGAGACTAGACGCTTGGGATCGGGCAGCTGTTCGGGCTCCTCGTCATCCTCATCTTCCACTCGATCATCATCTGCAAATAAGCTCGTCTCCTCGTCTTCATCTATATCTAAACCATCATCATCATCGTCGTCATCATCAACATCATCGTCATACAGATCTGCCTGCATGCGCTCTGTATCTGCTTCCATGTCTTCCATGGCATAGTCTGCCTCTGCCTCCTGCTCCTCCGTCTGCCCCTCTGGCTGCCCCGTGCCATTAAATCTAGTGCTTTGCGGCTTAAGACTAAAGTTATTCCTACTGCTACTGCTACTATTATTATTATTATTATTATAATTATTAGTATTATGTTTACTAGTACTACTATTATTATTGTTATTATTATTATTGTTATTATTATACGTTAAGTTTAATTGTGTTCCTAGGCTAACATCTAAGCTGCTATTGCTTCCTATAAGCAATTGGGTAGTCGCATCTTTCAGTCAGTAGCATTTCTTGGTGCATCCACACTTGCGCACAATATCCAAATTCTTTATGTATTTGCGATTATTGCTGCACACCATGCGCACCTAAACAGAAAAAAGAAGAAAGATTGGATTAGTAAAAGCTATAAAAAAATATTCAGCGAGATTAATAAGTATTTTTACTGGTATTAGTCTTAGTCGACTTTAAATAAATAAATATGCGAAATATTTTAATGGATTTTATTAAACTAGCTCAACTAATAAGTTTAAAAAAATTTAGAAAAAATCTGGATAGGGCAGATCAGTCGGATTTAGTCGTGAAGGTTGTCCAAAAACATGTTTTCTTGTCGTGTTTTGATACTACTAAGCCCATTTAAAATTTGTTATAGGTTTTCTTTTTCCTTTTTTCTTATCTTTTGATCTAGGTATGATCTAAAACAAGCTATAACCTTTGTTTTTACCCATTTTCAATAAGTACAGGGTATACAAATGCCTAGCAACACATGTAAAAGGTAAAAATTACTTTGCAGTTGCTTTTATTATTTCATAGCGTACGCTTTCCCTTAAAGTCCCGTTGTTCGGCATGTCATAATGATATTTTCCCCTTGCCCCGCCCCCGCACTCACCTTGCGCCTTCGCACTATTTTGGCGGCACAGCACTGATTGCCACAGCCGCCGACGCATTTGGCGTACTTGAGAGGCTGCCTGGAGCGGCAATCGTTCTCCGTGTAATACTCGCGCACCTGCTCCTTGCGACACGTTGCAGCAGCTGTAAAAAATTTATACATACATATAGATATATAGATATAGATATATATATACGTGTACTATATGAAATAAAACGTGCAAATGCAATTAGTGGAAACCGCCTTTTGACAAGTTGCTAACTGTTGACTCGCAACTTGCAACTTGCAACGGGCCACGCGAAAAGGGGGCGGGCCAGCTAATGAGATTACACTCTTTGAGTGTGTGCCTGTGTGTATGTGTGTGTGTGATAGATGTGGCAAGTGTGCGTATGTGTGTGTGTGTGTAAGCAAATGATAGTCGAGTGCAATGGCAGCATTTTTAAAGCATTATTTGGCAGTTGAATGGGCGGCAAATTAAAAGCAAAGGCTTTCGACTCTATGCTAATTATAGAGAGTGCAAAATCTAGGTCTAATTAAGCTTTGAATAAATTAAATATTAAAGCTCTCTACGCTCAAATGTTGATAGTTATTATAAAACAAATGCAGAGCTTCAGCGCAATTAACTGTTGTGATAGACATATGAGTATTAAGTACATATTAATCGTCCAAAAATTAATTTAATTTTAAAATAATCTAGAAATGGATTTTCATTAATGAGCTAAGCGCCACGGCAGCTAAAGTCAAACAAAAGTTGGGCCATTGGGAATTCGGCCAGCGAGAGTTCGGCCAGCGGCAACTGCGGCGCTCTCTTTACGCTGACGTCAGAAGTGAAGCGAGAAATGATGAGAAAAGCGATAGGATGGCAGAGTGAGAGCTTTGCGAGCAGCGAGCTACATTGGTCTCTTAAAACAATCGTACGCTCTGAGCGATTTGAAGCTATAAAGCAGAATTGCAAACTGCTCTACCGCTTTGCTCTCTCGCTATCGCTTGAACTCGCTACTCGCTGCGCTGTAACTTTGACATCTTTCGAGCAATTCCATACAAAGGCTGCGCTTGGCCGCTCTCCTAATTTCTAAATATTACTAAAATTAAATGCTACGAAATTTATAAATATTTTCAACTCTTAAACTGTGTTTTTAAATGTGCAATAAGTTAGATGGAAGACTACTTGTAGACTCTTTTAAACGTTAGGAAATTAATTAAATATGGAGTTATAATCAGAAATCCAATGAAGAGTGTTATGGGGAGCAAGTGAACGTGCTATCGGGTGTGAGGCTGAGAATGAGGGGGTGAGTAAGCGGGGTATGTATATGTACCAGTGATTGTTGGGGGCTCTGAGCTGCCCTCACCTTGATCGCAGTAGCGTCCGCGCTGTCCGTGCTTGCATTTGCACTGATAGCCCTCCCGGGAATTGGCATTGGGCACACAGCGACTGCCACGGCGGCATTTGTTCTCTGCGCAAGGATCCACGGGTTCCTACAAATTAATGATAATTAAATATAGCGTTAATTTATATAGGGAAAACCCCATAGACCAGAGATGGTGCTTAGTGCTGATAGAGCTAATCTATAAAACTACGTTGTATTACCTCCTTGATGTGCGGCGTTTCATCCATGAAATCCTGCTCATCGTCGGTCTCCTCGCCCTCGTTGGGCTCTCCCTCGAGCAGAGCACAGCCCGGCGTGATCTTCTGCTGACGCTGGGCGTTGCCAAAGTCGACCAGCTTGTGATTGATCCAAACTTCCTTCATGCAGCCCTTGAAGCTGGTCAGGTTGCGTATCTGCCAGTTCTTGTAGGCCTGCTGGGCGGGATCGGCGGGCAAGCCGCCCAGAAACATGGGCGTGGTCAGCTTGAGGTAATCGTTGGAGCCCTCGTTGATGATGGAACGCGCCAGGCCACGATCGACGCGCAGCGTAAAGTTCTTTTTGATGGCGAGCAGTTCGACAGCATGGTATTTGCCATCGGCGACCATCTCGAAGCTATACATGGTGGACACCGGATAATTGCCGACATCGTAGCTGACACGTATGCGTCCATTAAAGAGCTCCACGGCCAAATGGGCGTCCTGTCCGTCGTACATCAGAATGCCGTTCTGTTCGGCGCTGCTAAAGACAATGGTCACATTTGCCTCGGGTCGTGTGCGCAACGGTTCCAGTTCCACAAACGAATTGTTGTGGACGAAGCTGATGCTGGTGAGATATTCGCACCATTTGCCGGTATAGCCGGGATGGCATTTGCAGAGATAATCGGAGCCGGCGGCATTGGGCTGGAAGCAGACGCCGTGCTTGCATTCGTGATTCTGGCAGGGCGACGTCTGTGGATACATCATGGAGATCATGTTGTGACCCTCACAGTATTTGCCGGTAAAGTCATCCGGACACTTGCACAGATAATCGTTGATGCCATCGATGCAGGTGCCGCCGTTCTGGCACATGTGATTCTGGCAATCATCGATATTATCCGTGCAGTTAATGCCATGGAATCCGGCCAAACACTCGCAGCTGTAGTGACTAAAGTGATCCATGCACTTGGCGCCATTCGCACACGGATTGAACTCCTCGCTGCAGAACTGTATCTTCGTGTCGCACCACTCCCCGGTAAATCCCGGCTGGCATTCACAGCGATACGACTGCACGCCATCGATGCAGGTGGCATTATTCTGACACCGTATATCCTCGCCGAGGCAATCATCGATGTTAGTCTCACACCTGGCGCCCGTATAGCCCGGCGCACACTGGCAACTGAAGCGTCCCTCCTCCAGCACCGTGCAGGTGGCATTATTGCGGCACGGATTGCCGTAGCAGGCGTCTATCATGTGCTCGCAGTGCTTGCCGTGATAGCCCGGCTGGCAGAGGCATTGATACTCCCGCTGGGGCAAGGCCAGGCACTGGGCCTTGTTGTGGCAGGGTTGCTCGTAGCAGGCGTTGCACTTGGCCAGTATCTCGTTGCGCACCTTGCCGCGGCACACGAAATGCGAGGAGGGTGTGGAGAGTATCAGCTTCTCCTTCATCGGCTCCGGTTCCGCACAGCGCGCGATGCCCGGCTCCACATAGTCCAGCTTAATCCAGTCCGAGAACCATTTGAGCGAACAATCACAGTACAGCGGATTGCTGCCCAATGCACTGCAACGGGGAATCAAAGAAAGTGGTTAAGTACAGTGGGGTTAATGCACTTGTTCGTCTACTCACATATGGGTCAACGTCTTGAGATCCTCGAAGGTGCCTTCCGGCAGCATGGAGATGCGATTGCCGTGCAGCGAGAGCACGCGCAGATTATTTAGTCCGGACAGTGCATGACGCTGCAGACATTGCAGCTTATTATACGAGATGATGCTGGGGAAGAAAGTGCAAGCACAAGAAGAAGAAGAAGAAGAAGCAGAAGGAGAAGAAGATGTTAGCAAAACGTTTACCAAATTGCAGACCCAGAAACATATACACACACACACACGTGTATCTTTATACCTATATCCCTGTTGATGAAGAAATGCAAGTAATTGCAAAACGTTTTTAACTCACAGATAAGACACACAATGCGCTCAGCATGCGAATGAACTAAATGCGGCAGTTGCCAGACGCGCAAATACCCTGTAAACGCATCAGAGCTTGCAAATAACTTTGTATTTTTGACCGTAAATAATTCTCATTTGCGAAATCTTTGCTCTCGTTAAAATCTTCAAATTAAGGATAAATCCGCCCATGTTAGTAGTTTGAAAATAGTTCCAATATCGATATTTATGGTTAGCAATGCTTTTGTTTGAAATACTCCCCCTACGCAAATCTTAATTCAGCATACCCTATCACACTCGAAATGCATGCAGGGTATGGGTAAACGGTACTGCTTTGATTGTGGATAGCGCACACAGACTTCAGCATCGAGAGAGCTGGGGAAGGAGAGTGGGGTCGGGAGTACGGAAAGGCTTACGACAACTAATGCTTAAGCACGAGTCACGACTTAACGTCTCGAATGAATTTCGTGCCCGGTTGAGACGAGCCCAGGCCAAGGGTGGCCACAACTGCCAACAATTACAACAACAGCAGCCGCAGCAGCAGCAGCAGCCACAAAATGCAATTGCCGCAAAAAAAGGCTAAGAGAAAAAAAAACACGCTAAAAAGGCTTAGCAAAAAAAGTGTGTCAAGCCCTCTTGAGGTAAAGGCGATTCAATTGGTTTCGTTTCGATACGTATTTGAAAAATTCGTGTTGCCGTCGTTGTGGCAATTAAAAAGTCATTAGAAATGCGCCCCACTGTACTTAGTGGTGCCCACTGTGCAATGGCAATGGCTTTACTTACAGCGTTGATAGTTTGGTCAGATTGGCAAAGGTGTAATTGGAGAGTATGGTGATTTGATTGTTGCTAAGATCACTGCAAAAAAGAAAAGAAAGAGTTTTTAGAAATATTACAATTTATTTTGGATTGGTTTAGCAAAAGCTTTATTTTAATTATTGTTTAATTTATATATTATTTATTATCATTATATTCCTATTAAGTACTCATTACAAATAGGTATAAACAGTAAATGTAACAGACAGAAGGAGGCGTGGCAAACCTTACAAATTATATATATTCCTGTCTGTCCGTCGGAATAAACGCTGAGATCTCGGGAACTATTAAAGTTAGAGCACCCATTTTTGGAATATAAATAGGTGTATACAATACACAGATGAAGTTTATTTCAAATTTGAGCTGCCACGCCCCATTTAGGCTATAATCGATAAAATCTATGGAATGCCAAATAACAAGCGTAATATTGCACATAGGAAGGTTGTTATTTAGAATATATACTCTCTAACATTTTATTTATCTATCCCGAAAAGCGCTTTAAAATCGGTAAATAATTCTTAGATTTATTATTATTTTCTGGATATAGTTTTGAGTGTACTTACAGTCGTGTGAGTGCACGCAAATGCCTGATACGCTCGTAATGTATCTGCTCAATCTCATTGGACTCCAGATACAATTCGGATGTTTCGGCTGGAATGCCACGTGGTATTTCCTTGAGTTGATTACGCGAACATCGCACCACTGTGCCCGTACACGTGCACGCCGGCGGACAATAGCCATCGCCCAGGCAGCCCTCGTTGTTCTCGCTGCTGCATTTGAAGTCGTTGTGGGGCAGATCCTTGATTTGCACATCACGTAGGCTGGCTGGGGCTGCGCAACGTGCCGCACCGCCGTTCAATGATTTTTTACGCAGCCATTCCGCAAACCAGGCCAAATGACAATTGCAATTGAATGGATTGGATGCCAGATTCCTGCAGAATAAATACATCAAATGTTAGAGTTTGTTTTGATTTCAATTAGTTGGCTAAAGTACGCGAAAAGATTATGCAAGTTGTCAGGGCACTTGGTTCCTAGCTCTTGGCTAATGAGAGCTTTAAAAGTTGATGAGAGCTTTGAAACTTCCTGCAAGCAGCTTGCGTCGTTTAAGCAATTAAAAGAAATTCATATTCATAACAAATTGGCAAACTTTGAACTTAAAACTTTAAAGCTCATACAAGCAAAGTTTTGTCACAGCTTTAATTTCAAGCAGCTTTCTTCAGGCAAAAGCTCAGCTAGAATATTAATATTTAACTAATTTACAATTCACAATTCAACTCAATTGTGTAGCTACATTTCAAGCTAATAATCTCTCTGCTTGAAAAGCTGTTCATAAAGCTACAATTGCATTGCAATGCACAACATTTATTAATTGCTTTCAATTAAGCTTTTTCAAAGCCCTAAGCTCTGCAATTAAGCTCATAATCCGTTCTACTTAAAGTGGCTCTATTCATTAGACTAATTCCCAGAACTTTGGAGGCAATATTAGATGCCATTAAACTGCCATCAAGCATGAAACCTCAATAAATTAGCAACACTTCGGCCCATTTATGTTGCAGGAAAAGCATTAATTTAATATTTAAGTGGCTTTTCGTGGTAGTTTTCATTAGAATGTTGCAAAAGATGTTTAATGGCAAAAAAGCTTCATTGCTTTTCATTAATTATTTCGCAATTTTGCACTTTTGGCATGCAAATTGTTGGGGAAACTCAGGCAGCATATGTTTCAGTTAACACATACACACACACACATAGATAGCGCACTTTGGCTTTTAATTATGCGCCCAACTGAGAGCAAGTGAAACAATGGATCGCAAATTACATTGGCAATTCCGAACGTTACACCAAGTCCAGACTAATTTAATAAGCAATGCTGCTTTGTCATGCCATCAACATTAGAGTATATACATATATACACATATATATGTATGTACATCTGTATGTGTGTGTGAGCCGCAGGCAGCTAACACTTTTACTCTGCCTTTTGGCCTGCCTCCGCCTGCCGCCCCTTACGCCACCGCCCCCTTCCGTCCACCCGAATGATTGAGCATGTGGGTGTCGTGTGGTGCACAGCACTTAATGACTTCCATTGATGCTATTTATTAGCTAGTTAAATGAATTTTACAATAATTTTAGATGTGGCTAAACGTACCACACAACACCTTAACGGCAGCTGAGCGAACGCCCCGCAACATGCACACAAACGCACACACTAAGTAAGCACAGTGGAGCCTCGCTTGATGAAATCTAACAAATCTAATTGAAACGAAAGCACAAACATTTCAAACAGCTTTCAATGATTTGATTTAACAATAAAATAAAATAAATCTGAATTTTGTTAAGCAATAAAGTTAAAAAACAGTTTACTTTAAATATCCTTTAAATATATCATATAGTATAATACGATAAAACTTTATAAAGTGTCTATGATATTCCAATTAAAATAGATCTAGAATATGAGAGGCCTTTTTATAGTTTCCAAAAATACTTTTCAAATAATTTTTATATTTTTATTTTATTAAAATGGAATTAATTTATTAATTAAAATAAACAAAACAAATAAATGTAAAACCAAAATTTTTTCTTGAGATATTTATTTATTTTTTAATGTTGTTTTTAATGCAAAAATTTCATTTTTAAATTAATACTTTCTGTAAATTTGATATCTAGTAATAAAAGCATGTATAAAGCATCTTTTAGAAGACAAAGTTAAGCTTTTATAATTATTTAAGGAGTATTTATTATACATAGGTAATACCAGACATAACAGAGGTAATTTTGGAGTGAAATGGAAGGTTTAATTCTATTTGTTCTTGTAGCTGTTCAACTTAGCTAGGTCTTGCTGTAGCTGCCTTGGCGCGCTTTATTGAACTCAATTTTAATTAATTAAATCATCGAAGGCAGTGCACACACACACACATACACTTGCAAGTGTCTGCTGCGAGGGTTGATTTACAACAAATGCGCACAACAAAATGTAACACACATACAAGTATACACAACACACACTCACACACACACATGCTGCATGTTTGATATCCCATGGAGTCAGAGAGAGGCTCTTATCGCAGCCAGTACAGCAGAAAGAGCGATGGAGACAGAGAGAGAGCAGGGAAGAAAGAAAGAGAGAGCACGCGAGCTCTGGCTATAAATTGGAGTTCAATTGAATTATATACAATAGTTTGCTGTGCTCACGGGCTGGGGCATACGCTTTTCGGTGGCATGCAACCAAGAAAAACTGATTTACTAAAGCAGCAGCAGCAGAAGCAAAAGCAGCAGCTTCTGTTTTGATGTGCAACTCAGGCAATCAGATGAAGTTCAACTAGAGAACAATCGAAACCATTAACCTCATTTTATGTGCCCTAAGATAGGGCATAAAGACGGATGGAAGGGGAAGTAGGGGGGGAGGGGGCAGGGGATTGGGGGTTGGATGATGGGCAGACCCTGGGCAATTAATGCCACAGCTAAATCATTTATCTATTGAAGTGCACATGCCTTTGCCTTACTTTCAGCCACTTGGCACAGTCTTAATTGCTATGCACGGCCAGCAGAAGCATCAACTGCCAAAGGGGTTAAACCCCTCCCCCCTCATCCTACTGTTTAATAAAAAATAGCTAGTGGTACTTACAGAGACGTCAGCGAGTTCAAATGCTCAAACGAGCCGGGCATAACGCATGAAATTTGATTGTCATAAAGATTGCTGCAATGATAAAGAAAAATTTCCAATTTAATTTTCAATTTACATTTAGTTTTTTCTTTCTCTCTCTCTCTCTGTGAGTTTTCTTCCACTTACAGCGTCTTTAGTTGATGCAATCCCAGAAACATTTTATTCGATATTTCCTTAATCTTATTCTCGCCCAATTGCAAGTCCTGTATACGAGAGGCTCCTTCAAAGGCATTCGGTTCGATTCCCGTCAATTGATTGCGCTTCAGCTCCAGTTTAACCAAATGCGGCAGTCGACCAAATAAACCATCCGAATTAATGCGACCCAATTCGTTGTCGTTCAGCAAACTAAAGAGCGAAAACAGAAACAAGAGCAAAGAAATTGTTGCAATTTTCATGAAGAAAATGTCAGAAAACTCTCCGTTAAATACACTGTAAAAATCTAGTTAAACACTGCATTTTATACTATAGCTTAAATAATTCTAATTATAATTGAAGAGATTGTGGTATCAATAATAAATTATTTAAAGAGAATAATAAAATAATAAACAATTTTTAAATAATTTGACAACTATTATAATAATATAAATAAAATATTAAAATAAAAAAATCAAATGTTGATGATATATTGAGCTATTTATGATATTTAAGGCAAAAATTTATATTCAACCTTAAACTAAATAAGTAATTTAAAAAATATAAAATTTTAAACGATTTTATGCATTGTTAAACACTATATTTAGTAATTTAGTTTTAATAATTGGTGAGGTATATTAATAATAAATTATTTAAAGAAAATATAAAACATTTTAAAATATTGTTTTAAATAATTGGAAAGCTATTATGATATCAAATAATAATAATAATAATTAGTTATAAATAAAATAAAAATATGAAAAATATGAAAAAATGCAGATATTGATTAACTTTTGGCAATTCTAAAGAATAGTTCTAATAATATAAATAAAATATAAAACTAGTGTAAATTAAAATTCCGAGATATGACAAATTAATATATTTAAGTAATTGATGGCAATTCTGGCAAATATTCTGTTTAAATCTAATATTCAATCTTTAACTAAATAAAATTTAAAGTCCAGAAAGGTTTAAATCATTTTCTGCATAATTTATTTGCTTAGTTAAAAAAAAATATATTTAAGTAATTGTTGGCAATTCCGGCAAATATTATGCCTAAATTTAATATTCAATCTTTAACTGAATATAATTTAAAGCAGAAAAAGGTTAAAACAATTTTAAGCATAATTTATTTGCTTAGTTTGAAATTATTTGCTTTACCCTATTTTAATTATGTTATTTATTTTAATTTATATTATATTATTTTTCAGTGTTAAACTATATTACATGGCATTTGAATAGAGCTCTCTTAAATCCCTAACATTAATAATCCCTTGACTGTTGTACAGCCCTAAGATATATCACATCTTCAATGGAGTCGAACAGAATTTAATACAACTCAGGGCGTAAGGCAATAAATTACTGCTAAGCATTCCTATATACTATGCACAGATAATAAGCAGTTAGTTGTGGGTCTGTAGTCTATAGTCTATAGTCTTTAGTTGGTTGTCTGTTGCCTGGATAACTTACAGCTCTGTGGTATGCAACGGAATGTCGCGTGGTATTTCCTTGAGGCCCCTGCCCGCGCAGTCGACGGTGGTGCCCTCGCATTGGCACAGGGCTGGACAGTCGGAGTCCATGCGACACTCGCCGGATAGCTTCATGCGCAGCTCGTCCCAGGAACCTGCGAAGGCGGAGAAGAAGGAGAACCGGAGAGCGTTAAGAGTTTGTTTCGCCCAAAAGTTAAGACGTATTCCTTGTGAATGGCGGTTAGGGGTATATATGGTATATAGTATATAGTATGGTATGGTATATGGCACTTACATTTGAATTTCTCGTCGCGCAACGATTCAATGCGCCGGCGATGCATCCGCTTGGGTGACTCACAGCGTGCCCCACTTGTCTCTATGGGATTTTTGTGCAAATAGTCGGCCAGCCAGCGCAGATTGCAGTCACAAATGAAAGGATTCTTGGCCAAATGTCTGTGCAGGCAGCGCAAAACGAAAGAAAGCAGGAAAGAAAGAAAGAAAGTAGCATTGAGCATTTTCACTGAATGGCAGTACAAGAAGGGGGAGCCCAAGAAGTTCTGGGAGTAGAAGAAACTTAAGAAAACCAAAGCTGCTGTTTTGTTGAGGAGGGAATCCCCCTCCAGACAGGAGCAGGCTTGAGATGTCTTAGAAGTGCACCAGCTCTGTGGCTGTGGCAATGTTTCCGTTGTTGCTTGTTGTTGTTGCCACTGTTATTACTATCGCAGTTGTTGCTGGCGATGTTTTTGTGCGGCTGTTTGAAAAGGCAATCCTTGGCCGGAGTTGTAACTGTTAATGCCAAGTGATAAAGTCGCAGCAAAGTTGCTTATAGCCAAAAGTATGCTAAGTAAAATCACGAAACGCTAAGGAATATTTAGATATATATTTAAAAAAAAAAAATTATCAGCAAAATTTATAATTAATATAGCCAAAAGTATGCTAAGTAAAATCACGAAACGCCAAGGAATATTTAGATATATATTTTTCAAACAAATTATCAGCAAAATTTATAATTTATATAGCCAATAATCACGTAACGCCAAGGCATATTTGGATATATATTTTTGAAACAAATTATCAGCAAAATTTATAATTTATTTGTTTGACTTTAGAGCTGATTTAGTATCTTGTTCAGACCTATGTTATTCCCTAAACCTGTATAAGAGAACAGTATAATTGTTGAAGAGAACTGTATAAGTGTTAAAAAGAACTGTATAAGTGTTAAAGAGAGATGTTTTCCTTCCTTGAACTGTTCGATGATCATCAAAAATTGAACTAATAAAGTACTAACTCTCTCAATTGAACTACGTCCAAAAACTTTACTAAATATCTACTATACTTTTCGGATTTCCCTTACGAAAATAGATTAGAAAGCTATTTCTTATTTTTTATGAGCGAGCAAGCTATACCATACTCTCTAGGCTTATTGCTCTTGTTCGAGCGAGACAACTATACTTACATGCGTCATCTAGTGTGACCGTATCGCGTGGATACCAATTACTCTATAGATAGTCTGCTACAACTTTAATTTAATTTCAATCGATTTTTGTATAACAAATTTATGATAATCTGTACCCACATGGCTAAAAATAGGGTTAATAACTTTTAAAAACAGTTTTCTCCACTTTTCTTCATCTTTTTGAAAGCCTAAGAATGGCTTTTGTATAACTTTTTAATACGCATCTATTTTTGTATCCCTTTTTGATGCAATTTGCAGGGGTTTGGCTGTGCTTGAGAACAAACTATGCTGTTATTTAGTTGCTTTATATGTTGTTAACCCTGAGTTGTACTTAACCCAGTCAAGCATAGCACTATGCTTACCACTATTATAGAGCAACTTGAGAAACCGCCACAACACTTGAAGTCGGCGCGCATTTATCGATGCTCATGGAGGCTCCTCCGATGTGGCAGCTAAAGAAACCGCCCCATCTTTTGTTGTTCGAACATCTTTACGGTTCACAGGCGATGCTAGTCTGCTTACTAGTAAGCAGGGAAGTGCAGGGGGAAATGGAAAAGGGGGGAAGGGGAGGAGACAAGCAATGTTGCTGCTTGTTTGCTGCTAAACAAATGTCAACTGCGTGGAGGCAGAGTCGAGTCAAAGCAACTACTACTAAATGCACTTGAGAGAGAGGTTTTAACACCAAAGTGCCTGCTGCAGCTAGAAGTGGGCAGAAGTGGGCGTGGATGCTTCAGCTAGAGTGTGTGGGGGAGTGGGCGTGGCAGTACTTACACCGTTTTGATGCTCTTCATGGCGTCGAATGTGCCATTAGCCAGCGACTGAATGTTGTTGTCGTAGAGGGAGAGCAGGCTGAGGCTGTGCAGGTCGCGGAAGGCATCCTTGCGTATGCAGGAGATCTCGTTGGCATTCAGCAGCAGCAGCTGCAGCGAGCCAAGTCCTTTGAATACGCCCGAGGGTAAATCCTTTATTTTATTGCCATACAACACGCTGAAAGGAGAACAACGACACAACACAAAAAAATCAGCACAAAAGAATGAGCAAAGACAAGAACAAAATACACGTACAGAATGGGCACAGAATAAAGCGCAAATGGAAATGTTGAACCTTTTTCTTTTGCAACAGACTTGATTGACTTAGGCATGCCCTCTAATTATGGGCAGTGTGAGTGCTCGTATACTCTACAATTTGTTTGGTTTTAGTAGAGGGTTTCGACTGACACATACGCTGTACTATACACAGCTGTTTAGGAGTCTATTAATGTAGTTAGCTTCTAGATTGAGATGTAGTAGAATACTATACGATTTATTTTGATATTATTTATTTTTTTTTTAATATTCTATAAATCGTTTGGTTCTAGTAGAGGGTTTTGATTGGCAAATACGCTGTTACTGTTTGGAAGTCTATTAATTTAGTTAGCTTTTAGATTAAGATGTTGTAAAATACTATAAGATTTATTTTAATATTATTTATTTATTTAATATTCTATAATTCGTTTGGTTTTAGTAGAGGGTTTTGACTGGCAAATACGCTGTGATATTCACAGGTGTTTGGAAGTCTATTAATTTAGTTAGCTTTTAGATTTAGATGTTGTAAAATACTATAAGATTTATTTTAATATTTCATAGAGTGTATTTAGGCAAATATTTAATATACTATTTTGTTCAGAGCTTACATATAACTGTTATTGAAAGAGAGTAACAATAAAAGAGAGCAACAATAAGAGGAACTGATAATTCTGCTGAGCGGAAGAGCAAGCGTTAAAGTTTTTTTTTTTTTAGTTATCTTACTGAGCAGATCGCAAAGAGATAAACGGTTTACAGTTATTTGCTTGCTGTGATTTTGTTTTATTATTTGTTTTAATTCAATGAAATCTACAAACATACTACAGTATAATGTCGATAAGTGCATCTTGGCTTAACTGCACATCCAAGTTTATAGCATAACAAAATTCAACATTTATTCCAATTATTAAATATAAATTTTTAATTTAATTGCACAATTTAGTTGCATGTGCACTTATCGACTTAATACTGTACTTCTATAAATTTTTCTTTGTGAATTTTTTGTTGTTGCAGTTTAAATAGTTATTAATATGGTCCTTACAATTGTGAAACATAAATCATTCAACAAACAAATGTATAAGGGGCTTAGTTTTTTTTACCAGTGCATTTACTAAGCTATTTGTTTGTTAATAAATATTTAAAATTTATGTAGAATGCATTTAAATGAAGATAAATATTTAATACTTTTCTTTAGGCAATTAAATGTTAGCCAATAAGTTTTTTTAGCAGTTTATTTACTACTACAGCTATTATTAATTTATTTAATATTTAAAATTTAGTGTTAGTCAATAAGTTTTTTAGTAGTTTATTTACTACTACAGCTATTGTTAATTTATTAAATATTTATTATTTATATAAAATGTATTTGAATTTAATTCAATTTAAATATTTTGCTTTGCGCAAACTTTTTTATTTTTTTTAAGGTGGTAAATATATATTATTAAGAGGAGAAATACTTTATTTGATTTATGTTTTTAGCTAATAGCGTAAGCAGTTAGTTTGGTATGCTCATTTTAAAATTACAGGGTATAGCCAGGTAGGCAGCAGCGCTGTCACTTGTTGTTGCTGCGGTAGCTGCTTGTTGTTGTCATTGCGGGCGGCAACTGGTTTGGCACAAACACACACACACACACACACACAGAGTGTGTGGCAAGGGGCAGGTGGCAGGGAGGTAAAGCACACACACACACACACATACAGGTAGGGTAATCTGATGCCCTGCGGTGTTGGCAACGCTTAGCATAGGCCGATTAGCCCCGCCAGGCTGTGGGCCCAAAGGCAGCGAGGCTCAGACGCAATGGCTGTCAGGAGTGTGACTGACTGACACCACTTCAAACACACACACACACACACACATATGTATGTATATAGAATCTACAGCCAGTGAAGCGAGTGCACATTTTGTTGCATGTGCCACTTGTTGCAACTTGTTGTTGTACTTACAGCGTTGTTAGCTGCTTGAGGCCACTTAGCGCATCGTGCGCTATCCTGGAGATATTATTGTTGGACAGATCGATGCGTCGCAAACGTCGAAAGCTCGAGAACGATTTCGCTGGCAGTTCCGTAATAAAATTCTGCTCCAGGCGACTGTAAACGATAACATAAAACATAAAAAAATCAGTCAAATCAGGAGTTTTTTTGGCTTTTTTTGTTGCGATCTACTCACAGTTCGGTTGTATCATCTGGCAATGTGACGGGCACACTCGTCAGGCTCTTCTCACGGCAATCGACGATTCCGTCGGCACAGCGACAGGGGTGGGGGCAGCTGTTCTCCACGCCGCATTCCATTGGCGCATGCTCCGTGAGACCTGCAAATGTTGCATGTGGCAAGTGGCAAGTGTAAGGCAAAATTTCAATACAGATTTATCCCATCCGTAGCTTAACTCAGTGGCAGCCTCTTGGCCACTTGGCTTTGATTTGCCACACAGCAGCAGCAAAACCACATAATTATTAATGCTACTGCAACGCGCCACAGATTGTGGATTGCAAGTACATGCAACACTGCGCTGCTCTGCTCTTCTCCCCTCTCCTTTCCTCTCCACTGATCTGCCTGGCCCCCAAATAAAAAACAGCCGCTGGTCATAAATGTTTACCCACATAATTTCATAGCATTTTTCGTATACAAAACGAAAGTCAAACAAGACGAGTTAAATCTAAGCACTTTTCAGCGCAAACACAACGAATTCTAAATGCTCTCTGTAGGTGTATTATACACTGAAAATAACATGAAGTAAGTTGTGTTTGAAACACAGCAATGTGAATGGTTTTGGGCGTATGTATAACAAATATTATGAATAAAGTTAACAAATTTTATAGTATATAGATCCCTATTTAAACCCTATCTATACTCATTGAAAATAGGTAAAATCAGGGTTAATTTTTATATAAAAATTCGGTATTTATATTATACTATATAATAATAATATCGAGAAATTTCCATATTTAGCTATTTATTTCAGGTATTTTTTAATGCATTTTTGTATTGATAAGGTTTTGTTTATTTATATCAGATAATTCTACATTATAGACAATTTCCTATTATATTTTGCTATAAAGGATTTTTTTTAAACCTTTTAATGAATTTATGTTTTCTATGATTTGATAAAAAAATATCGAAATTAAAAATTCCAAAAGAGGCAATCGCCGAAGTTGGGCGTAACCGACAATTAGAAATCTTTGAGCTGCTTTACTAAACGCATGAAAAAATGTACTAGGATTTACGTAGGATTGAAAATATTTATAAAAATAGTTTCCTTATAAAAATAATTACATATTTAAATAAACTATATTCTTGGTTACTAAATAACTGAATAAATATGCTGATTATTCTTTCAAAATGATTTTTAAATTCGTTTCAAATCCTTCCCTTTTTTTTCTGTGAGCCAAATACTGTTGAAAAAGTTACCGCTTATTGATTATATCTCAGCATCCGCTCACTTTGGCCATTAGGTATGCCAAATTGTGCTGGGCTTAGCCATTGGAAATACATAAACCTGCATAATAGGTCAATTACAACACAAGAATACGCCATTAGGGAGTCGGAGTATCAAATCAAATGAAATCAAATGAAAAACAACGACTCATTTAGCATACCTTCTGTGTGGCAATAAAGTTAATGTTAATGCCAACAAAGTGCATGATAAAACCGGGTAACTCGCGCTAGAGTTAAAGAGCATAACAAGTATAATAATAAAAGTTAGAGCAGCGCAGAGGGAGGAGAGGGAGAGAGGGAGGAGAGCGGAAAAAACTAAGAGGAACTCGTTTCATGGCATCGTTTGGCGCACATTTTCCGCTTCATTGAGCACAACAGATTCAGATTCCGTGGAGAGTTACATGAAGCAAAAGAGAGGGAGCAGAGAGAGAGAGAGGCGAGAGGGAGGTAGGTAGTTAGGCTGAGAGAGGGGAGAGGAGAGGAGCTCACTGAGTAGGCCTTCCCCAAATGGCAGCCCGCAGCGGTCTGAGCATCTGCATCCCAATCAAGCCAGAGCGATGACGGCGTTAAACGTTTTGGCAAACACACGATGCTAGGTTCTCCTGCTTCTCCCCCTCTCCCCTTCTGCCAAAGCTTTCTCCTTCTCCCTTCCCTCAACTACTGTTGTTGTTGTTATTGCTTGTGAGTGGGCGGCACAGCAGGGGGCGTGCCCATATGACTGCTTATGATTTACAATGCTTTTGTTTTGCGTTGCTTTTTGGCTTTTTGTGCTTTTGTTTTTTTTTTTCTTTTTTTTAATACCCTGTTTTTTTTTTGTTTTTGTATTATTGGTATTTTTGGTTCGACTTGGCATATAAAACTAATTAATTTCGTACCCCACGACATTTTCACGTCCATTTTTGGATATGATGCCCCGACTTATTTCCCGTTTCATACCTGAGCATTTGAACTCCTGATCGTGCAGGTCCGCCACGTTTTGGCCCTTCAGCTGGGACGGCGACTGGCAGCGGGTGTAGGGGGCGAGGCGGGGGGCGCTGCGTAGGTAGCGCGATAGCCAGGACAAATGGCAATCGCAGGCGAATGGGTTATCCGATAGTCGCAGCGCCCGCAATTTTCCCAATCCCCCAAAGGCATTGTGCGGCAGAGCGGTCAAGTTATTGTTATTCAATGTGCTGCAAGAGAAGAATGATAAACGAGTTAGCACAGCACTCAGAATGGGGCAGGGGCAGGGGCAAGTGTAGCAGCAAAAGAAGTTACTTTATCAAGTGTATGCATCTTTTCTCTGGGCCAAACTTAGGGCTGGGCTTGCAAAGACAACACTTGAGCAGAGTTGCGAGTGCAAAGTGAATGTTAAAGTACTTGACTAGATTGGCTTAAGGCCTCGCAGCTACAATTTCACATTAACATCGAAGCAAATATGGAAAATATATTTAGGCATATATTTTTTTAAATTTATTTATAATTATTTCTTCACTTTATACTCCAAAATTTGTGTCTACACTGTATTGTTAGTATAATTTTAATGGAGCTCAATTCGTAGATTTAACAGCACTATTTTAAAGCTATTTTTACTGCTTAGTCAACACTAGAATACTTTTAATATTAACAGAGCTTGAAAATAACAGTTTTTCGCTCTCTCTCTCATGCTGTTCTAAAAGAAGCTGTTAATGTTACTCTCTTTCCATAACAGCTTTTAGTGAGAGATTCAATTGAGTGTTAACAGGGTGAGAGTTAGCAGAAGAGCGAAAAAATTAAAATCCTAACAAAAATATTTAATTTTACTTTGCTACTATTATTAATAGTAATTTATACAAATATAGTATTTTACGATAATACTAATTCAATAATATATATTAATTATTAATAGTCCAAATTTATACTGATATATATTTTATATTAATACTAATATATTTATCTATATTTGCTCTGATTATTACTACACAATTTCTAACTTTAATGTTATAATTTTCTATGCAAATTTACATAGATCATTACTGTTATTTAACCAACACTAGATAGAGTATTTCCCTTATCTACACTGTATTATAAGAACATTTTGCAACACTAATTGGCCTGCTGCGAGTACTTACAGTATTTCCAGCTCTAGTAATCCCTTGAAGGCGTGCTCATCCATACAGGTGATTTGATTATTGTCCAGCTGCAGACTCCTCAGCGACTGCGCGCCCTTGAATACCCTACGACCCACCGTGGTGATGACATTGTGCGAGATATCCCTAGAAGGTTGTCAAGAGGGGCATTGATGCAACAGGCAGCAGGTGGCAGGTGGCAGGCAGGAAAAGGTTGGATATGAGAGTTAGCAAATTGATATTGAAGAATAGTAGCTACTAGAACTATATGCAGATAGGATATAGATAGATATCGTATCGCTACATAACTACAATTTGTTTACTTACAATCGCAAAAGACTCGCTGAACTTGTCACAAAGTTTTCAGGTATTGCCTTAAGTCGATTGTTGTTTAGGCGTCTGATTTATAGAGTCAAGTGTGAATAGTATTTGGTATTTTTTGGTATTTTTTGTTGTAGTTGTGTTTTTTATTTTGAATTTTTGGTGAACGAGCAGATTAGATACGCAAAACGAAACGCAACGAAAGTAGAGTAGAGTAGATATGCATAAAACGAAACGAGAATAAAAAGAGATACAAACAAGTTAAACTCAAAAACTCAACAATAATTCAACAATATTATAGATAGTATTATCATATTATCATATGGTATATTATTTGCTGTTGTACTAAGCATGTGATTTACTAGTTCTATAAAGAGTAGCAGAGTTTTCGATTGGTTAGTGAATTAGTTGGCAATAAAAGTGCATGCACTAGCATTGAATCATTCGAGTTAAATGCGTTTTCCAACACTGTTACGCTTTCAGCAGATCTCTACTTACAGTCGCTCCAACGAAACCATATCTTGCAGTGCATTCTTCTCGATCGTGTGTATTTGGTTGTCCGTTAATTGACTGTGGGAAAAGAGGATACGAAAAATAATTATCAATAATTGGAAAACAATTTATTGTAGATTTTTAAAAATTTAATTTGAATAGAATAGTAATAAAGAATAAAAAAAAATCAAAATATCTAGCTAAAAATGTGAAAAATGTATTTTTTATTGCATATATTCATAGAGCTTTAATTGCAATCGATATTTTACAGCCTAAATGCCAGGTATTTGCTTAATTTAACATTTTTTTATGTCTCAAAAAAACTATTTTGATTTATCAAATATGCAAATTCTTGAAAATAAACGGAGTCTATGCCATATGAAGTAACTGTTATTTAGTTGAGACCAGTTTTTGTTAAACTTTCAATTGCAATATTTGGCTGAAATTTGTGTTAACGTCTTATCATGACATTTGCTGTCAATTTGCCGTTGCGAAATAATAAATTTATGCAGTTAGAATGTTAGCAGCAAAAAAAAAACAAAAAATGCAAATTAATGTTGACAAATGGAACTTGTTTATCATCATGATAGGCCACATTTAGTCTATTAGCAGTTGGGCAAGCTCTATGCCAGCAAATACCCTGCACATCTGCTGAGTAATTTATCGCTTTCTAGTCATATAATTGAGCTTAATCGAGTTAGATAGTTTGTATATAGTTTTTATACTTACAGCATGCGCAGCTTGGTTAAACGCTGAAAATCCGTCTCATATATCACGGTCAAATTGTTGCCCTGCAAATCGCTGCAAAAGAAACAAGAGAGAGAGCGAAAACACAATTAAGAGATTATAAATGTTGATTAGGAATTGCTCGTAGTTAATTATGTTGCTGCTGCGGCTAATCGCAATCAGCTGGACAAACTTGCAGCACATGTTGGCGTAGCGATAATAATTTTTAATTGCTTGTAAGACAACGGCAACAACAACAACAACAACAACAACAACAACCACAACTCGGATATGATTACAAAAGGCAGCAGCAGATACCAGATGCAACTGCACTGTGCTGTGATCAGCCTGTTGAAAACGCAGCCTTTGTCTGATAACAAAACCGGTAAGGACGGAGCAGATCAGTTGAGCCAAAGGCTACAGTCGGATGTAACCGACAGAGGAATACCCTTTACTTTGGCTTTCAATAATCACTGCCTCACACACAGAGACAAACTATGCTCATTCCCCTCTTTTCACAATCGAGCCAATTGTCTGTTACATATCTTTGCTGTTTCTTTTTATACCCTGTGCCCATTTGAAAAATGGGAAAAACAGGGTTAAAAACTTTTTCAATCGTAATGTAGTTCGCAGAATAGAGAATGGTATATAGGCATACCAAAATTGTTAAGCAAACCTGATCTGCTTGCAGTATAGGAGAACCTACATAACAAAATTGGTATCTCTATATTTTCATACAGACGGACAGACGGAGTTGGCTATATCGCTTAGCTCTATTGCCTCACACACAGAGACAAGCTCAGCCCTCCAACGTCTCTTCACAATCGAGCGAATTGTCTGCAACATATCTTTGCTGTTTCTTTTGCGATCGTAGTATAGTTCACAGAGTTGATAGAGAATGCTATATAGGAAGACTGTTGTGGTTTTTAATAGCAAGCGGGAAAATGGCATGAGGTTTCAAAATTTTAAAACAAACCTGATTTGCTTGCACCATAGGACAACCTACATACCAAAATTTGAATCGCTAGCTTCGTGATCCTTATTTTTATGCAGACGGACAGACTGAGTTGGCTTTATCGCTTAGCTCATCGTACTGATAAAGAAAGTAGCCTCCTTTGCACTAACTTAATTGACCGTTTTGTACATTTCTCAAGTACAGGGTACAAATATGATATTTAATCATTTAACATGCAGGAATAAAACTTGTTTCCAGACAGCCAGAGAGAGATACACAAAATTTGTTACCTGTAGATGTCATAACAATGATATGCAACCCGAAAAGAGCTACAAAAGATACATCAAGAGCCCACAAAGTTGTATGTGCATGCGCAACTCGTTGTAGCTTCCCCCTCCCTCTCTCTCTCTTCCCTCTCTGTCGCTGCTTTCCTTGCCTCTCTCTCACTGAACTCAGCTGCTTTTTGAGTAAGGTTGGCAGCAGCACAATAACAGGTACTAAGACCTTCAGTCTGGGCCACAAACGAGCAAGATACTTCGTCTGCTTCTTCTCCGCTTCTCTCAGGCTTAAGCCTTAATGAAACTCGCATCAAGTTGCCTCCAGTCGAGCCCAGGTTGCGACCCAGCCGCTACACAGATACATCGATAGAGTTTTATTTTTTTTAATGAGCTTAATATCTTGCCAAGATGTGGGCATCTCTTGCTTAGATTCAACTGATTACAGACTCAGACCGGAGACTCTACGCTGGGTTATGCTTGCACACGAAACTTAAAACAACCAGTAAGGACGGAGCTACAGTCGGACGCAACCGACTGTATGAGACCCTGTACTTTGTGTTTTCTTCGCTGTTTCTTATCCGATCGTGATGTAATTCACAGAATCGGTGGAGATTGTCATAGACTACGTACATACCATATCCTAAGTCTTTAGCTGTTAAACTGAAGCTTTAAAACTGAAAACTGTTGCTAATTTGGTTTTTCGGTTAGTGGAAGAATGGATGGAGTTATCAAAAAACCCAAACTAACTTGATCTGATTGCTGCATAGGAAAACATAAATACCAAAAAATGGTATTTCTAGCTCTTATAGTCTGCAAGATCTAGGTGGTTTCTTTGTCTGATCTATCTTCGCTGTTTCTTTACCGTTTGAAATGTAATTCACAGCATTGACGGATAATGCCATAGGTTGCGTGCATGCCAAATCTCAAGTCTGTAGCTTTTAAACTATGGCTGTAGTGGCACTTACATACATTTATAAAAAAATTGTCTGTTACATAACTTCGCTGTTTTATGTCCGAATGCAATGTAATTCACACCATCGACGGATAATTCTATACGCTACGTACATTCCAAATTACAAGTCTGTAGCTTCATTATTGTGGCTGTCGTGGCGCATATACGCATTTTGAAAAGAATTGTCTCTTGCATATCTTCACTACTTCTAATTAAATTCACAAATTAATTTATAGAATCGGTGGAGAATACCATAGACTACGTACATTCCAAATTACAAGGCTGTAGCGCTATTATTGTGGCTGCTGTGGCGCTTTTAGTTTTTGAGATTTTTGAGGTAGGTGTAGATTTTTGATGATTCGCGGATGAAGGAGGCGAAATATTCAAAATCTGAAACAAACTCGTGCTGCTTAGGATAATAGAGAACCTGCATATCAAGAAATGGTGTCTCTATCTCTTTTAGTTGCTGAGATCTAGGTGTTCATACAGACGGACGGACAGACGGACAGACGGACAGACGGACAGACGGACAGACGGACAGACGGACATGGCTATATCGACTCAGCTCGTCGTCCTGAGTCAGAATATATATACTTTGGGGGGTCTACCACGCTTCCTTCTGCCTGTTACACACAGCTGTCAGTTGCACTAAACTAATAGACTCTTTTACTTTTTTAAAGTACAGAGTCTAAAAAAAAAACAATAATCAAATACAAAATACAACAATTTAAAACACATAAATAGTAAAAAAACAAAAGTCGCTTCTAATTGACAGACATTTTTCAAAAGATTTAACCAAATAGTATAATTATAATACTTGATAGATACACAGCTCAAAAAAAAAAAAAAAAAAAAAAACTAGACAAAAAATGATAAATTTAGGATAATTTGTTTTTAATTTAACCAAGTTATTTATATCTAAAATTTTAGAGTCTATAATTTCTTTATTTGCATTCTATAATATAACAATTAATGAAACTAGTAAAAATCAATATAATTTTTTTCACGCCTAAATCTCCTTCAATTTTCGGCATTTTTTCTTTCAGTGCACACATGTTTTAGGTCTTCCCCAACGTTTTTTTTTTTAAGTCTTTGCTTTCCGTTTTGCCGTTTTTCTGCCTCTGCTGTGTTATAATTAAACATTTAACATTAACATATAACATTTAACTTCATTAAATCTTTGAAGCATTCACAAATTGGCCAAAAGCTTTTTGTATTTATAATTCTTTTCATTGTATTTTGTTTAGGGTCCAATTAGATTTCAGCTTCGGTGGCTCTTTTCTTGAATTGTCTTTGATGATTTTGCCAGCTACAAATTAGGCTCACCTTTTAGGGTTTTTCGAATGTTGCTTAGTGTTGTTTTAGGGCCACCCTACTAGGGTTGAGGTGTGAAAGGGCTTTAAGCATAAATTGGGGCTAAAATTACAACTGGCTCGAAGGCAACGACTAAAGTTCTATGCAAAAACCGTTGGCGTGTCAATTGTATGAAGCGTGTAGGTGGCAGCCAGAGGGTAAGGAGGGGACAGAGGGACAGACAGACAGACAGCTGGCCATGTGACCATTCTAATTTGCACACTTCCCTTTCCTTTCTCTTTGCCTTTGGCTTTGCCTTTCCCATATCCATTCACTTCCCGTAGATTTCCATGTGCCATGTGCTAGGCTGTACAATTAAATGCCAGCTTTGGCGCCCTCTCTCCCCCTCTTTCCCTCACCACATCTCTTTGGCCCCACTTTTTGCATTCGCATTGTTTTTTGCTCTTTATTGCCATGCCAGCCAGCCAATAGTCGTAGCCATGTTCAATATTTGATGTGCACACACACACACACACACACACTGTCTAGTGCCAGTTCTAGGTTCTAGGTTCTCCGCATGGCATTAGGGTGACTCAACTCAAATTAACTGATGATTATCATTGCGTACAAAAAACAGCGGTTTTTTTTATGCACATTGCATGTCGTAATTAAGCAGGCATCAATCAGAGAATCCTTTCATTAATGCCTATATAATATATAATTTTTGCAGCTTGATTGGCGCTTTAAATTAAGCCTAATTAGCTGGTAACTTGCTATTAGCCATTTCCACGACAAGGCCATGGAAAGGAGAACTAGAAATGGAATGGAAATAGAATGAAAATTTGGGGGAAAGCAAAGGAATATGAGCAAAATGAACAGAGTAAATAACAGACAAATAACAGCATAAAGAAATAGCAAAAGTTTAAATTCTACATATTTTTTTATATATATTTTTAACCCGATATATCTGACTTATTTTGCATTCTAAGTTCTATATCCTTATATTTTTCTAAATTTACTCTTAGGAATAAGAGCAAAATGAACAGGTTAATAACAGGCATAAAGAAATAGCAAAAGTTTAAATTCCACATATTTTTTTATATATATTTTTATCCCGATATATGTGACTTATTTTGCATTCTAAGTTCAATATCCTACTATTTTATCATATTTACTCTATATATATATAGTACTATACTTTAAATTGTGAATTCGATAAAGCTATTCACCGATTTTCCTTTTGTTTTCATTCAATTCTAAGCTATCGTAAGTTCTTTATTTTTACAGCGCTTCCATTTCTATGGTTTGTTATGGTTTCCATCTAAAAGAATCTACTGCCAAACACAAAATCAGTAGGAATTCGTCATTCAGGCAACAAAATTACATTTAAAATTATAATTATGATTATTTTGATTGCTAGTTTCTTCAAAACAAATTTCAATTACGTTGAGACGCATATAAAATATCCCCTGGAGCACATAAATATATACATTTCATTATACAATTTAGATTTCTTTGCGGGGATTTTAAATCAAACTGTCAATCATTTTTTTAAGTATCTCTGGTATTTGTTGAAGCTCATGTTTCATCTTTCAATTAAATTTCTTGCCGCTGCTCGTGTTTCAACCACTTTTTGCTGGCATTCTGTTACCATTTGCCTATAAGCTGCTCAGAGAAGGAAGCGAAATAGCTGGAAACTGTTGCACTCTGAGCAGTTATTGCTGCTCATGTGATTTTTCCGAGTTTTTTCACAGTTTTCAGTGTGTATGTTAGTTAAGCAGAGCGGACGGGACAGATCAGTAGGGCGGTGGGCTACAGTCGGACGTAACAGACAGTGGAATAGTCTGTATTTGGGGTTTTAATAGTCACTGCTAAGTAAAGTGTTGCATATCTTCGCTGTTTCGCTGTTAGCGTTGCAAGGGGGCGAGGTATCAAAAATCTCAGTCAAATTTAATCTGCTTGCAGCTTAGGAGAACCTACATACCAAAAATTGTGTCTGTAGCTCTTATAGTTTGCGAGATCTAGCTAAGCATACGGACGGACAGACGGACAAATGGGGCTATATCGACTCAGCTTGTCCTGTTGATCAAAAATATATATTATTTTTGGGGTCTAGCACGCCTTCTTTTGCACTAACTTAAAAGACTCTTTTGTGCTTTTTCAAAGTACAGGGTGTTAAAAAATCTGCTAGTTTTTCCGGCGTGGCGTGAAACACCCTGTGCTCGCCGTATTTAAAATGCAAATATGCCGTGCATGTTGATTTTTTCTTGATGATTTTTTCGTTGTTGTTTTTGCATAAAACAAATGTGTCCCTGAGCGCTATTTGACTGCTTGGGGCGCCTTATAAACCGGGCAGCGTTGTTGCTGTTGTTGTTGCTGTTGTTGATATCTGTTATTAATTTATGTAGAGAACAAGAAATAATAAAACTGCTGCTTTTGAGGTCGCCGGTGTGGAGCTGCATATGCAGAGTAGTAGGTGAGGTTGGAGGCTGGCGACTCTTGCGAGAGTCTGGCGTTTGTTGCACTTGGACTGTGGCATTTTGCATACACTTGCTAATTGCTGGCGCGTTAATTTATGTGGCGTCCGACGAATGCAGACAACGCTTAATGCATTTGGTGTGCTCACAGCTCAGCTCAGCTTTTGCACTTTTGCTGCATGCAACAATTGGCAAAGTGCCGCTTGCCTCCTTCGGCGACAATTAATAAACTTAATGGCGATTTAATGTACAGCTCGAGTGGGACCCGCAGACGCAGCGACCAAGAGACTCAAGTGGAACAGACATACGGACAGACGGACGGACAGACAGTCGGACAGACATGACGACAGATTCCATTTCATGATTTGCCCGCCTCCATTTGTTATGCTGTTGTTGTTGTTGTTATCGACACGACATGGTCACGGCTTTATTTGCCTTTAGCTCTGCCTGCTTCGCTCAACTCCCTCTCTCCTCTCTCCTTGCTACTCCCTGCTCCCTCCTTCCCTTCTTCTCTTCCTCTCCTTCGCTGTTTATCTATGCTGATTTTCGCTTTTATTTGAATAACAACAAATGTGCATCTGCTGGCGTCTGGCGTTAAAAGCAAAGTGCTTACATAACACCAGATTGTAACTGTGTATATAGATCATAGATCATTCATTGTCAAGGCTATTGGAAAGTACCTCAACTACCAATAGATAAGACTATATGTTTTCTTTTCCGCTTATGTCTTGCTACTTGGGCCAACAGCTCAATCTATGCCTGAAAGCCATATCGAACATTCCTGCAACTTTTTGCATAATCTTCATATGCAGCATTATCAGTTCTTTCAAGTGCTGCGACTCTATTCAGGTAAAAATTGTAAAAAAAAAACTGTTTCCGGCTTACCGTGACTGTCTGCTGATAAACCTGAAATACTTCCGCCGCTCTTTCGTTCTCATGTAAAAACTCACATAACTAATTTAGCTAAGCCACAACTTTTAATATAATTAAAATATATTAATAAATTAGTAAAAAATTTAATAATAAACAAAAATATATATAATATTCTCTGACAAATTCTAGCGTTTAATTTAAATGTAAATCTGTTAATATTTCACATTCGTGTTTTCCACATAAAAAAGGCTAGAATTATTAATTTAATTTATTTTGTGCTAATGTAGATTTGACGGTCAAAAGTGTTTAAAAAAGATTTCTATACCTTTTTTAACACGCTCTTAATAACTAAATAATATAAATCCAGTATAATCTATAGTTTGTAAAGCAATAAACTCCTATAAATTCGGTATAATATAGTTTATACTTGAATATTAGAATAATCAGTTGTTAATCTATATAAGCTCATTAAGCCTAGTTTATTCAGAAACTGTGACTATCAATATAAACAAGATTAGTTCGAAAATGGGCCAATAAAAATTTAAAATATATTTACACCATAGTGTCTAGTCTGGCGTTACCATTTTTAGCCGGTTTAAGAATTATATTTATGGTTAATAAATTTATAATTTATTAATATTGTGTATTAATTATATTTTTGTTATTTATTTTTAATATTTATAATATATTATTCAATATTTATATTTTTTATCCAATATTGTTTAGCAATATACTATTTATTTTTATTGTGTATTGATTATATTTTTGTTATTTATTTTTAATATTATTATTTAATATTTTTATTGTTTATCTCATATTGCTTAGCATTAATACTATTTATTTTTATGTATTTTCTTTTTTTTTTATGTTTATTTGAAGTTAATCTAAATGGTATTAAATTCAAGCTTTTTCCAACATTGCGTGACTAAATAAATATATAAGCAATTATATATATATTTTTTTAATATATTTTATATTGCAAATCTAGCTTTTTTTGGCAACGTTGGAATAGTCTAAACAAAATGAATTCTACCATATAAAACAGGCTATAGTTTATGCGTTAATATCTTCAGTGTTCGCCTGCAGTTGTTGTTTTGCTGTTGTTTGTCATTTGCAAATCAATTTAACATATATATATTATCTATATACTTACAGTCGTTCCACATCGGCTGATATTTTGCGTGGCACCTGCGTGAGACCGCGATGGGAGCAATCAACCGTTAGGCCGCTGCAGGAGCAGACCCTGGGGCAGCGTGCCTCCGTGATGACGCCCACCCCCCCGCCGGGTATGTGTATGCCCACGGAGCCAAGGCCACCGCTGGCAATGGCGGAGCTGCCAAAGCCTCCGGCATATGGTTCGGCCTGCACCAGCAGCAGGAACAGCAGCTGGCAGAGGAGGATGAGGCGTAGTCGGTGTTGTGGGCGGGGCAGGATTAGCCGCTTAGCCGTGGCGGTGGCTGCGGCAGCGGCTTTACAGCGGGTCGGTGGTTGCAACGTGAGCGGCGGTTGCGTCGTGCTCGACGGCGCCATTGTGGCACATTTAAAAGCAACGTGCCTAATTGAAAGTATCGAGTGCGTGTGCGGACGCCACTTTGTCAACAGTAATCACAATTCCACAAATATTTGCACAGGTCGAGGCAGAGAGCGCCAAAAGGATTGATGGCAATTCTCCGAATTTTCCGCTTTTCCGCACTGATTTTGCTTTGCTTTTAGCTCTACAATATATACAGATATATGTATATATATATATTCTTTTTGTTATTTTTATTTGTATTGATTTCGTTGTTGTCGAATTTTCGTTGATTTTTCCGGGCGTGCACTTTTCTTTTTATTTTATTGCTTTGCGTTTGCCTTGCTTTTTGCACCCGTCGCGACCGCGCGCCACGGCACAACTGACAGCAGCTGGAGAATTGCAGCAGCAGCAGCAACAGCGGCGACTGCAGCGAGTTAACAGTGACGAGTGACGAGTGGCGAGTGCAAGAGTGCCAACGAGAGAGTGAGAGTGAGAGTGTGTGGGATAGCAATAGAGTAGAACTGTTGCTGCTTAGGTAGCGCTGGCTGTCCAGTGTCTTAGGTAGGCAGTCCGACGGACAGACGGATAGACGGAAATGCGCTTCTTTTCTTCTGCTTGCTGTTAATTTTTGTTGTTTTTCCTTTTTGTATCTATGCACTCGGGCTGTCAGCAGTTAGAGTCGCCTCACCAACAGCAACTTCATCATCATCAGCATCGGCAGCTCCGTTCGCCTGTGACCTGCTGCGCGCATCTGCAACGAGAGAATGAAAATTTTATATTTATTTGAGAATGTCAAGAAAAAATCATGAAAAATTATCTATAAATTCGGCAAGCGTGTCTATGTCAGTGCAATGGCAGGAAATTGTTACTGACTGCCATACAAATCTATATATATATATAGAGAGAGGCAGATATATATAAGGATGCCACGCTTTATATCACTTAAAATAAAATACAAAAAAAATACATATAAAGACAGCAGAGGAAATGAAAATAATGTGACAGTTGAGATTTTGATGGGTTGCAACCACAGTTGTCAGCATTGAGCGTAAAAATAATGGCACGAGTCAGTTTCTATAATAATATCATGGAAATATAAGTGAGACTGTCAGGTGTGTACGACATTTTTATACCCTGTGCCCATTTGAAAAATGGGAAAAACAGGGTTAATAACTTTGTCAGAATGTATGTAACAGGCAGAAGGAGGCGTGGCAGACCCCAAAAAGTATATATATTCTTGATCAGGGAGACAAGCTGAGTCGATATAGCCATGTCCGTCTGTCTGTCCGTCTGTCCGTCTGTCCGTCTGTCCGTCTGTCCGTCTGTCCGTCTGGATGAACGCGTCGATTTCGGAAACTACAAAAGCTAGAGATGCCGTGTTGGTTGCTATCGGTAGGTGTATTCAATACGCAGATCAAGTTTATTTCAAATCGTTGATGCCACGCCCCCTTGACGCCCAATAATCAATAAAACTTACATAACCTCGAATTTTTAACACAAAAAGTTGAATAACAAGCGTAATATTGAACATAGAAGGTTGTTATTCGGAACATAAGCTCTGTTGTATTATATTTAACTATCCTGAAAAGCGCATTGAAATCGGTTAAGAAACACAGGAGATATAAGCTTCACAATAGTTGAACTTGAAAGTTTAAAAACAAGCGTAATATTAATCATAGAATGTTGTTATTTAGTATAAACGCTCTTTTTAATTATATTTAACTATTCTGAAAAGCGCATTAAAATCGGTTAATAAACAAAGGAGATATAAGCGCCGTAATTCTGCATGCGCACGCCTCAGCTCAGCCGCCTTACGCTTGAAAATAGTGTGCGAGCGAGATGGCGATACCAAGCAAGTTGCTGGGCGATTGAGCGATTGTGAAAACATTTGAATATACAAAGTTAAATAGCAAGCGTAATATTAAACATAGAAGGTTGTTATTTGGAACCTAAACTCTCTTCTATTATATTTAACTATCCTGCAAAGCGCATTAAAATCAGTTAATAAACACAAAAGATATAAACAATGTTGCACGCCACGCTTGCCCTGTGACAGTGCGTCCATTAATTGTTGTACTTTTGTCTATAAATAAATTAAAATATATTTAAGATATTTTAAATTATGCTGTTTGTGCGAGCGCGCAGCGCGAGCTGCGGCACAGGGTATAAGACAGTCGGGCTTGCCCGACTGTCAGGTCGAGCGCGCAGAGCGCGCGAGATTTTTATAGTTTTGGAATAGCTTAAGTTCTATACAATTAATACAGAATTTATATTTATATATTATCTTGATTATTTTAATATTTGTTATACTTCTATTTAATCTATTTATAATCATTTTACTTATATAATTTTAATAAAGAATTAATTTATAAAATTTTCCCACAATTAAAAACCTATCAAGTTAATTTATCAGAATTTTATGGAGGCATAAGAGCTATTTTATTCTTAGATATATTTCCCTTCATTCTTGTCCCTCAAATTGTTATTTCTTCTTTTCACATTTATGCACATAAATGCCATAGAATTGTTTATTATTTAGCCATAAATGATGTCCAATATAATTTTATATTTATTATAAAAAATTATCATGGTTTTTTGTTTTAATAAAAAACAACATATAATTTATAGTTAATTTCCTTTAAGCCTATAATCCTCACGTCTTTTATTGTTAAATATAAAAATTATTCAACAGAATTTTCACTTTTCATACAGTCATAAATTACTTTGCGTTCTCTTCTTCAATTTGGTTTTTATTTTCGAAATATCATGCCCCTACAGTGCTCAGACACTTGTCCCTTCACATACCCCTTGGATAGACCTTTATTGGCCCTGAGTACATAAATTTCCGGTAGGGGTTGCTGTAGGAGAACCACCTGTCAGTGGCAGTAGCTGACAGCTCCAAAGGCAGAAGACTAATCACCTACAGACTAAAGAAGCTATTATTAAACCTACTTACAATGTGACCATATGCTCCGAAAGATGAAAAGGTATGTGGGAATAAGAAAAGCAAATGACTCTAGTAAGTGCTTAAGAGCTGTTTATGGCACACATGTTCTTGCACAAATTCTCTCAAGCAATTTGTTAGCATTTCATTTGCATTTTAATTTGTTAATTGAATTGAAACTACAACTGGCATGCGCAAAGACTAAACTATAGAATAACTAAAACTTCTTTGGCTTGATCTATTTTCTTCGGCTTGTCCAGAAACAATTTGCTTAAGCGAGCTTAAGTGAGCACTTTGGTTCAATTAAATTTGGACTACAAATTGTCTTCTAACTAATGTGTGCTCTAAGCACTCAATTTACAATCTTTACTTTCCACTCCAAATCGTTCACAGGCAAAGAGCAAGAAATCTGATCTATATTTAGTGCACTTGTGTCACTGTGTGGTCTTCCTACTGTCCCTCTTCGTTTCTATTTAATTCTTTTTTCACTCTCTTTCTCTCTCTCGGTTTGTGGCACACTTCCCGCTGTCTCCGATGTCTGTCATGTTGGGTATTTAATTTGCAAATTGACATGTTAAAGATATACGGAGTACTCATGCTCGTTCACAATTATATGCCATTCATATGCCATATGCATTGAAATTAATTGTTTAAATTAACATTTGGATAGCTCTGACAGCAGCGATTGACTTGGAATTTGATTGGGAATCTGAATGATAACTGCAGTAATCACACAGAAAGCAGAGGAGGGGAGAGCGAGCTCTAAGTAGCTGAGAGGGGCGGGAAGCCTTTCCCACATTCTTAACTGGCAATCAACGAAAACTCAATGAACATTGCCTGCTAAATATTGTTAAACAAGCTTGCCAAAGCATTTAAATACCCTGTGAAATATGGGTTACGCAAAGGGTGTGTTGAATTTGAAATAGAAAATTTTTAAGAAGCAGTTTTGCTAAAAATATATAGATTTGCAATATAAAAATCAAATAAAAATGCATAAAAATAAATAATAAAAATAAAATCATCATATAATAATAACAATTAATTTTGTTTATAAAAAATTTTCATAATAAGCATAAATGGCGCTCTAAAACCCGCTAAATTGGCAATGCTGTTAAGAAGAGAGTAAAGTTAACAGCGCTATCTGTTAAGTTTAACAGAAAAGAAGAGAATAGAGTTAAGTTAACAGCTAACCTAAACACATTACATGTTAAGGTAAGAACAGAGTTTAGGAAAGTGTAAAGTTAACAGCGCAGTGTTAGCAAGATGTTAAGTCTCTGTAAACTTAAATGCCTTACAAGCTAAAGAAAAAAGAAGAAAATAAAGTTAAGTTAACAGCGCGCCTTTTGCAATATGCTAAACCTCTGTTAACCTAAACACATTACAAGTTGAAGTAAGGAGAGAATTGTGAGAGTAAAAAGAAGATTAATAAGAAGAGAGTAAAAATAACAGCGCGCTATTCGCGATATGTTAAGGCTATGTTAAGTTTCACACACATTACAAGCTAAAGTCAAAAGAGAGAATTTAGCAGAGTTAAGTTAACAGTGGGCTGTTAGCAATATGTTGTCTCTGTAACAAACCTTTACAGCATGTTACTATATTAATATTTCTCTGCTAATTACAGGGTATATTTGTTGGAGAGAGCCAAACGCTTTTGCTGCCTGATGCGTGCGTGTTTTGCTGCTGCCTATCAAAGGCATGCCAAAGACCGTCCGTCCGTCCGTCCGTCCGCCTGCCCAGGACTCTATGGCTGCCACCCAGCGGGCCTTTAATCAAAAATTTATCATTTCTTCAAGTAAAAGGCAGGGGCAGAGGGGCAGAGGCAGGCGCAGGGAAAAATATTTGAACTGCAAAGGCATGCCTTTCTTCGCATGATGCGGATGACGAGAGTGCCAGGGATGGAGAACGGAAGTGCGGGAGTAAAATGCTCAAAAGATGTAATCACTGCATTGTCACCCGACCGGAGACAGAGAGAGATAGAGGGAGAGAGAGGGAAAGTCGGAGACGTAGACGACGTCCATGTGTCTCAGAGTACACAGTGCTCAGATTTTGAGTGAGCGCCCCGAGGGGCGGGGCAAAGGGATGTGGCATTCGTCTCATATGAAACATAAATCAGTGAAATTCTATACATGCCAATGATTTTGTCTACTCTTTGGGCTCCAACAAAGAAAATGCGCTCGTACACACAAAAATGCCATAGGAAAATTCAATGCATGCCAATAACTCGTTACCCCCCCAAAAGGGAAAACCGCGAGCGAGCGAGAGGGCAGATTAAGACAGAGACAGCCGAGTCTCAACCGCAACACCCACTGAACGTCTGGGTTTATTAAGATAACGCGTGAAAAAGCGACTGACATTTCAGCAAACAAAACTATGGCGCACTATTCAAATAGTAGAGAGTAAATAGAATGTCAGCGAGATGCTGTGTGGCAGAGGCAAGCGGCAAGCGGCAAGGGGCAAGTTGGTCTGCAGATTAATGAGGCACAGCCACAGGAGCAGTAAGCAGCACTTGGAAACAATAGATTTATGAGCAGGAAAAGCCGGTGGCGCTTCAGTCTGCCCACAATCTGCCCGGAGGCTCGGTTTGTGGATTTTCCAATAAATTACGCTTAAGTATGCACTTAATTCAAATAATGCCAACTTGCGCGCCCACTTCGTGAGCACATAGGAGAGCAGGGGAAAGAGAGCGGCATTTGTCCCCAAGTGATTTGTTTTTCTTCTTCTACTTCTTTTTGTGGATCTCTGGGCTCTATCATTTGAAGATTGTCCGTCTATGTTTGTGTGTGTCTGTCTTTGCTTATGACACATGTCAAATTTGTATCGTGTTTCTCAGTTGTCTCAGCTGTCCAGATAAGCGCTGTCAGGGGGTAAAGATGTGTTGATTTTTTACAAACACCAGCCAACGGGATTAAGCTAAAGTCAGCAAAATAGACAGAAACCAACACATATTTGTACACGACATATGTATAGTGGAAATACTGCTTAAGTTATAGCTTAATCGCAAAAGAGCTGCTGTCAGCAGAGGCGCAGCTGTAGGACCTATGGCTTATACTCGTAGTATACTCGAGAATTTATTGGCAATGAACCTAAGCGAACTCTGCGGCATCTGGCCAAATGCATATATGAAAGGCCACAAGCCACGCCCACCGCCAGCACACTTGTATACAAATAGACGAATGGGAAAATACTCAAAGAACTTGATGGAAAACAGCAGCCGCATAAGAGCCGTGTCAAGTGCATCCATAAAAGCCAATGGCTTCAATGAAACAGCTTTTGGTAAGACATGAAACAATGCTCATCATGCAGATGTCAGTTGCATGGCCCATAGATATTCTATAATATTTATTTATTTTTGATTGCATTAAAGAATTAAATTCTAGAATATATTACTGAGCAGCTTAACCTTCAGGCTGATTTTATTCAACAATTCTTTGCAGTTATTCAGAATATTCAATATTTTTTATTATTTGTAGAATGGAAAATTTGTTGAAACTGTGTTTGAATTTGAAAATGTACTTATTTAATTTGCATGTAATATAATATTTTTATAAATTATATTTGTTAATTAATTATAATATTTTATTTATAATCGAGTTATTTATTTATTATTTTATTTTATCTACTATCGATTTATTTATTTATTATTTTATTTTATTTTCATTCTTTTATTCATTATATTATTTGATTAATAATTTTATTTTATCTAGCTGGATAGCTGCTAAGCTATTTTTTATTATTTTATTTTATTTTCATTGGCTTATTCATTATTTTACTTGATTAATTATATTGTTTTATTTTTTATCGAGTTATTTATTTATTATTTTATTTAATTTTCATTGTTATATTTTGTCTATTTTACAATTATTTATTTATCATATTTTATTTTCAATACTATACCAGTGTTTATTTTGTATAATATTTCATTCAGTATATTGTTTTATTCATAATACAATTTTTTGTGCTATAATTTATAGTATTTAAATATTATTTTATATTCAATGTTATATTGCTGTATTATATTAGTTTATCTACTTTACAATTTCCGATTTTATTATCACATTATTTTAATTTATTTACAATGTTATTTACTGTATTATTTGGAAGAGTTGTAGGAATTATCCAGTAGGGGGTACAATAGATCTTTCAGGTCGCAGTGCGCTATTCCCCAACAATAATAATAATAATAATAATAATAATACTGTATTATTTTATTTTATAACTTGTATTATATTATTTTATAATTTATATTTTATTATATTTTATATTTTATTATATTTTATATTTTATTATATTTTATTATATTTTATTTTTTACATTTTATATTACTTTATTTAATATGTTGTTTTGTTTATTGTATTATTTTGTTTATTATACTGATTATACAATTTATTTGTTCTTTCAGTATGCCACAAGAATTCTAAAAAGTGTGTAATTTATTCTGTGAATTTTTACAAACTATTTCAACAATATTTTAATAAGGTAAATCAACAACATTGTTCTCATCGCATACATATATTATTTTCATTGTCATGCAAACAATAGAAAAAGGTTTGTATGTTAATTAAATATTCACTTAAAATGTCTATTAAATAATCAAATAAAAACATGAATAACTGTCAATCGTTTTTCTCCTTCTTTTTGCGATCTACTCGGAAAAACAAATGCAATTTCGATCTCCCGCTCAGCAGAATATTTCGTTTCTCTTTCATTTTTTTGCCCGATTGAGAGCGCTAAGCTGTTAATGCTGCGCTCTTTCAAATGCAGCTTACAGTGAGAGATTTAATCGAGAGTTAACAGAGTGAGAGTCGCAAACAGGCAACAGTTAGTTAACAGCAAGCTCTGGTATATTTAAATTGAGCATAAAATTTGCGTTTTTCTGAGTGTAGCTATCGATCGATACTAAGTGACTGACTCATTTTGCACTCTCCGCTCTAGATTGGAGCTGCTTCGAGTGGTATTTAGCAGGGCATAGCTGCCTTATAAGTAGACCAAGACTAATTAAAGTGCCTTCATTCGCTTTTGTGCTGTAACATAATATCTTTTGATCTGGCCCACGTCGTTGGCAATCATGTCCAGCTGCATTTTAACACACTCGTGCTCTGGCATTTCCGCAGTCCCTCTCTCCCTCTGTTCCTCTGTGCCTTTCTCTCTCTGTTATGTGACAATGTGCGTTTCTTGCTCTCCCCCACAGCACAAATAACCCCTTTAACTGTGGCCTGCCATTAAGAGTAAGTAAAGCGAAAAAGAGAGCAGGGAATGAAGCGTGGTCAGCGCTCAATGAATTGTATTACAACTGGAAATGGAGGCTGTGGAACGTACATCTTCAGTCCGAATCGGAGTCGGAGTCAAAGCCGGAAGTGTCGCATACTTTTACGGATACGCCGGCTTAATTATGTGCATAATACACAATAACAACAAGAAGAACAAGAAGTAACAAGTAGACATATTTATGTGCGTATGCATGTTGCCATGTTTCCACAATCCCCAGGCATCAAAATGACAAAACACAGGCATTAATTGCTCCACATTCACACAGTGGGAGTGGGAGTGGGGCAGGGTGTCCCTCAGGAGTTATGCCCCGACCCGAGTGAAAAGAAAGCCAGTCAGCAGGAACAGGGAGAAAGGGAGGAGAGAGAGGAGAGGGAGTAGAGAGAGAGGTCTTAACAAGCCAAGCTGGCTTATAATTTATTAATCTATGCATAGCACACAGACGCATTCACACACACACACACACACACACACACACACACACACACACACACACACACAAACACACACACACACACACATAGACTGCACAACAAATAATTCCATTTGTGGCCCTGCCTTCAACTTTCTACAAGTCTGGCCACACTGTGGGTACACGGGGTACACTGGGTACCAGGTCCAAGCACTACATGTCACTTTAATCTCTTAGAAGTGTCACTTTTGCAGCTCTTCAAGTGTTTGTGCCTCGCTCTGCTGCTGCTTCTTCTTGCCTCTTTGCTGCCGCTTCTGCTGTTGTTTTTTTAGGTGGGGGCGTTTGCTGTAAACAATGTGCTGCCGCTAGTTGAATTTGAATTTTCAGTTTGATAAGCAACAAAAAGCATAATAACACATCAAAAGTGCATGCCAGGGGAAGTGGAGTATACATATCGAGGGGGGGGGGGAACTGAAGCTGTAGAGCTGTTGTCTATGTGTGTGTGAGGATATGCCTCAAGGTTTGCCCTTCGCATGCAAACCTTATGGTAATGAAGTGTAGCAGCTGTTTGGGAGATCTGAATTTTTGAATAAAAGGCATACGCACAGTGGAGCTAGAGATGAACAAATTAAAAATGCATCTATAAATATTATAAATTATTTCTATATATATTTTTTTAAAATTATTAGAACTTTATACAAAAATATTGCATACAAAAATTCAAATTCATAGAAAAAAATTAAATAATCGTGAGATTTGAAAATTAAAATATGCATAAATAATAGAAAATATTTGTATATATTTTAATTCCGTATATAATTTATTTTTATTTAGTTATTTGTATATATTTTATTTGTTTATATTTTATAACTGATCTTAATTCATATAAAACTATTGACCAATACATAAAAACGAAAAAAATGTAAATAAAATATTCGATATTTTATGTTTATATATTTTGTAATTTTAAATTGTAAATTCATATAATAAAATTGACTGCAACAAATTCAACATAAAAACTCTGTCTTATGAAAATAAAAAGAATAAAGAAAAATTCGTAGCAAAGTCTTGCTTTATTTTAAGATCAATTAAGTTATAGAACATTTATTTATAATAAATCCATTTTGAAATATGTATACGTCTATATTTATATTATTTATTATTATTATTTATATCTATATTTAAAAAATCATTTTTTATATATCCGTTGCAATTTCAACTGTAAAACTTGTACAATAATTTCTATATAATTTGTATATAATTTCTATTAATTTGCACAGGTTTCTTGAGCACTTGTCACACTGTGCATAGTTATGATTTACATTAGATACAGAGGCAGCGACATCAGACAGTGAGCGAGACAAGTTGACTGACTACTTGAACAATCAAATTCAATTTATGCCAACAGGCACATATTCAAACACATTCACACACTGATTCACATACGATTCACATACGATTCATACACTACACATTCACATTCACATTCATTTTCATATTTATTCAGTTTTCATATTCAGTTTTTCGTATTTCGTTTTCGTTTCTTGATCTGACGACGATGGCTGATCAAGTGCCGACTCGCACCTCAAAAATTTAATGAATAGCCTTAGATTAGGGGAGAGGGAGGAAGAGGTGGAAGGGAGGGGTGGTGGCTGGAGTGTAGATTATGGCAGATTATGTTGCTCTATTTGATTTAGACTTGATTTGGATTTATTATTACAAACGGCGCTTCAAGTGCCTGCTGCTGCCCCTGCTTATCTCATATTTCTTTTTATGTTGCTTTTAATTTTTGTGTGTGGGTTCATCAAAAAGCTCAAGATTATTTAAGCTATTTTTTTTTTGGGCTGCGGCTTATTTGTTTAGTTTTTTGGGCAACACAGCTGAGCCCGGCCTGCGTCGAGGTTGAAAAAATAAAAGCAACATAAACCCAAATTTCCATGTAAGGCTATAAAATGTTTCGTGCTATTTCACAAATGCATAAAAATCCAACCAACTAGCAAACGTAGGCCTCATTCCAATCGTACACTTATATGGAGAGGAGAGTCTCTTCTCCGACTCTTCCAACTGCCAGCACCAGGTGCAATGCAGGTTGCAGTCGCTCGTGGAGTAGAGGGGCACGCCTGTGTTCGCAGGGGGTCAGGTAGGTTTTGCCTGAATGCCCGAGCATTGTTTTCTATGCCGGCACTGGGAATTCAGCTACGACTACAAAACAAGATACAAACTGCATGCGCTTACGCTTATGCTTACCAGGGACTCTACAGCTCTAGTGCCATACATCTCTCTGGTTCTCCCAGTTCTCCCGGCTCTCCTGTCTCTCCTGTCTCTCTATGACTGTTCTCTAGCTGCATGCATCACAGGGATTAGTGCAGGTAGTAAATTTTTGTGTAACGAGAGTTGCCACAAAAAGTCAAGGGAACAGGGGAAAAGAGCAAGAGAGGGTGTATTCTTAGATAAGATATTTCGAAAACAATTCTGGGGTTACCAAAATTCTTTAATGCAATATGATTTCATAATATAAAAATAAAATATATCAATATATAAAAGCATAAAAAATGCATAAATAAAATAAAATGAGCAAATGAACTGTTGCATATCTTCGCTGTTTAATATTCGAATGCTATGTAATTCACAACAATATGATTTCATAATTCCAATAACCTAAAATATATAAATATTTAAAAACATACAAAATGCATAAATAAAACAAACTGAGCAAATGATCTGCTGCATATCTTCGCTGTTTGTTATCCGAAAGCAATGTAATTCACAGCATCGATGGCTAATGATATAAACTGAGGAGAAGTTATAAAAAATCGGTATCAAACTTAATCAGCTTGTTGCCACGCCTCTTTTATGGGTGTTAAGCATAGTCCCTAACTGCACTAACTTCATAGACCCTCATGTATTTCGCTAAAGCACAGGCTCTACAAAATTATACAAATATTATAATGTAAATATATAAATCTTGGTAAAAAATATTACAACAATAATAAAATTCAAATAAATTTAAACGCTAAAAAAATATTAAATATATGTTCATATTTAAGCAGCTTTTCTTTATATCTTCCACCCCATTCTAGATCATTAAATCATAAGAGAATCCACACGTATTTATAGAATCTGGAGCAGCACATCAATTACAATATATATCTTTGAAAACAAACTGCAGTCGGAAAACACTCAAGTCTCATAGTTCAAAGTTTCTAATAATTTTGTGTAGCCAAAATATAACCTGAATTGAATCAGGCATAAATTCAGCTTTTAATACTTCAATTTCGACCAGAACAAACAATGATAATAACAACTCGGAGCTTTCGCTGGCCTTAATTTAAGCTAAACATTTACTCTGCTTTAAACCCACTTGCAAACAAACATATAAACATTATGCCTGGCAAGTTTATTATTTTGCTATTAAAGCGAAACATGTTCGTAAGTGGCAAAGTTTAAGTGCGCCCCCTTCCGCCCTCTTGGCCTGGCTAATACAAGTATCTAGACCATTAAGCATCGTGGTCCTTTAATACAAAAACATTTAGCCATTTGGCAAAAATACATATACCATGTTCGAAGGCAAATAAAAATTGTCGCGCCCCACTAATAATTTTACGATTGCCATAAACCCATCAAGCCACCCTCGTTACAAGTGTGCTGCAACATTTTTGCGCAAGAATAAATTTTTATACATAAATTGATAAACAAACACACAGCAGTTCACATGGACACCAGAGTATATGGATCGATATTTTTGTCATGGCAAAAAAATAAAAATAAAAATAGAAAGGAAAACATTAGCAACATCATCTTAAATATTTGAACAACAGTTGAAAATTGAAGAATTTTTAAAAACATATCTATCTTTTTATGTATATTTATATATTTATTTTTTATTATGGCAACCATAAAGCACACTGTGGAAGGAGCTGGGAATGATGAGCGCTTAAAGTATTGATATACACTGCATGAAATTACTTGGGCTGACAGCCTGTTGTTGTGCTGCGCTACACTTGTAGAAAAAATATAGTAAAAAGCGGGTTTTATATAAACTAGATTAGCTAAAGGTCGGTTTTTTAAATAGATTAAATTTGTTAATAAAAATACAAAGTTAGTGCAGCAGCAATGCTTCTTCTTCTGTACCATTATTGTATACGCCAGGGGGCGAGCAAGGCAATGTCTGCAATATTGTTTCTTGAATAACTTCTAGATTAATTAACCGATTTCATTGCACTTTTCAGGATAGTTAAATATAATATTAGAGCGTATATATTCTGAATAGCACACTTTTATGTTGAGTATTAGATTTGTTTTCTGGTTTTATCGATTAGGGCGTAAAATGGGTGTACCATCTCACATTTGAATTAAACTTAATTTACGTTCTAAAAGAGAGAGAGAGAGAGAGAGAGAGATGGACGCTGTTTTCCCAATTTCTTGGGTACAGGGTATAAATATTAGGAATTACTAAAATTAAGAAGAACTAAATCGATTGAAAATCTAATATAAATCAAATTGCAACTTAAAAGGAACTTCTATTATTGGAATATTATAAATCATTAACAAGTAAAATAACTAATAAAGTCTGTCATTTGTTAGTGCCTGCTATATCTCTATATTTTTGCCAGTGTATATGCTGTTTGTTGTCTGTTGCTGTTGTTGTCTCTCTGCGTTCTGTTGTTGTCTGTTATTGGATGGTCCTCCACACGCACATTGGTATCAAATTTCATGGCTTTCACAATGGGCCCACAGTCGAGTGCGTGTTGATGACAGATTTTCAGTGCCATCGTCGTCGACGTCGTCGCCTTCTTTGTGTCGTTTCATTTTCATTCCGTTGAAAGTCATTTTTACTCATTTATTGTCACCGTTAGTGGGCGCACACACACACATATATAACACACACAAACACACACATACAGACAAGTGTCTCTGTGTATCCTTACAAGTACAATATACTCGTATGCCGCACAACAGGCAGCCCAACCGGACGGTATAGAGCCTGGGTTGGATATTGATTCCACTTCCAGCAGCGCAGCGGGACGTAAAGTCTCTCCGTCCATCCGTCCTTCTGTCGGTCTGTCCGTCTCTCATTCAGTCAGTCAGTCAGAGCCCAGAGCCCAAAGCCCAATTGACATGACTCAACAACAGGCGGGCTGCCTCCTTTGGGCACTTTTTGTGTACTTATTAAATATTTAAGCGCATGGCCTTTGTTTCAGACGCAAAGCCACGGCAAATACTTAATAATAATTTTTAACAACTGCCGCAGCTCGCTGCAGGTTGTAATTCATTTTTATGCCCCATACCCCACTGTGTTTACTCCATTTCCCTTCCCATCCTCTTCGGCGTCTTATTCTTCTTGGCTTGGCTCCTTTGATAAACTGTGCCCATACCTGAGCGACTTCGCTTCGCATTTTAAATTAACGTTCGTTGCGTTTAAAATACAAATTATACACGTTACTTATGAGCATATTCAATCTACAATTCTGACTCATAGCACACTCATGAGTACACTCACACAGCAACTGGGTCATTCCTGCGGTAACACACAATGAGTGTTTAATAAACGGTTCCCATTGCTTATTACTACTCTTCTACACTTGCTCTGGCATTTTCTGGCCAAGAATATATATCCCCAAGTTCTGTTGCGTTCTACGAAACACGCAATCCACCGAGAGACCCCACACTAGAAACCCATTTCTTAAAGACAGTTAATTATGGCCTGTACGTAAGTTTTAAAGTTACACTAAATGACAGCGGTATAGCTGATGAATAGCTGCATGAAAGAAAGATTTGACAACTATTTCCGGCTTAGCTTCGCATATTTGTTCAGTTTTGAAGTTCACAATAAACTTTACTTTTTACTCTCAACTTCGAAACGCTCATCAAAGCAGCTGAGTTCAAATTCCATTCGGAAACTCAAGAAAAGTTCTTTGTTAATAGCAACAATTTGCATTTTAACAAGTGCTGTAGGGGAACAAATGTTATCTAAATTATGTAGAAATAAAATAATTCGATTCGGTTTAAATCAGATGTATGGTTAATAAGTACTTTAAGCCCACGTTGGGCGCCATTACGTGACTACCATCAAAAAATACAACAATTAAATAGATATTTTTTTAATAGTTATTGTTCAAAAATAGCATCTATATTTAAGTACTAGGTTTAGCTCTATTTAACCTTTCAGTTGTGCTCAATATTAAATGCAACTGAAATGATTTGACCTTTTCGATTTCACTATTTGTTTTAGCTTTCAGCTATAATTAAATAGACTTATCATTTATTTAGGCTGTTCACAAAGTTCAATTAAATTTGTATACAAAGAGGTTAATTGCATATTATTAGAGGCAACTTTCTTTAGCTTGATCTAATAATATAGTACTATATTGCCTAGCCTGGTCTCTTTCGTGTTCTTATAGTATAGTATATAGTATATTCAATAATTTGCATTATATTATGTATCGGGTTAGGGCTTGGAGCTAATTCTAATAATTCTAATTCTAATAATTCCTCAAAGACCTCCGTTGGAAATGTCAAGTTATTTATTCTACAGTCCGGTCCGTCCTACTGAGCTGCCCCATTCAAATTGTTTTTAATGTTCATGCTTAGTAGAGCTGAAATCTTAGTGCTTACTTGGTGCTTACTTTTGCGTAGTCCTCAAGGTTTAAGTTCGTTAAGCGTACACCTAGGACTACTGACAAGGATTTACTTTAATTTAGTCAGCGTGTTGTAAACCTTTTGGCTTCTTGAGAGCTGGACTGCCCCTCTCTCTCTCTCTCTCCCTCTCTCTTTCTCTCTCTCCTGTAGTTCTATTCCTCTTGCTCTCAAGTGTTAAATCTATTTGCAGTGGCTGTGCTGAGTGTGTGTAGAGGCCCCTTGGAACCCCTTTCGGTTGCGCCTAAAACTTCGCTAGTCCGAAATACAAACTCAACTGCCATTCCAGGCGTGCCTATGTGCCCCCTTTTGTTGCACATGCAAGCGCTGCACAGTGGTCGCTACTTAAAACAAAAATTAATAAAATGAAAATTTAAAATTTAAATTTTATCACGTATTCAAAATATTTTTCTAGATTTTTGATAAATATTTTATAAAGATAATTTCATTAGAAATATTTTTCTCATACTTTTATGCAAGTTTGACCACTGTGCGCTGCTGCTATTGCTGCTGCTGCTGTTGCTGCTGCTGCATTTGTCGTCGTCTGATTTCAGCAAATATTTGCAAATTTACGTTGACTGTGTGTAACCCCAGCTTGGCCCGTGACGACGACCCCGCCAGCAGCAACAGCAGCAACAACAGCAGCAACAACAGCAGCAACAACAGCAGCAACAACAGCAGCAACAACAGCAACAACAACAGCAGCAACATCAGCAGCAGCCGTAGAGAATGAGACTGAGGATTGCAACTGGAGGCTGGCAAGCGGCATTAGCGACAACTGTCGTAGAGTGGCACTTAATGAGCAACGGCTGCTGCTGCTGTTGCTGCTGTTGCTGCTGTTGCTGCTGCTGTGGCAGCTACTGCTGCTGCTACTGCAGTGGCCCGCATGCCACAGTGTGCAAAAGAGACGCCAACCATAAAAGTTAAAGTTATGCACGCTGGCCATGCAATTGCCAGTCTGTCCCACTGTCTGTCTACCTCACTTGCTGCACGTCCGTCTGCCTGCAGCAGAATGTGGCATACACTAAGACAAATTTCATTCAATAAATTCAAATTAAAAATTTACTAAAACGTGTATAAAGATAATGAATACTATCGAGTATCGATATAAAGTATTAGAATAATTGCAAAATAAATATGCAATGCATTTCAAATAGGTATAAACTAGCTATCAGTTAGGTATAAAATATGCGAAAATAGGTATAATATAGGTATAAAATGCATAAAACAGTATACAATTTAAAACAATAATAAATAAAACTTATTTAAATAATTAAATTAAATTAATTACTAAATTAACTAAATAAAAATATTTAATTGTTAAATTATAATTTTATAAAAAACAAATAGCAATAAAAAATTTTTTGCAAATATAAAATAATCCTTTCAAAAACCCTCTAGAATATTTAAATTAAATATGCACATATTAAAACTGGGCTAAGCAGCCTGAATTGAACAAATTGATTAAAAAAGTCTTGCCATTGAATATTAAATCTGTAATACAGTTAAAGCATTTTTGCCATATATTTCTCTGCGTGTAATACATAAAATGTGATGGTACGCAATTTGCAGCAATTAATATTATTTTGATAGCATTATTTTTCTAAGTGCAGGGATGCGCACAAAGGTTCATTGTGGCTGGCACAACAGTCGCCGGTTGTCGGTCGTCGGTTGTCGGTCGCCGGTCGACAGTTGCCAGTTGCCAGTTGGCTGACTGCTACAGATTCTTCTTCTGCTTCTTTACCATTGCAGTAATTTGACTTGATTTGTTTAAGCTGCCACACACACACACACAGATACACACACATACAGATACACCTCCCCTTGCAGGCCAAATGGACCCCAACTAAATGACAAATGTGCCGCTGCCATGTAATCGCATTAAACTCCAGTCGCAGTTGTTGCTGCTGTTGTTGTTGCTGCTGCTGTTGTTGCATATGTTGCATATGTTGCGCTCATTAAATTTGTGTTTATAATAGTCGCCAGCTAAATCGCCTTAAAATCGCTTTGGCCACGCCCGTGCTTAGTGGCAATAATGGTAATCATCATAATTTTTCGATAGAAGCAGATACAAAATTGTCGTTGTTGCAGCTCGAGTAGTTGTTGCTGCTGCCGCAAACTAGAGCTGGTAAAATAATACCGATGTTATCGTTTAAATCTATATTTTAATTTATCAGCCAATAGCGATATTGTTAGTGTCCCTTAGGTATGTATTTACGTTGGTTGTATTACATTTATATCGAATTTATTTTACAATTAATTTATAGATCCAAAAATTAATAGAGAATGGATCGGAGAAAAAAATTTGAATTGTTAATTATGGAAATTTTGTTTCAATATTTTAGATTTAATCGCCATAAATCAATAAAGAAACCGGTATGTCATTACCAAACAACCTAATATGTGATTTAGGATTTTAAATTTAAAAAATAATACATTTTCTTCAACAATAATAAATAATATTTTATTTTTTATTTTAATTTAAATATATTATAATTTTTTGGATTTAATTGGTTGATTAAACTGAAAAATCGGTTGTTTAAAAATGTATATAGTTTAAAATAAATAGTTTATATGATTATAAATTTCTGATTCGATATTATAGTCGATATATCAATAATTTTAAATATCAAAGTATCGATATATCGATATGGTCAATATGGAAGTTTCACCAGCTCTACTGCAAAGTGTTGCCAAAGTGTTGTTGGTATTGTTGGTGTTGTTGGTGTTGCTGCTGTCGCTGCTGCTGCTTGACTAGGCAAATTGCAAAAATTAATTAAATTTTAGCAGAAACTTTCGAACGGACCCGCAATTGTAGGTGTTGTTGCTGCTGTAGTTGATGTTGCTGTTGTAGTTGCTGCTGTAGTTGCTGTTGCTGCTTTTGTTGTATAACTCTCTGCGTTGATTGGCGCGCTGTGGTTAGTGGTTGCCGGTTGTCGTTGGTGGCTGCTACAATTTGGCCTGCCCCAGCTCTGGCCAAGCGGTTTTCCAGGCATTAAGTGAAATAAAAAGAGAACAAAAAATGGCCAACAAGAAGCCAGCCCGTTGGCCCGTTGGCCCGTTCCAAACTTGTACATTTCTCGTACATGCAAGTGACAAGGCAATATCCGTCACGCAAACAGCAGCAGCAGCAGCAGCAGCAGCAGCAGCAGCAACACCAACAACAGCAGCAGCAACACCCAGCCAACACCCGATAACATACAAACAATTACAACAATTACAACAATAGCAACAGCTAGGCATGCTGGCACAATGGCACAAAATCAATGCAGCAAATTGGCTCAAATTCCTGGTAAATAATTTTAAAATTATTTCAACAGTTCGTATTTAATATTTACACATATATAAAATACTTTGTATCGATTTATTTAGGTGTTTTTTATTTATTTGATGATTTATACATTTATTGATAATTTATTTATTAATAGATTTATTCAATTTGTCTTAAACAACAATACCCAGCGAGAGTTGGGCCAGCAAGAGCAGGGCTAGCAAGCGTTTACCCAGTGAGAGTTGGGCCAGTGAGAGTTGGGACAACGAGAATTGTGCCAAAGAGAGTTTGGCCAGAGTTGGATCAGCAAGAATTGGCCCAGAGAGAGTTAAGCCAGCGAGAGTTAAGCCAGCGGAAGTTGGACCAGCAAGAGTTGAACCAGCTTGATGTGGGCCAAAGAGAGCTGTGACAGCGAGAGTTCGGCCAACGAGTGTTCGGGTTACGAGAGTTGGGCCAGCATGCCTGGGGCCAGCAAGAGTTAAGCCAGTGAGAGTTGGAACTGCGGAAGTTGGGACAGCGAGAGTTAAGCCAGCGGAAGTTGGACCAGCAAGAGTTAGGCCAGCGGAAGTTGGACCAGTACGAGTTGAACCAGCTAGATGTGGGCCAAAGAGAGCTGTGCCAGCGAGAGTTCAGCCGACGTTGTGATAATTATTATTTTAGCATGAAATATTCTATTCTATTATCAGCACGATTAATCGAATATTTGCATTCAATTCCCAGTGCTATCAGCAACCATAACGCTTTGTTAAATTGGTATTTACGCATTTATAGCCATCGCTGTTGCCAATATTATTAGTCATTCATCTGCTCATTTGGCTGATTAATATCAGACTAGTTGATACTCAGCGCTGGCTGCGCATAGATTATCGATAACTATGCCATAAAACAGTCGTAAATCGCTGGTGCTCCCCTCGCAATTGTGGCAATTACTTTAACACAATCTCAACGAGATCTGGCGCGAGGCAGAGAGCTTATAAAACCAGCAACATATGGCAGACTTTTGGCGTTATATCGTGTGTTATAGTATTTATATACATATATAGCATTATGCAAATTGCGAATTGTTTTGGCCATTTAACTGCCATTATTGTCCACTGTGCAGGCGACTGGAATCGTTGTTGTTGTTATTGTTGTTGTAGTTGTAGCTGAAGTTGTTGTCCTGTTCGTTGGCAAAAATTATTATTCATCGCTTGTATGAAACGACGACGACGATGATGACGATGACGTCGATGATGACGCCGACGTTGACGTCGACGTCGACTGCAGCAGCGCTGCCGCAGTTGGCGTACGAGTTAATTACGGTCCATTAGACTGCACAAGGGGTGTTTATTACCACATCAGTGGCGCCGCCAGGACACACGCTATGCATAGCTATGCGTGTGTTTGTGTGTGTATCTGTGTGCCTCTGTGTCTGTGTGTGTTTCTATTAGACTTCATGCATGTGTGTGTGTGTGTGTGTGTGTGTGTGCACATGAAATCAGTTAGAAAATCTGCTTTGACATGGAAATTGCGCTATGCTTGGACAGCCAAAGCCCAAACATCAAGTGCAAATTGTAAAATGAAGCAAGAAAAAAACAGTCGGGACAAAAGGCTACAGTCGTACGTAACCGACAATAGCAGACACTGTACTTGTGTGTTTGAATAATCACCACAAAGTGAATTTTATTTGCATGCAAAAATGTTTGCTGCATATCTTCGCTGTTTTTCATTCGATCATATTGTAATTTTTAGAATCGATGCAGAATGGCTATAGGCTACGTATATGCCGAATTACAAGTTATTAACTCTAAAATTGTGGCTGCTGGAATTTTTTGCGTTTGGCGGTAGAAGGTATCAAAAATCCTTAACAAACTTCATCTACCTGCAGCATAGGACTAAATAGTATGTTCCTACCTCTTATCGAAATCTAGGTATTCATACGAATGGACTGACGAACATGGCTATATTAACTCAGCTCATCGTCCCGATCAAGAATATATATACTTTGTAAGGTCTACAATGCCTTCCTTTACCTATTTACATTTCTCATATTGCACCAACCTAATAGACCATTTTGTACATTTTTATACCCTGTGCCCATTTGAAAAATGGGAAAAACAGGGTTAATAACTTTGTGCGAATGTATGTAACAGGCAGAAGGAGGCGTGGCAGACCCCACAAACTATATATATTCTTGATCAGGGAGACAAGCTGAGTCGATTTAGCCCTGTCTGTCTGTCTGTCTGTCTGTCTGTCTGTCTGTCCGTCTGTCTGTCTGTCTGTCTGTATGAACGCTGAGATTTTCTAAACTATAGAAGCTAGAGCAGCCGTTTTGGTCTCTTTTGAAAGGTGTATACCATACGCAGATCAAGTTTATTTCAAATCTTGAATGCCACGCCCCTGCCGCCTACAATGAATGAAATAAAATACATTCGCCAATTTAAAAGGCACTGAAATATTTACATTAATTCTCTCTTCAGTAGTTGGTAGGTCTAGATCATACGCAGATGAGGCTTTTTTTCAAATTGTTGATGCCACGCCCCTTTACGCCTTAATCGATAAAAACCGAATAACAAGCGTAATATTGAACATAGGACGTTGAAACTCGGAATATATACTCTTGTGTATAATAGTTACCTATCCTGAAAAGCGCATTAAAATCGGCCAATAAACACAAGAGATATGAACGAAACAATATTACAGGCGTTACGCCGCTCGCCCTTTAGCAGCGCGGCCTGTAAAGCATGGCATACACAAAATGGAAGAAGAAGAATTGCTGCTACGCTCCCGTGTGATAGTTTTAAAAAATTATGTTTAAAATATAGGGCACAGGGTATTCTACAGTCGGGCCCGTCCGACTGATCTGTCCCGTCCGACTGATCTGCCCTGTCCAAATTTTTTTTAATAGGGCAGCAAACGCAGAAAACGGAAAATGGAAAATGCAAAAATAATTGAAAGTGTGTGCGAGTTCCAATTTGTAGTTGTAGATCCTCACGCAAGTTCGACGCACTTTGCTAATTGCGACGCAGGCGCACTGCAAATCCCCTGCACAAAGCTTGGCCTCTATTCTAGTATTACTTCTTCCACTTCTTCTACTTCTTCTGCTTCTTCCACTTCTTCTGCTTCTGCTTGTTGTTTTTATTGTTGCTGAAACTGGCGACAAAAATTTATTAAAATATTACGCAAGGTTGCGCAACCAACCAGTTGCAGGTAGTACCTGAAGCAGTGGCAAATGAGAGGGGTTGATGGTGAGATGGTGAGAGGGATGGAGGGAGCACCTTGGCCAGGATTCATTTTGTTGTGTTTGCATAAAACTTTTTCCAAACAAAAACTTAGCTTTTTCCCTCTGTCAAAAACCCACTCCTGCACTCGTTGCTGATTCCTTTGTTATACTCTAACTATCATAAAGGGTTAGTCGATTTGATAGAGATATTTGAAATGAGCAGGCAGTTAAGAGGCCTATGGTTTTATAACGCAACTGTTTCGGTAATTTGTTTAATTGATTTTTTTAATCTACTGAAATATGATCTAAATTTTTTAATTAATTGCTTATTTAATTAATTTGTTTAATGTATTCTATACATTTAATGCATTATTTTTAAAATTTGTGTTTTATTTATTTAAATTTGTTATTTATTAATATTTGTTTAATTGATATTATTAATCTACTGAAATATGATCTAAGTTTTTGAATGAATTGCTTAATTGCTTAATTTATTTAATGTATTATATATATTTAATGCATTAGTTTTAATAGTTGTTTTTTATTTATTTAATGTATTTATTTGTTTAATTGATATTATTAATCTACTGAAATATGATCTCAATTTTTTAATTAATTGCTTAATTTCTTAACTGTAATTTAATGCCATATTTTTAATAATTGTTTTTTATTTATTTAATGTATTTTATTTACTTTATGTGCTTTATTTATTTAATGTATTTAATCTATTAAATGTATTTTATTTATTTATTGCAATTTATTCAAATAATATATTTTCTGTACTTTATTTGCTTTATGTATTTAATTTATTTAATGTTTTTAAATGATTTATGAATGATTTTATTTATTTAATATGTTTTAGGTATTTTATTTGTACTCTATATATTTAACGTACTTTATTTGTTTTCTTTATCTATTATTTTGTTGATATATTATTGCATTATTATTATATTATATAATACAAAATACTTTAAAAGCATTTTATTAAAATTTAAAGGTAATTTCATATGTTAAATGGATATTATTTGGAGAAAAAACTGTATAGAAGGGTGCACAAACTTCGCCAATTGGCAAATAAGTTTGGCTTCTTGTAATATTTTTATATCCAGATTTTTTTTATTGTGTTGTGCGTTCGCCTCGCAAATTTTCAACAAATTTAGAAGAGCGGAAATTGCAAAGCATTCAGTGAGTTGAGCTGAGTTGAGTTGAGTTGAGTTATTTGTACGACTGCGTGAGGGGGCGCAGTGGCGTCAGGGGGGTGCTGGGGATATTTGGGAAGAGGGGGAGAGAGAGAGAAAGTACACACAAAAAAAGGAAAAGTTTTTCCACCCCGAGAGAGTTGGGCAGACTGATTTGTGTAGGGTGGGGGGACTGGGGACTGGGCAAAGGCGTTGCAGCGTCGACAAAATAAAAAGTTTTCGCGTTGTTTACATAACAAAAGCCAAGCAGGCAGTGGGTAGGGGAGAGGGGGGAGTGAGGGTGACGCAGCCGAGACACTGAAACCAGGGTGGGGGTTGGCAGGTAGGTGGGGCTCAGGGGCTGAGGGGGGTTTTGTTGGGTGGGCTGTCAATTTGTGCATTGGAATTTAACAACATTTCAGTTGTTGCAGCACATAAATTGAAGTTTTATTGTTGTTGCTGCCGCCGCTGCTGCTACTGGCCATAAACAAAGTAATTAAACGCAAAAAGCCAACAACAACAACAACTGCAACAACGGCAACAAGCTGCATGCGGCAAGCGGCAAGCTGCAACTGAAAGGCAATTAAAGAGTTCAGAAAATGATTTTCTACTCTCTCGCTTTGTCTTTGTGTTTGGCTTACCAAATCGGTTTCATCTCTGCTTTATATCACATCTCGTATTTTTGTATCTTTGCATCTTTGCAGCATGCATATGTGCCGCATGCTGCAAAGGCGCAAGAGTGGAACGCATGGGGCAGGGGCAGAGAACGGAGGCAAATCTGCAATTGCTGTTGCATGCAAATAAACAGACCTCAGCAACGCGGCGCTAATTGACGCGACTGCAAAAATAACGACGCTAACTGAGACGCCAACGCCAAAGTTGACGTAGGACACAACAACAACAACAACTGCAACAACTGCTGCAACTGCAACTGCAACAACTACAACAAGTTGGTTGACCGTTGGCAGAGCAGCCGTCGCCTTGTGCTTTGGCCTAACTGACTGACAGACACGAGACTTCTTGATATATGTCTCTACGCATTTGTCGCTGTATGTGTGCGTAAGTGTGTGTGTATTTGTATGTGTATGTATCTGTGTGAGCTGTAGAGATGTGCGCGTGATATGAGATTATGCCACGCCTGTTAACAGGCTTAGCAAATAAGGCATGTGGCAGGTTTGAAGCTATATTTTTTATTTTCTTTGGCAGACTTTAATAGGGCAATTTTTAGGCGTATAATATAGGTATTATGAATATAACTAATAATTTAAAGAACTCTATTTTAATTTAATATTTAAATTCTACATAATAGCAGGCCTTAGCCAGTTTATAATACTAGCCTCTTTTAATTTTAAATTTATTAAAATTATATTTTACGTAGTTCGCCATAAATCGAAGTTTGGCGCCCAACGTGGGCTAGTAAAACATACTGCTTGATTTAATAAAAGCTTAAATAAATATTAGAAAAAATATAAATAAAACTATTGTATTAAAAATAGATTTTATAATATTATATTATGAATTAAAACAATTTCGTCTATTTCTGAACATATTTCTTGATTATTTCTGTCTAGATTGTCTTAAATAAAACTGTCAAATTAGCTAAAACAAACAGGCATCTATATATCATTATTGGCACTTAAGCAAACAAAATGGGAATTATATTTTGTAGCATTTTAATGGCTTTTACTGTGCAGTAGAAATTGTTGTTAAATTTATGTGTGTAGTTTATAAACACATTTATTTCGTTGTCTTTACAAATTTATGCGCATTTTTATGCCTGAAGGTATTTAAAATATTTATGATCGTGTCACGCTGCCAGCACTAATTCATCGGACGATCCGCAACGGCTGCTTAGACAGTGGAGTCTTAATTGGCAACAAGTGACAAAGATTTGTTTGCTTGTTTCTTTCTTTTTTTTCTGATTTTTTTTTGCAATTTATTCAAATTCAGAAATGCAGTAGAGGAAGAGGAAGAAGCGTTGAAATATTTGTCAAAGTTGCGGGCAGGTGTGAGTTTAGTAACTCTCTACACATAACAGCGGGAAAATATGTTTTAACTGTACAGCGTTAATGGAAAATGGCGACTAATTGCGAACTATGTTGGCAACTAATTGTTGTTGTTGTGGGCGTAGTACGAAATGCAAAATGCCCATGAGAAATTAACATTAACAACAGGCCGAAACATAACATTATCATTAACATTTAGCCACAACATTAACTACAAGCATTACCATTAAGCAGAAGTGTTGAACAACGCTGCAATTTGCGTGAGGGAATTCAGGGGATTTCCCGCTTTGAACTAGTTTAACTTTAGCCAGTATTGTTAACATTATAAAAACTTTAACACTTGCTGAAAATAGAATGTTTCTCTAGCGCTTTCTCGCCATGTCTCTGGCATCTCATTTAGCCATTTAACGAAATTACCCGATTCGCAACAAAAAAAACGTGTCATAAACATGTCTGGTTTTAGACTGAAAGAAGCAAAGCCGCTGGCTGACTGCAGCTGCCTCTTGCCACATTCTGTGTGGCAGTTCAAGTGCCTGGCAAAAAGGAAAAGGTGCTTAGCTTTTCAATTTACTAAGCGTATCCGACCGCCCTGATTTGTGGCCAGAGCCCAAAAAGCTAAGGCCAGATAAATACGAGCCAAAACGCAACAGCAGCAGCAGCAGCAGCAACTTCCCGGCATGATTTAAATGCAAAGTGTAGAATTTTAGCACATACACTGCCAATGACAAGCCGCTCACCTCAGCTGGCCTCTGCTGACACAGCAGACACAGCAGACGGAGCAGACACATGCAACACGCGGCCAAGACATTGCCGCAAATGAAGCAATTGCAACAGCAACAGCAGCAGCCGCGGCAACAACTATAAAAATGAAGTAATATGCGAGGCGCAAAATAAGAATAAAACAAAATTTGTCGGAGGGTAAGCTACAGTCGGACGTAACCTACGGTAGCAGACACTGTACTTTGTACTTCAATAATCACAGCTAGGTAATTTAAGTTACATGCAACATCTTCGATTGTAATGAAATTTACAATTCTGTAGCTTATGACTACTGTGGTTTGTAGTGATTAGCAAATTGTGTGTTACATATCTTTGCTGTTTCTTATCCGATAGTAATGAAATTTACAATATGCAGCTTGTAACTACTGTGGTTTTTAGTAATTAGCAAATTGTCTGTTACATATCTTAGCTGTTTCTTATCCGATCGTAATGAAATTAACAATTCTGTAGCTTCTGACTATTGGGGTTTTTTACTGGTTAGCGAAGAAATAGAAGGAAGGATTACAAAACTTGATCAGCACATAGGATTGGAGAACCTAAATATCACAAATATTGTGTTCAGCTCTTTAAGTTTACGAGTTCTAGATCAAGAATTTATATACTTTATGGTTCTTTCTCACCTTTATCTGCCCTGTTTTACACATTTCCTATTTGCATTAATTTAATAGACCCTTTTGTACATTTTTTAAGTACAGTGCCTAAAAACACAAAATGAAAGAGACTTGCAGAGAAGCAGGAAGAAAACTACTTTACACTGGGGTATGGGAAATGGCAGCTGGAGTTGATTTTGTTCGTGGGGCAGAGAGTAAGACCATTGGTGTTGGTGCTTTGGTGCTTTGGTTCTTTGGCTGTTTGGCTGTGTGGCGTCAGTGCAGGGCGACGCCACAACAAAACATAAATTCCAATGAAATAAGTTGATTTATGCTGCTGCGCACGCCGTGAGCCGTGTGAGCTGACAGCCCAGCCAAAGCAGCAGAATTTCAACTCAACCTAACTTAACTCAACTCAACTCAACTCAACTCAGCTGAACTGCAGCCGAGGCAAACAGCAGCAGCAAAAACATCCATCTGGACAGGCGGCAGCTCATATGCCATATTTTTCATATATACTATATACTTATATGCGGCAGATATATGAGCTACAGTCAAGACCCTCTATAAGCAATTACACCAACATTATCTAAACAGCTTTATAATGATTTCCATTACATGAATTGACAGCCAACTATTTTTATGGCATTTATTTTTATAATTTTTTACCTATATTATGCTTAAATACATCGCCCAATGCTTCTACACTCAGAAAAATAAAGCAGGTTTCGTTCTACAAAAACCACTCTTCAATAAAACTTGTTTTGTTCTGAAATAGAAATAAAATCTTGAATAAGTTTGGAATCATTAGGACAATTGATAGGTTTAAATTAAAATTATGTACTAAAAATGTTAAAATTAAATACGAAACGTATTTTATTTATTATTTATTACAGAAGTTTAATTAATAATGAAGAAAATTATTTATCATAAAATAAATATTAAAGAAGTTTAATTTATTATGAAGAGAATTATTTATCCTAAAATAATAACTCTTTTAAGTTTCTTCTCATTCCATTAAAAATATTTAATAAATATTTGACTCATTTATTTATTATTTCTTAAATTAAAAAATCAATGTATATCGATATTCCATTTATCGATTTACCCCTGTACCCGATTGCTCGCACTTGAGCAACGATGCGCTGCACGTTGACGTGCCGCATGCAAAGTCAAAAATAACTAAAAACAAAAAAAAAACAACACAACATAAAAAAACTATAAGAATTCTTCTTTTTTTCAACTTTGCTGCTTTGAGGTGTTTTTGTCGTTGAAGGGGGGAGGCCAGAGGGCGTGGCAGTTGGCGTTGATTGAATTATATTTTGTGCAGCGAATAGCATAAAAATCAAATGTGCGCCTCCTTCCTGTTCATGCGCTATCCATGCTCCTTCATTTCCTTTCATTCTTGCCACTTTTTGTGCTGTTCTTCTTCGTCTTCTTTGTTGCCTTGCACAATCCGAAAGCTCATAGTTCAGCGATGAGCACGTGACAAATTAATCATGCCACGTTAATCACGCAGATGATGTTGCAAAAAACAAGTTGCAACAATGTGGCAAGTTCAAGAAAAAACTGCTTACGGTTTGCTGAAGCGCAGCATTTGCAATGTAATTAATTAAACTATTGAAAAGACAATTAAAAATAGTTGTTTAAATTGTTTGTACTTAAGAAATGCATTTAGAATAAAAGAAAATTTAATAATATTAAAATAAATAAAAATTGTATCGAATTTAGTGTTTTTTAGCTCATATAACGTATGTAGTTCAATTGAAATGGACTATACTTTTCCGGAATTTTAGAAAACATTACAAAATGCTGTTACATTTCCCAAACTGTGTTAATTATCGAGCTGTAGCTCAACCACATTATTTTCAACACATTTCCGATCATCAATCGCCTCACGCGCTCATCTTTAGACATACGTTTGTTAATATCTCTTTTGGGCGGCCCACGCGTCGTATGCGCAATGTGTTTAGTTCTAGCAATTCAACGTTTTTTATGAGCATGCCAACAAACAACAAAGTTTTGCTGGCCAGTGTAAATCATGGGAATTATAAGCCATTTAATTAGCTAGCTGCCTCTGTAGGCCATCAAAAACACATTTCAAATTGAGAAAATCATGTTGAAATATTATGCATATGCGACTTGCTGAAAGGCATTTCCCCCTTTTTTCGGTACAAGGGTCGGAGGGGCATGCCACAACCTAGCTATGTGTCTATGAACTAATTTAAAAGCGTTCGGGTCCAGTTCAGGGGTCAATGCAAATGCATTTTGCTCATTTCAGTGAACGCGCTTTGATGTTGCTGTGATAAATTTTCGAGCGAGAAAACGAGACGAGAGAGCCATGAGCGTATGAATCTCATTTTCATTTCATTTCATTTTCCATTTCCATTCCAATTCGTAAAAGTGATTTGCATAGCCACCCCTGGCCTCGCTACACCTGGGAAAATGAAAAGGTGTTGTAAACACTGAAAGAAACGCCGACATGGATGGAGTTGAAGCTATAACCAGCCAACCTGCCCAGCTGCTCATAAATTCTTGGCTCGCAATCAAGTTGACTTGACTTCGTCGTATCAACTTGTCGCAGTCGCAGTCGCAGCAGTGCTGCCACTTTGGCCATTTTGTGGCGAGATTTGGTCACTTTTAGAGTACCTCCCGGGGGGGGTAATTAATGTTGAAACTCTCGCTGCACAACTCTTGCTGGCACAACTCTCACTGGCCGAACTCTCGATGGCCCAACTCTTGATGGCCCAACTCTCGATGCCCGAAAACTTGCTGGCCAAACTTTCGCAAGTCCAACTCTCGCTGGCTTAACTTTTTATTTGTCTAAATTAACAGACATCTCATTACAAAAAAGTTCTTACTGCTTATCCAATTATTTTGGCCATTTGCAGATATTTTTTTAGCCATTTTAAGCTACTGTTTTTGCAAATTTTAGCCATTTTAGCGTCAAAATTGTGGCAGCACTGAGTCGCAGTCGCCGTCGCGCAGTCGCTGCTGTTCAACTGTCAACTTTTATTTTCTTGTTGCTGTTGTTTTTTGAGGCGTGCTGCATGCACCTGCGCGATAAGATAAGATGTGGCAGCAGTAGGTGATGGGGCAGGGGCAGAGGCAGGGGGGGGCAGCTTCTTCTCATCATCATCAGCGTTGTCGTTTGTGTCAGCGGCATTTGCTTTTGGCTTTTGGGTGTCTCGCAATCTGCGGTGGCATGCGGCTTGTAAGTAGCTTTACCTTTGTTGCTGTTGTTGTTGTTGGGTTTGTTGTTTGGCTTGTTAATGTTAATGTTGTTATTGTGTCCACTGGGGTAATTGCAACGGGGTATATGCGGGTTGTCTATTCTTAGGAAATGTCAGCCCAGGGAATTGTAAAAAGAATTATGGAATTGACTACACTTCTCGGCTGAAAACTTGAAAGCACATTTGCCAATGCTGCCAGCAATGAAAAGAGTTATAGCATCTAGTTGGAAAGGGGGGCGGAGATGCCAAAAGGGGGTTAGGAAAAGCCATAACAACAAAGGAAACTGGAGCAAGCAAGGCTTATGGAATCATGGAAGTACTTTAAGTTGCTTCATGCAAACCTAACGAAGTGGGATTACACTTGTAAAAAAAAGAATATGTAGGTGTTAAAATAAAATATTTTAGTGCAAATTGCTGTTAAAAATTTTAACTAAAATGTAAAAGTAAAAGAAAAAAATGTTTTCTATTAAATAGACTATAAACAGAAATATAAAATTTAAATGTTCTCAATATTCTGAGTTGGTTACTTCAACTTCCTGGGAGCCCACGTTGGGCGCCATTATGGTAAATGCATTTAATTGTAACAAGTTTTCTTTATGTTCTTTGAGTGTTCGAAAAAGTCAGTTATAGCAGAAAAATAAATAGTTTTATTAAGTTTTCTTTATGTTCTTTAAGTGTACAAAAAGCCAGCTAAAGCTGAAATATGAATAGAATAAATACACGTAGAATGAACACGTAAACTACATGGCGAATTCTTTACAACTTCAGCCAGAGTTATTTCTATATACTACTAAAGTTCTATTGTGCAATTCTTAGCCAAGGTTTAATTTATTATCACGCTGTCATCGCACTCAACATCAATCAAGCGTTCTTTGATAATTGCCCGTCTGAGAGCTACAATTTGGTGGTCTTATCTGATGCGAATGCCTAAACTAAACTTTCACCAATAAGTTAATGACCTCAACAGCATTTGTTGCATGCCACACTCATAACTGTAATTAGTAGTCGTAGTGGCTGTTGAGGCCATTTCAATTGGCTAAAAGCAGAGCACTCAAATCTAACCAAAATCAAAAAAGCAAAAAAGCAAAATGCGAGAAACCCTTTTAGGTAAACTCTCTCTAGTAATTATGCATACATTTGGTTCGACAACAACAGAACAGAAATACATTTCTAACTAAGTGCAAGGTGTAAGCACTTTTCATATTACTCAGCGCTTTTCCGGCGAAACAAAAAAAATACAGCAACAACAACAACAAAAATGCGTCGCATTTCCAATCAGAGAGTTCTGAATCTCGTCCCTCTCTCCACGCTCTTAATGTTTTAATTTTGCGCCATTAACAGCTGCATATTTAGTCTGGCCTGACATATGCCACAACCAAGGGGTGCCAGCGGGGTGGGCGGCTGCTGAGCGGGGGTACATCATTTCGACATTTGCAAACATGCATTAAACAGCAGCAGCAACAGCAGCAGCAGCAGCAGCAACAACTCGGAAACAATGCCATTAGATATATCGCGTCGAGCAACGCCCATTTTTTGCACATTTTTCGGTTGCCTTTCGCCTTTTCGCCTTGATGTATTCAAAGGCTCAACTGCACACACCCTCACTCATACACTCACATACACTCACACTCATACTCATACACTCACACTCAATTCACTCACATTTCCACCCCTAACGCGTCGGGCATCTTAACTCAAACCCCCCTCGCTTTAAGTCTGTATTCGACGGCGCAGCAAAAATTAAAAGCATTAAAAATGCCCAAGGCGCAAAAGGTAAAAGGCAAGGGAGAGAGGGTGAGAGGAAAAGAGGAAGAGAGAGAGAGAGAGCGAGGGGGGAACTGTGGGTAGCAATCTGAACTATGAGGTGTTACGGCAATAACCTTGCCCAAAAAAACAACAAAACAACAACAAAAAACCATCGTAAAACAGACTCTAATAAATAATGCTTAAGTCTGTTGGGGGTTTATCAACTTGCAGCTACTGCAGCAATAGTTAATCAATCCATCAATCAATCAATCAGCACTTTAAATCCGTACTGTTTGCATGTAAAAAGCAAGTCGCTTCAGATAAGATATAAGTCTATACACAATTCCCAAGGAATTACGAACGTAAAGTTAAGCAAACTTGTTGAGGTTATATTTTATTTACAATTACGATATTGACATTTTATTTCGTAATATCGATTGGATAGTTTCTATATGTTGAATATATTTAAATTTGGTTTTAGGCTTTATTTTTAATAAAAATTATTTTATTTTATTTTTGCATAATTATTTTATCTATTTTCTTCAGTTAAAATTTAAGTTAAGTTCAAGTTTTATTTAATTTGTTTTATTTCATTATCCTTTCAATTTCATCTAGAAACATTACTTTTACGCCTTTCGTCTATACTCTCTACTTGCCTCTCTCTAGCGGCATACCCTTTCAGCTGACTTCATGCTTAGGGTATTTAGAAATAAACCCAAAAGACTATTCCAGTTATCGCACCACAATAACGGCTTCTCTCTCCTTCGCTCTCTATCTCATGCTCTGACAAACAAATCGTTGTGGATTTTTATGAGTTTCCTTCACCACCCTTCACAGCACACACCTCTCACCGTTCTGCCAGCTGTTGCCCCTCCCTGCTGCCCGCTTTACCCACTGACCCCGCCGTTCCCTTTTTGGCAATGTTTGTCTTCTGACAGGCAGCAAACAGATTGTGTTTGCCCCGTGCAACATATTGGATTGGGTAGGTTGTACATATATATGTGTATATATCCATATATGTTCAGGTTACCATCGCTGATGATGCTAGAGATGGTGGTTGGACTCTCTGAGGGACTGCATACAGTGCGTGCGGCCGCAATAATTGCGCTGAATTTATATAGATTTTTTTTTTGTACTCTCTTCCTGATTCGGCTAAGGGCGTAGCGAAGCGACTGTAATTTAATTTAAACGACACTTCACTTGCAATTTTCAGTTAAGAATTCAAAACCCAAGGCAGCAACAACAATGGGAAATGGAAGGGGAAAGGGAAATGGAAAGGGAAATCCTCCCCCTATGCTGATTGAGTGACAATTGCCCCGCTTCGCTGTGCGAACTAATGAGACAGTTCTAACGATGCATTTGCGGATGCAGGAGACTTGGCTGTTTAATAACTATTGCAAAGTGAACCGGAAATATTACTAGCAGGGTCAATTCATGCAGCAGGGGCACAAACACACACATACGTACCATTCTGAACTTATTTGCTTTTGGCTTTTATTGCACCGGGCAGCGGACTTTGAATGGAAACCGTAGAGCCGAAGGAACAAAATAAATAAACAACCACCGTGTGACTGGGAGTTCCGTTGCTCCTAAGGGCATTGCGCCCTTTAACATCAACAGTTGCCCCTCCGAAAATTGTTACGCGTCTCAATGCCCCGTTTAAAGTTCGATTTGTACAATTTTATTGGACCCCGTACTTCCAAAACGGTACAAAAGGTTCTATAGAGCTGGTGAAAATAGTACATATGTGTAACACCCAGAAAGAGGCGTGGTAGGCTTCACAAATTATATATATTCTTGATCAGGATGACAAGCTAAGTCAATAAAGACATGTCCGTCTGTCTATCTGTAGGTAGGTTCTCCTGTGATCAAGTTTACTTTAGAATTTTAAAACCTTTCCTTATTCCCCCCATAACCAACCAAAGCACCCACCTAGATCTCGGAAACTATAAGAGCTAGAAGCATCATTTTTTACATTTAGGTTCTCCTACAGTCGATTACGTCCGACTGTGGCCCTCCTCCCGTCTGAGCTGCCCCGTCCTTGCTGGTTTTTGGTTTCGCCTTATCAAAGAGCGCTATAGAGACCCCAAAAGACCAAGAGACCGTGTTAAAGATAAGCCGCAAGCTTTCGTTGTTTGTTTTACCAACACTCATGCACATAAATTATTATTATTGATTTCGATAAAGTGCAGCAAGCTCCCCCTTTCCAATAGAAACGTAGCACCAAACTAGTACGAGTATTGCCCACGTTTCCGGTGTTTGTTTTATTATTTTACTTCGTTTTATTTTTTTTTTTTTTTGGGGTGGAGGCATTTTCTATTAAAGTTCTGTGTGTCGACATTTGCCTGGGAAAAGTTTCGTGTGTGATAAGCTCGTAGCTATGATTAGACATGCCCATCAGCAAATAGAATTTTCTATACTTATTTTATAGGCAGGGGAAGGGTTATTGCATGCTACGTGTGTACTCTACTTCGCTTCAGCAAATAGTTCTGGTTATACATATATGAATTTGGATTAATGCCAACGGAGTTTTATAGACAATTATGGACTTTATGGAGTTGAGGTTAAAGCAAAAATAATGTGAGAACAGTTTAAAGCAAGATAAAAGTCTTTCTATTAAATAGTATAAATTAATGGGTTATAAAAATAAAATAATAAAAAATTAAGCTCAAACGATAACCTTTAATATAGTTATTAACATATTTAATATACCTTACTTCTATATAGATCTGCATAAAAGTTAACTTGCCATAAAAGTGTATCCCAAAAAAAACCCTTTCCAAAAGCCCATAAAATTATCAAAGCTCATCAAAAGTAAATCTAACACGACTTGCCACTAAATGAAAAAATCAATTTTCAATCCACCTAAAAATATTTACGACATTTTACCCAAGAATAGAACAAGCTGCTAAACCCACGGAAAATCTATATACAAAGTAAAGAAAATTCCAAGCTTAAGGCTCATTTGGAGTTTTAAGACAAGTTCTTTGCGGCAGCTTTAAGTCAGCTTAAAGCTTACAGAACTTTCACTCTGACAGCTTTGGCTTTAGCAGAAATCTTGCATATAATAATAGGTGGGTAGGGGGTAGGGGGAACCCCCAACATTTGTCATACAATTTACAATTTATGTGAGCTTTCAATTTTAAATTGTATAAATAAACAACTATTAGCGGCAACAAAATGCGACATAATTGTGCTGTAATCCTAACTAATGAACCGACACAAAATACGAAAAATACAACAGCAACAAAATCGAAACCAAATCAAATGAGAAAATCTTCAAAATGGAAATTTCTTTTTGGGGGAAAATGCAAAGCAGCTCAGACCACCAGGTGTCAGGCATCTCACGGTTCTTTCTTTAGCTCCGGCTTTTTGGCTCAACAACTTCTAGGCCAGCACCTTCTTCGACTGCATTGAGCTCCACAAATAAATAGAAACATTTTGTGGGCCAACACGAATTAAAATGCAAATCAAACAAGGCCGTAAAATTGAAAATATTTAATTAAAACGATGCGACATATACGAAAATGAGGCGAAGACTGAATCAAATCAAATGACGCTGGCCAACATTGTATGCAAGTTTTGTTTATTTTTTTTTACTTTTTTATTTTTGTTGTTGTATTTTTTCAGCTTTTCCGCTGAACGCTTTCCATGCTTTCACGTGGGCAGCGCTTGTTCAAATTTGTTGTTGTTATTTCTGTCTGTTTGTTATTGTGGTCTAGTGTAGTTAACTGCTTACAAACCCTAAATATTTTGGCTATAAGTTGCTTACAAAACACAACCAAATGCCAAAGATATTGAATATGTTAATTTTCTATAAATAAAAGAAATTTCTTAAATAATTTTTGAAATATTATGAATGCAAATGCACAGTTTGCTTGTTGAACATGCAAGCATAAAAATATTTTATCATTTTTTTTTATATTTAAAATCAGTAAAATATCTAATAATATCTCAGATAATTTTACATAGATTGCGGCATATTTATTAGGATTTTGTTGAATTTATTTGTTATTGATTTAATTATAATTATTTAATTTTAATATAATTTAAGTATATTTTTATTTAGTAGAAACTTATTCAAAATAATATTGTTTTTATTATTTTTACTGTACTTTTTTTTATTTATTTATGTTTATTTATGAATTCATATTATTTTTCTTAACTTTTTTGATCATTTGTGATTTTTTAAATAATTATAATATATATAATTATAATATTTTATTAATAAAACGTGCAACTAAATATTAAATATAAAATATCTTGCAATTTAATAATATATTGATAGTTAAAAAAAATAAAAATAAAAACAAATTCCTGTATTTTGTTTTAAATTATGTTGCAAATATCTATTTATAATTTCAATATAATGAATTTAATATAATAAAATTTGAAAAATTCTGACCAGCTCTAACTACACTGCAGTTGTAGGGTATTTATAGGGTATGCGAAGTGCTTGGTTGCTTGGCTCATGTTTTTATTCTTATTGGAGTTTTCGTGTAGGCAGCAAATGATGGGGCAAAAGCAACAACAGCAGCAGCAGTAACAGTAACAGTAACAGCAACATCAACATCAACAATAACAATGCTGCAGACGGCGACAATGTGACAACAACAACAATGACAGCAGGCAGCAGCAGCAACAACAACAAGAACCAGACAAGCTGAGAAAATAGTCAGGCGTTTTATTGCAGCATCACGTCTACCGGATGCCTGCAATATATCAAATGGGAGAGGAGAACTAGTAAAATTGAGGAGAACTCAAAGAGCTGAGCATTGGGAATTGGGCTTGGGCCCGTCTTACTTTTAATAATTCCGCTGTCCAGTCGGAGTCACCTACACACACACACAGACACAACAAATGACAACAATAACAATAGGGCTTTAGCTGCGTCTCACGTCCCACACTCCTCTCCACCCCTCTCCCATCTTCGGTCTCTTTGGGCAATTGCAATCGCTTGGACATTTTGGACATTTGTACAGCGTCTCTGCTGCTGTCTCACTGTGTATCTGTCATTTGTGTGCACCGAGGCATAGAAATTTACGTACTTCCCCCGCCAGCCCCGCCACGATCAACCACCAATTCATTCAAGCAAGCTAGCCAGCCAGCCAGCAACCATCCATCCAGCCATCCATCCATCCATCCAACCAGCCATCCATCCGTCCAACATTCATTCACAGCATTCAGCAATGTCGACGTTAATTATGGGAAGATTTTAACGTACAAATAACTCGGAGCCAAAGTCGAAGTCGGAGTCGGAGTCAAAGTCGGAGCTGGAGTTGGAGGAACTTTTGTCAGCCTAATGATGGGCAGCGGCTCAATGGTCGCCGTTCTTTTAATACCCTGTACCCACAAAATGGGTAAAAATGGGGTTAATAAGGCGTGACAGAATCCCTAAAATATGTATATTCGATATAGCCAGACCTGTCTGTCTGCCCGTCTGTATGAACGCTGATATCTTGAAAACTATAAGATATAGATCAGCAATTTTTAGAATGTAGATACATATATCTATAAGGAACGCAGATTAAATGTTGGCTGACACACCCCCTTTACGCCCTAATCGATAAAACTTGTATAACAAGCATTATATTAAACATGGAAGATTTTTATTCAGAATATATATTCTCCACAATTATTTTTAACTATCCTGAAATCGGATAATCCGCATTGAAATCGGTTCATAAACACAGAATAATTCAAGAAGCAATATTACAGGCTTTTCTATCGCTCTGGCAGCAAAAAGTAAGAAGCAGCATTGCTGCTGAGCTTTGTAAAATATTTTTAAATTATATGTAAAACATAAAGTGCAGGGTATTCTAGAGTCGAGCGCTTCCGACTGGCCAGCTTCGCCCATTCCGTTTCTTTAGCTCGCTCTGCTTGGTTAGCTACCAAATTTATAGAGCGGCTTTCGGACAGGGGCGAATGAACGGAAGAGCGCAACAAAAAATATATTAAAAAAAAAAATACGTAAATTGGTTTATTACATTTTTTCATTAGGCTTGAAGAAAAGTCAGCTTACTATAGTGTAGGTACGACATCTTTTCGGGGAGTGGTCGAGCGGAAGACCATGACGCCGTCGCCGTTGCCGTCGCCGTTGCCGTTGCAGCATATCAACGACAATCAAATAAAGTTTAAATATATATTTTTATTTGATTACTAAAAAGCCCAGACCCATTGTTGATGCCACAGATATTTTTTCAACAAGCCGTGATAATCATGATAATGATAATGATGAGCATGAGGCTGCGACTGACACCAGCAGCTCAGTTTCTCTCCAATTCTCTCCAAGTCTGTGGCCGTGCCAAGTGCTAACGATTTGGCAATGACCACGTCGAACTGAACAAAAAAAAAAAAAAAAACAATATACATAAAAAAACCCTAAGCAAAAAGACTGCGCTATATATTTTTCTCTCGCTATCTGCCTGCCGCAGTTGCATAAATTGGGGATGGGCTTATGCATGATCACGAGATCCGACAACGTGAGAATTATGAGGTTCAAGAGATGAGGGTAAAGGCGGAGTGAAAAAAATCCCATTCTATTATTAGGGAATATTTATCGCTCATATTTCATAATACCAAAATTAATTGAAAACATACAAAATATACAAAAAGAAATAAAAATCGCATTATTAACATAAATATATAAATATAAAAGATATATAAATATAAAAAATATATAAATATAAAAAATATATAAATATAAAAAATATATAAATATAAATAATATATAAATATAAAAAATATATAAATATAAAAAATATATAAATATAAAAATATACGTAATTATAAAAAATTATATACAAATAATTATAGAAAATTAAAATAATATTAGCAATTAAAATTAAAATAATATTAGAAATTGAAAATAATATAAACAAAGAAATATATTTAAATAATCTAAAACAAAATGGTATAATATTCAATATACATTTTTAATAAATCATAGTAATAAACATCAATTATTATCTTTCATTATAGCAAAGGTTAAAATATGTCAAAGTTTATTAAGCGATATAATATTTATTTACAGTGTTTTAAAACTTTTAATTTTATTTTAAATTCTTTTTTATCATTATAATTTTACTGGCAGAAGAGGCTTTCACATCCCCTTGCTTAGGCCTATTTCAAAATAAATATATATATAATTTAAATATTAATAAATATTAATATAATTTTATAGTTCAAAATTTATTCTTTGAATAATTAAACATAAATTTTAGCTGCTCTCATAAAAAACAAATGCTTCAAATACAATTTACCTAACTAAACGAAACTGATGGCTTGGTTCTAATAAAAACATGAATATTAATTATGTCATAAAATGTCATAATGCTGGAACAACAGCAGCACTATCGTCAGCATAGTCATAATTTATTATTAAGTTTTTAATTAGATTATCAGTTGAGGTGAGCAGCAAAAAGAATACCCCAAAAGCATACCCTAACATTTTAGCTACAGCCTCAGAGAACTGTGCTCTGTTCTATGTTGATAGTCATAACTGGGCTTTGTAAATAACAATTTAAGACGCACAAGATAAATACCTTGATGTTAACAATAAATAACAATTATTTTAAACAAGATTTGTCGTGGATAGAGGCCAGAAACAAGAACAGAGCAGGGGATTAGTGCGTCACGTGACCATCTCTAGACGAAGCTGTAAAAGCCGATTGCGAATTGCGGCTACAGGTTTTCCTTTAGATTTCTTAGCTCTTTCGCTACGTTTTGTTTCTGTTTCTGTTGCTTTTCGTATTTCACGTCTTTTTTTTATTTTATTTTTCTGTTCCTTTTTTCTCTCTTTTGGCTGTAGACCAAGAGACGGAGACTGCAGACTGAGGAGGAGGAGGAGGCGACTGACCAAACGCGATGAATTCGACGGGAGTCGGGAGTCGGGAGTAGCCTCTGACACCGACACCACGAGACGCTGCGAATGGAGCGAAACTACAACAACAACAACAACAACAACACCAACAACAACAACTACAACAACAACAACAACAACTTGTACGCTCTCTGGCTGTTAGTATAAATTCTCGCCTTTCATTTTGGCGAGTAGTCACGATTTATGCGAAATCATTATAGGCGAAGTTTTTAGTATTTACGACGCGACTTTTATCTGCAGGAAGAAGACACTCGGCCACAATAACAACACTCTAGCCACAACATATAGATACATTTGTATGTACATATATATACAAATATATTTATGTATGTATGTACATATATATATATATAGAGTGTACACTATAATTGCAGTTGAGTCAATTAAATACATAGATTGCGGCTTGTCGATAAGGCATTAACCTGCCCCTTGCGCACAGTGGAGCCAATTACAAAGCAATTTATCACAGCCTCAACTCTGATTCAATATGTATACGCCATAAATCTGTATAAATTTTATAAGCAAATAAAATATAGGCATAAGTGTTTGCATATGCTACATGTATATTACTAAAGTATACGCAATAATCGTTGAAAACCGAATAAAAAGCGTAATACCGAACATTGAAGGTCGTTATTCGGAATATATACTCTTTATTATAATATTTGTCTATCCTAAGAAGCTCATTTAAATCGGTTAATAAACACAGAAGATATTAAACAAACAATATGGCACGCTTTGTCTTAAACTAAACTTATCAGCGGCCATTTTATAATAATACAGATAAAAAACTAAGAACAAGCATTGCTGCTGCTATTCCTATAATATTTTAAATATATTTGTATACCCTGTACCTATGAAATGGGCAAAAACAGGGATACTAATTTAGGCGAATGTTTAAAAATAGATTTAGTTCAGAAAAATATGGTATAGCATTTGGGTTATTATTTAGATTAGATTCATTCTAAATAAAAACTTCAAAAACTTTTTGATTTTGTGTTTTCTTACATTTGAATATAACTTGTTTTTCAGAATTATTATTCTTTATTATTATTATTTAGTTATAATTATTAAGAATCTAGCTTCTACAGACACTTAATATCTGATTGCTTCTATTATTTTAGAAACTGTTATGAACCGGTTCGCTGCGAACCCTGTTTTTGTACCACTGTGGCGTTGTTGTTGCTTTGGTTTGGCAGTTTCTTCCTACAAAATGGCAGGTCATTTCACTTAGTCAAAAGTGAGGGCCAGGCCAAAGCCAAAGCCAAAGCCAATGCCAAAGAGAGGCCAGGCCAAGTCGGGCCAGAAAGAAAGGCCAGCGCCTGTGAACGTGGTACGTGGCTGAAGCCAAGAGGCATGCCCCTAGTCGCTGCCGCAGTCGCTGTCACCGTCGACGTTGCCGTCGCCATCGCGTCGGAGTTTAAGTAGCGCAACAATTTATGAAGACATGAAATGACTTTGATGTTTAGCTGCTGCACTAGCGTCCATGGCAGATCCTCCCCCCCCCCCCTCTTCTCTTCTTACCCCCTCTCCAACCATCTCTTTTGAGTCCACTTCATGACTTGCAAAAGCAACGTAAAGTTCAACTTTAAACCATAGAAAAAACGAATTTAGCAATTTGTAATTGACAAAACTTCATTTTAGTGGAGAGGGAGACAGGAGGGAGGAGGTGGGGGAATTGGTAAGAGCAGCCACATCTTGGCTAAAAGTTAAACAGTATGAAACGACACGGAAACGATTGAATTGTAGATAACTTTATAATTGTCTCTCGAACCCAGTTACAGGTAGCAGGAATACTTTGCTGATGACGCAGAGCTTTAAGATGATATGCCGTTCTCTTGGCCATAAAATGTCATTTCATTTAAGGCCTTCTCTCTGCACAATTATCATATTAAGGCTGCGTTTTTTGACAGTCATTTACAAAGTTTAAATTGAAGTACTGCAGCAGAAAAAAATAAAAAAAAATATTTATACATTGTTGCATAAATTAAGGGCAAATTTTTCAAGAATTTATTTACTTGTACTTTAAAAAAATAATAACTAATAAATAGATATTTAAATTAATGGTACATTGTACAATAATTTATTTGTTACTTAGAACACGTACTTTAAAAAAATAATAAATAAACAAATAAATGTATATATATTGCCAGAGTTAAATAAATAATTACAAAAAAATAATATATAAACAATAAATAAATAAATGTTCATAAATTGCCAGAGTTAAATAAATATTTGCAAAATTTTCAAGAATTTATTGAATTATATTCGGCAATTAAATGCTATGCACTTTATGTTGGCATTTATAAAAGACTATTTATTAATTAAAAGCCATTTAGAAATATACAGCTTTAACTATTTAAAACAAATTATTTTTATACCAAAAACAAATTGTTGTTATTTTGAATAAATTCCAATGCAAATGCTTAGCAATTTGTATTTATTTATTTTCATTTGTTCAAGAATTGTGTATTTATATTTGCCACTCCATAAACTGGCTTTAAAGTTGTTTTCATTCCTCGTTTCCACCGCTTCATTAGGCAATAATTAAGCAAGAGCTATGAAAAATGTGAGGGGGAATAGACGCACAGACACACAAAATAAATAAACAAATAATAATTAAGAATACCGCTTGACCCACAGACAAATTAAGCAGAAGAACTTGCTGTGCCACCTAAACCATAACTTGAATGATTCTATTTTCTGGCTATAATTTATTACGAAAAGATACAAAATGCAGGCACCCCAGTGTGCCATATAATAGCTTAAGTCTAAATTATAAATTTATGCTATGTAGTACAATGCTAAGAGGCTTTGCACCTGACTTTCACTGGGCGTCGAATAACCCTAATACCCAGAAATAAAAACACTTGGCACTTGGGCAGTTTGTCAGTAAGTCGGTGCGTCAGTTCGTCAGGCAATCAATGCACTATGGGCAACAAAATCAATAATGTTGGAAATAATTTTTAAAATAAAGCTAGAGCTTTACAAAATTTCCAAAAATATTCCTTAGTCGAAAGAACAATTTCAGAATAAAATTTAGTCCACAAAAATCAATTTAATTCGTATTTACTTTAAGAAAATATTTTATATTTGTAATCCATTAAATATTGGTAGGTATAGAACATAAAAACATTTATTTATGCCACGCTTCCTCATCTTCAAAGAAATAAAAACTCTATAACTTTCATAGTTTAAGACTCAGCAGTTTAGAATATTGCATATACATAGCTTTAAATCATATTAATATATATTGTAAATTACAACCAAATCGGTTGATAAACTTAAAAGTTATTAAACAAACAAATAAAGGTAATTTTTGTAATGCGGAACAACTTAATTAATATAAATACGCCAAAATTATAGACTTTCTGCCCATGGTGCAATGGGCCACATGAATGCGTGTAATCAACACTTTTATGTGATCCAAATCCAAATCCGATTCCGATTCGTATTCCTATTCCAATTCCAATTCCAATTCCAATTCACAACTAATTACAAACGCCAATGACTGCCCCGGAGCAGGCAACAATTAACGATGGCATTAAAAGACGCGTTGAAAAAGCAAATGAGCCGATTGCTATGCGATTTGCTTTTTGTTTATTTTGTTGGCTATCGGAATGAAAGGGGGAAGCGACTTATGGGCATGGAGAGCGCTAGATAGCCGGGTTTATTGTCTTCTCTGTATTTGGTTACAACAACGAGAACTCAAATCAATTGCACTAGAATCCCAAATAGAGACGTAAATCAATGGACATAGATTAGAATCGAAGCCGAAAATACTATATAGACTATAGACCAGTTACAACATAAAATCAAGTGGTTTTTCCGGCTAACGTGTCGAGGAAATTAAAGCAAACGCCGACGGCCGTTGCACTGGCTCCAACTCAGGCCCAGGCGACAATAAAACCATAGAGATGAGCCGATAGTTGGATAGTTACAACTCTAAGTGCCATGTAAAGCTGATAAACTAATTACCAGGCCTGAGAAACTGGAATTACATTCTATAAATCAGGGATCGCAATTATTATAAGTTTTAAAATAAAAATTGCAAAATAATTATTATTTTCAATTTTTATTATAAATTTATAAATTTATAAATTTATTTTTTATTTTAAAAATTGCAAAATAAAAGTTTTATCCTTTTCCTGAATCGCCGTTAAAAAAGGATATGCGTGTTATTTGCACTCGTCGCCGATGGCTTTTTTTGGCTTCAAATTTTTATAACCTGTTTTTAACTCATAATTATTATTTGCGATCCCTGCTATAAATTGTATGTTTTGGTTGGAAAATGCATATTTCAGCAGCTCTGAATAGTAAAATTTAGTTTTGGTTCCGGTTCTAGTTTGGCTAATTGAGTTAAATCCTAATGAATAAAGTTCATCTTTATATTCTTTCATTATTCCCTAAACTAAACAGCTGCAAATGCTATAGTTAATAATTAATTATAATAAAAAAATAAAAAAAATATTATTATTTTGATATAGCTAAGAAGTTTTAATAAACTCAGCTTTATTAATTAATTTTTTCTTGAATTTTATACATCCAAGTTATATAAACCTAACCTCTTCTTCGTTAATTTATAATTACAGCTGTAATATTTTGCCCACAGACTCGATTGCTGTTAATAACAGCAGCTTAACAGGCAGCTGCATCGCGCTAACTGCTCAGCTCTAGCAAGTGCACACACACACATAGATTATGAATCGTTGAGTACGTGTTTATGTGTGTGTCTGTGTGCGTAAGTAGTTTTGTTTATTTACACTTGGGCCCCGAACTTCGTCCCCCTCCCTCCCCTCTCTCCTTAGACTTGGCTTCGTAGTTGATATGTACATATATAGTTTTTAAGTAAGCGATTAGTGTTGGCGTCGAGTGCGATAAACACCGAAGACAATGAAAATTTGTCAGTTGACATAACAAAACAAAAACAAAAAGGCAAAACGATTTCCATTTGGCCGAACGGCGACAATTGAGACATGAGACATGGAGACATGAGACATGGGGCATACATAAGTGGGCAGAACAACGCCCCCCGCCAACCCCCTAGAGCCAGACTCTATGATTGTTATTAGTGCATTGCTTTGGAGTACGTACATCTAATTTGCCATTGATGTGTGCATTAAGTTTTCTATTTCTATCGCTATTGGTATTGCCGATGCTACAAATAGTCGTAAAACATTAGTGTCCCCTGAGATTAGAGACACAGCAATAGGGAAAGTGAGCGGGGGTGAGGAGGGGAGAGCAAGAGAAAAAGGCTGGCTCATCGCCCTTTTATTTGACATAGGCAATATTTATTGCGAATTCATTTTAATGTAGAAGAAAACTAAACGCAGACAAGCCTACAAACACACACAAACTCATGTGTATATATACTGACCAGTGTTGCCAGAATTTCAGTAGCTAAATCGCAAGAAAACAGCGGATAAGAGTGTATAGCTGAATAAATTTCATAATTTGGGCAAATGATATAAATATTAAATAGCCTCGAACTAAATAATTAAAAGAAATACGTTTAAAAAACGAATATAACTCAAATCGCTCCCATATTTTACATCAACAAATTTATTTTATTTAAACCTTTTAATACATTTTAAGCTAAAGAAACAATTTTACTTTTTTATCTATAAATAATAATAGATAATCATAAATAATGCTTTAATTTGAATTTTCTTATATTTTTACTTTTAATTTTGAGAACAGTTTGTTTTTAACAGTTTAAATTTGTTGTATTATTATTTTATGTATTAATTATATGAACAATACCTATTAAAATAAATAATATGCTATATAATACGCTAGATTTGTGGCTATTAGCATTGTGAAAACTAAAATATTTATTGAATTTGCAAAAATGATAGATATAGCCATTAACAGGCTAAGGCGGCAACACTGCCAAGGACTGTGACAAAGCGAAATGCCGAAATACGCCATCAAAATAAATAAAAACAACGCACATACACACGCACACGACACACACACACACACACACACAAACACACGCAGGCAGCAGAGCAAAAGCTGCGAAATTCAGTAGCACAGCATTCGGCGCAAGTGAGAGAGACGAACAGAGAGACTAGCAACAACAACAAATACGAGAGTGAGAGCGGCAGAGGCAGCGGCAGAGGGTAAGTTTAGCGTCCCACCCAAAACGCCACGAAATCCTTTGTGTATTGTAGCTGTATGCGTGCGTGTGCGTGTATGCGTGTATTTTTGTTTGGCTGTGTGTGTGTGTTTGTTTGTCAACTAGCCAAAACAGCGACATAAAAATGCTAATACAAAACTACAACAAATTGTGTGCGTGTGCGTGTGAGCGTATGCGTGTCTGTGTGTGTGTGCGTGTTGTTGTTATACTATTATTGTTATACCTGCTGCTTCTTCTTCTTCTGCTCAACACCTACAAATTGGAGTCTGGCAAACAAATATGGCCACACTTACCGTTCAGTCAGAGCGCGCTGTTAATCCATGCTTTTGGCCAAATTGCATCCAGCTAATAACACACAAAACATTCAACACTTTAAAATGCACCTTTTTATAATTTATTTTTTATTTTTTATTATTTGCGCTTTTTTATTTCGTTTGGTATTTTTTTTTCGCTGTTGTATTTCTTTGCGTCGCGTACGAAATTCAGGAATTTCAAGTGGAAATCTTGTTTGAGCACTTTTTTGATGGCAACGGCGACCTGCGATTGCGACTGCGACTGCGACTGCGGCGTCGGCGTCGTTGTTGTTGTTGTTGTTAGCGGCAAAGCCAAGCAAAATACAATAACTTTTTTTTTGCAATTTTCAATTACGCGCGCTAACAACAATTGTAACAAGTTTTCACACCAAAATTCCAATTCTCTGGCAAACAAACAAATATCTGGCGTTTTCTGGTTTTAATTCATTTTCGTTTCAATTGAAGATTTTCTCGATTTTCTTCTGCACTCAGTTTTCGTGGCTTAGAACACGCGCTCATGCGTCGTACCGAACCGCACGCTTCGACGGCAGATTTCACAATATTCGCTGCATCGAACAAGTTGCCAGATAACAGCAGCCAGCAGGTTCGAAGGGGTTCGAAAGAGGTTCGATTGGCGCTCGCAAGCACGGTTGCCAGTTAATTCTTGGTGCAAACAATTTATTCATATGTTAATTTATTTATTATTTATAGCTTTATTTATCTGTTTGTTTCATTGCTTGGCCTAAATAAAATAAATTTGAATATTTAATAAATAAACAAATGTTATCTATTTTTATTTATGTGTAGCATATTTAAAATAACGAAATAGTTATTAAATACATAAATGTAATTTATTTTTCAGTGTGGACTGACATTAGTTGACATTAAATAAATAAATAATGTTGATTTAATATGAATTTGTTAATCGCAATAATTAAAAAAAAAACACCAAATGTGGCAACTGTGTTGTTGTCTGTTGTTCAGCTGCATTTGGGCGCCCAACCACCTGGTTCAAAAGTCTTATTGAACCGGGGGCAGGTTCGCATTGGCTTCGGATGCAACATGTTCGCTGCTCGCAGGTCTGCACAAACGGCCTCGCACAACATGTTCGCTAGTTCCGATTAACATAAGTCTGCCCTTTAACATAACTTACTCAAAATGTGCTGTTAGCAGTGCTGTGGCGTTGCCAGCTAGTTTACGTAAAATATTTAAATTGAAAATGTATTACACTTAAATTAAAACAGCATAAATATAACTTTTGTTGTTTGCAAGCAAAACCTACATTATTAAAGTGTCAACTGTTTAACAGTTGCCCTATAAATAAATAATATTTAACTGTATTGGCGCATAGTATGGCAACGCTAAGAGTTTGCCATTTGGCGCGTGCGTGCCTATTTCAAAATTCCAGAGATTAGCCGTCTGCACTGGAGCACAATGAAAAAAATGCGCAATGTGCAAGTCAGCAGTAACAAAATATAGGCAAAAAAAAAAGAAAAGAGAATAAATATTCCTCTTGAACTTTAAATGTAGCAGACTTGCGTTTACAGCGTCGTTTCCTGTGCATCCTTTGTTATTGGGCGCTTCCGCCTTTTTTCTGTGCAAAGTTGACTGGTCACGTTTATTAATCGGCTTAATTTTTTCTATTTTTCCATTAATGCGCCGCACTCAAATCCCTGACACGTAACGCAGACTGCGAGCACCTATTGTGCCTAGGGTTCTATATCTGAATTATCATTGGGGGTTGCTTGATGAAAACCAATTGGAGTTTTTTTCGAATACTAATTAGTTCTTTTCACTTTATTATTACATCAAATTACGATAAGTATTACGCATTATATAGCTAAGACATAATATTCGGATTTAACTAGCGCTAATCAAGTCTAAGAAAGCAAGCAGATAAGTCATATTGGTAACTATATATATGTATATCAGCATATATCGCACAATATGTTAGAATATATATTAGAATATAATCGGATATCCATCGTTATTGTTAGTCATTAGATCACAGATGTACTATTATTACTGTTACTGTTACTCTCACTATTATTATCATTATGATTATGATTATGATTATGATTGGGATTATGATTATGATGATGCTGCAGTCCTACGCCGGGCGTCTGATCTGGCGGCTCTGCATTGAGCACCAGATTCTCGATCGATCGGAACGATGCGTCCTCCAGATGCGTGGACATGCGCACGGGGGGGCGTGGCAGCGTTGTGGCAATTGCCACGCCCTGCCTGGGCGACGGACGATGACGCACCGAGGAGCGCAGTATGGTCACCACATCCTCCGCCGTATACGGACGCTGCGGTTCCGCTGAGCGTGATCCGGAGCCGGAACCGGAACTAGGTCGCTGCAGCTTACGGCCCAGGGACTGTGAACGTTGCGCATATTCGACCGGACGCTGATCGATCTCTATGGACTCCGGACTGCTGGCGCTGCCTCTGCTGCTGCTGCTACCGCTGCCGCTGCCGCTGGCAACTGTCGACGCAGTTGCCGTAGTTGCTGATCCCGAGGGATTCGTCAAGATGGTCAGATAATCGGGCGGAGATATAGTCGAGGCTGGAGACTCGGCATCCAGCGAGAGTATCGGACGTGTGCGACTCGTCGAATCGCCAAGAACTCTGCGAATTTATTAATACTAATTAGATCCTGTACTTTAAACAAGTAGAAAAGGTCTATTATGTTATAGTGAAAATGAAAAATGTGTGTAACAGCCGGAAGGAATCGTGGTAAACCCCACAAAGTATATATAATATATACATTCTGCATCAGGATGACGATCTGAGTTGATATAGCCGTCATTCGTCCGTTCGTCCGTATGAAAACTAAGATCTCAGAGATCTCAAGAGCTAGAGGTTCTTCTATAAGTTCTCTGTAGGTTCTCCTATGCTGTTTAAATTTTTGATATCTCTCGCAAAGTACAGGGTTTTCCCTCTCTACAGTTATGACCAGTGAGCGTTCGGCCAGCGAATGTTCGACTACCGAGAGTTCGGACTGCAAGAGTTCGGCCACCAAGAGTTAGGCAGCGAGAGTTTAAAATACAGTAACCCTCCTGGGGTTGACGAAGCCCCCTAAACTAATTATACCCATTGAATATGACTGATAACGGATAATACCGATAATATAATGGATTATATAGCGGCTTAATTCGTCGTCTCACCTGCGCACGCTGCGTCGTATGCTCTGGCGTAGCAGCTTGGCCAGACGAGCGCCCGTTGCGGTGGTATAGCTGGGCGGGGGCGTGTACTTGGGCGGTGCATCGTGCTGTGCCTCGTGCTGCGCGTTTTCCTGCTGCTCGCTGGCCGCATTGCGTCGCTCCTGGACAGAGCGTGCCCGAGCTGAGGTGCGACGTGGGGCAGCACCATCCACGGGCGGACGATACAACAGTTGAATGCGCTGTAAGAGGATAGTTCAGTTTAAATAGTTCAGATAGTTCAGTTTAAATACTATATATTTCTGTTAGAGCTGAGTTTGATCTCTGATGTTGTAGAATCGATCTTTTCGATCGATTTAATCGTTTAATCGAACTAACCTCGAGTATATCCGATGGACCGTTGGTCAGATATCGATAGATCTGTATGATGGCAGTTACGGGTATGATCAGCAATATACCCAGCTGTATCAGGCTGCCCATTTTGCGGCTCCAGTAGCTGAAGTACGACTTGCCACGCCAATAATAGAACTGATGCGACTGCGACTGATTGTAGTCCAACACAAAGAGCGCAAAGAGTCCGAGGGGCAGCATCACATTCCACGACAGCGCCAGAAACGCGGACATCGAGCTGCACATGCGCAAATCATTGACCAGATCATCGCCATTATAGGGACGTCCACGTATGAGAAAGACGCCAAAGATTTCCGCTGCCCAGATAATGGGTATAAACCAGGCGCCCCCAAGCAAAAAGTCCACGTAATACAATATGGCAATGCCCATTTCTGTGGCAAAGGGTATGCTCAACAGCAGACCCGTCACGCAGCTCAGCAGCACCGAACTGGTCGAGTTGCCCAGCGCACTGGAAATCGGCTTCCACATGACGCACAGCTGCGCCAAACCGAAACCCGCCAGCATGCTGAACACCACAGCTGCCCACACCCAAGAGACGACATCGCTGGCCAGCGACAGCACGGCGGGCAGCAGTTCCGTAACGAATCGCAGGGCCTGGAAACCGCTCTCGATGTGCATGATGGTCCTGTTGCGTCGATACGTATCGCCCAGAAACGAGGAATAGTGCGGCATCAGGGAGCTGGGATAGGACAGCAGCTGAGGATTGATGTGCGCCTGCAGCGAGAACACGGACGTATAGCAATTCGGCGATTCTGCAAGGAAATCATTATTATTATCAATTGTTATTATTCTTTAGCAATATCTTTGCACTTGTGTTGTTCAATTATTTATTAATTATCTATATCTATAGAATTCTTTATCCTGACTGACTTGGTATCCAACCACAGATCAACCGATAATGCCTAGAAAGTAATACCTTCATTAAAATTGCAACCGCAAGAACTATAATGTAATACATTAGTTTAAAATGTAGCGATTAGTTGGGCAACGAGAGTTGGGCCAACGAGAGTTCGAGAAACGGAAGTTCGGCCTGTAAGACTTCGGCCAGTGATAAAGTTGGACCAGTGAGAATTGGTCCAATGAGAGTTGGGCCAATAAGAGTTCAGCCAACGGAAGGTTCGGCTAGCGAGAGTTGGACCAGCGAGAGTTAGGCAAACAAGAGTTACACCAGCGAGAGTTGAGCCAGCAAGAGCTGAGCCAGCAAGAGTTAACTTAGTGAGAGTTGGGCCAATAAAGTTGACCAATTAGATTTCGACCAACAAGAATTAAGTCAACAAAAGATTGGCCAACAAGAGTTGACCCAGTGTGATTGAGGAGAGTTAGGCCAATGTGGGTTCGGCCAACGAGAATAAAGTCAACAAGAGATAGGCCAAAAAAGAGATAGACCAGCGAAAGATAGGCAGCAAGAGTTCGGCCAGCGAGAGCTCGATTGTAAGACTATATAATCGATGGTCGGTTTATTTCCTAACTGTCGATAGTGCTTTCGATTGCTAAGCCAATACTACTTGAGATTATAGCTTTATCGACCAGTTCTATCGCGATAACTTAAGCTGGCGTCAAAGCTCTAATCTCTTATCCCTTAATCTAATCTGTTGGCAGCTCACCAAACGATCCAGGCACATAGATGTAGCCATGCTGTCGCAATATCTGGGCGCAGCAGAGCGCCAATAAAGCCATCAGGCTCAGTCCGAGCAGCGTGAGCAGGACGAGGATTATGGCATCCCGACGCAGCGTGTGCTTGCTGGCGGAGACGTGCGTGCGACTGGTGATGGCGATGACGGAGGCGCCCATCAGACCCCACGTGAGAAACGTCTCCTGCACGGCGGCGGACCAGGTGTGCGAGTTGCCCATGAAATCATCCAAATCGCTGGACGAAAAGATGTTCTACAAGAGCAACAAGAGAGATGATTAGTAAATAGTTTAAATAACTGCAACTAAGGGGGGACTACCTGCAAGCTGGCTGCATCCATGATGCTGAGAAATTTGCCCGTTACGGCAATGAGCGCGATCAAAGGCAGCGTGTTGATCAGGTAGAAGAGCTTGCCCAGGGACTTCAGGCCCTTGCAGAGTATGAGAAAGACGGCCGCCCAGATCAGAGCCAGATAGAACGCCAACTGCTGAATAGAAGTGGGAAGTTAGCTGTGTGCTTGATGCGAAACTCCATGAAACGCGCGTTTATTTACCCGATCGTTAACGTGAAAGCGCACGCCGCTGGCATCCGGATGCTTGGACAGATGCAGACGCTGCAGCACAACAATATTAAAGTATTCGGCAACGGTGTGGGTCAGATTGCCGGTATCGTTGGCCGCATCGCTGCGATAGGGAAATGCCAGCTCTTGCCAGCGATAAACGTTGCGCGTGGGCGTTGGGAATACATCACGCAGATAGACCAGTATCCAGGCAACCGAAACCGTCGAATAGATGGCCAGAAAGCATTGCACCATGACCAGCGCAATGCCAACTCCCGCGCAGATCGGACTGATCTTCCACATCGAAACGGGTCCGGCTTTGATCTTGGCGCCCAGGCACATTTGCAGCCAGAACAACGGGATGCCAAAGACAATGGAGAGCATGAGGAACTGCAGCAGAAAGTTGCCACCGTAATTGATGGTGAGCACAGCGAAGCGGCACAAATTGAACACACCCAAGGTGCAGGCAATTAGCGCCAACGTGCGACTCCCGGCATGTGGCCATTGGCTATTGAAGCCGCATTTCTCGCGCAACAGCTGCGGCTGCGGCTCCAGCGGCGTTGTGCTGTTGCTGTCGCTGCACATGGTTGTCTGCGTCTGCGCCAGCTCCAGCTGATCCTGTTCGGCGCCAGTGCTGGCCGAGGAGCTGCCGCTGCCGCTGCCGCCGCCGCCGCCGCCGCTGCTGCTGCTGCTCAGCGACACGGGACTGGGTATGCGGGAGGAGCGCACCGAACTCAGCTCCGAGCAGAGCGTTGTGTCCAGCTGCAGCTGCCTCTGCCCCTGCCCCTGCTGCCCCTGAGCTGGTGCGCTCTGTGGCCGGCTGAGTGGCGACGCCAAGCCAACGCCATGCATGGGACTCAGCGAGGTGGCATGCCCCTCCAGACGTCGCCCGTACTGCCGCGGACGCTGCTCCAGCTGCTCGCTCACCGCGCGCGCCGTTCGCTGCTCGTTCAGCAGCAGATTGTCAAAGATCTGCGCCTGCGTCAGCATCGGCAGCGTGCCATCGCCGTGTGAGCAGCTGCGACGCATCTCTGTTGTGCTTGTCGTTGCCTCCTCGCTTGGCAGCTGCACCAGCAGCAGCTCCATTTGTGGCAGCTCCTGTTGCAACACCTGTGCGCCAGTTGCGGCTTCTGTTTTGGTTTCTTCGTCAGCGTTTGCCATGGCGTGTCGCATGGACGGACGGCGCCATAGATCCACTGCAAAAAAAAACGTATAATTAATTGAGGTTGCAAAACAACAGCAACAACAACAACAACAATAGCTGCTAATTGTTGAAATTTCCAGCTAGACTTTCACTTGGCATTCTCAGACTCGGCAACGCTGGCTAAATTGTCTCGTCAAAGCAGTTCTCATGGCTTGTTGGGCAACTATTCATAATTGTTTCCATAATTTAGAGCGCTATTTTATGGCCACATTTATGCCCGATTAGTTGCAACTAAACATGGCCCATATTAACTGCAATTAAACTTAACTTTGCTGCTGATTTTCTGCTGATAAAACTCTGTTCAATTGCGATTCTTCCAAAAAATCAGTAAAGAGATATTCGAATAATTTGTTAAAACCCCTTTTAATAAACTGTTATGGAAATGTTGTAATTATAATATTATTTAATTAAATAACAAACAAAAATTTAGCTTATATTTTGCCTAGCAAAAACTTTCTAAATGAAAAGTGCTTAATTCTTGAGTTTTTTCTAAGTAAACATACAAGAGAAATGTGGAGGAATGGGCCTGTGAGAGTTCGGCCAGCGAAAGTTCGGCATGTGCGTGTTCGGCCAGTGAGAGTTTGGTAAGCATGAGAGTTGGCCCTGCGAGAGTTCGGCCAGTGAGAGAGTTCGGCCAGTGAGAGTTCGGCATGTGCGTGTTCGGCCAGTGAGAGTTTGGTAAGCATGAGAGTTGGCCCTGCGAGAGTTCGGCCAGTGAGAGAGTTCAGCCAGTGAGAGTTCGACAAGCGCGAGTTCGGCCAACGAATGTTGGGCCTACGAGAGTTGGCCTGAAAGAGTTGGGCCTGCGAGAGTTCGGCCTGCCAGAGTTCGAACAGCCAGTATTCAACCAGCGAGAGTTCGGCCAGCAAGAATTCAGCCATGAAGTGCACTTAAACTTCACATTGCATCGAATCGAAAAGTATGGTTCAAACTAGGTTGAGGTTTACTAATTTTGTTAATGCCTGGTTCGGTTGAAAGTGAAATTAATTTTGCAGTTTCGGGTCTCACAGATTGTTTTCATGATTAAGAACATTGCTTTATAGCTATATATAGAGAATTTATTTAAGTACTAAATTTGGCCGATATAAATTGAAATAAAGTTAAGGTTTTCCTCTGATTTCCAACTGATTTAACTCTTATTCACTTGTGATTAAACAGCTCCAATCATTTTAGATTGTTTTCATGATAAAGAGCATTGTTTCATGTCTATATTTAGGGATATATTTAAGTACTATTTGTGACTTAAATAAATTTAAATAAAGTTAAGCTTTACCTTTAATTTCCAACTAATTTAACTCTAATTCATTTGCTCAATCTTTTAAGATTATTTTCATGATTAAGAGCATTGTTTCATGGGTATATTTAGAAACATATTTAAATAGTAAACGTGGTCTAAGTAAACTTTAACAAAGCTAAACCTATGTTTGGATTCCCGTCCAATTTACCGCCCATTCACTTGTGATTTATCCGATCAATCATATATGATTTTGTTCATCATATAGACCATTGTTTTATGTCTATATATAGAAATATATCTACTTAGTTAACATGGCCTATATAAACTTAAATAAAGTTGAACCCTTCCTTGAATTCCCAGCTAATTTATCGCCCATTCACTTATGATCCATCATTTATGATTTTGTTCATCATATAGACCATTGTTTTATAGCCATATTTAGTACTATATCTACCTATTTAACATGCCCGTTATAAACTCAAATAAAGTTAAATCTCTTCTTGGATTGCCAGCTAATTTATCGCCCATTCACTTGTGATTCAACAGTGCTCTAACCGCTGACGTCATCAGCTGAGCTGAGCTAAGCCCAGCAGAGTCAAGCTGAGCTCATAGTTGTTTACCTTTGCTGCTTGTCGTTGGCGCCAGACCACAGCTAAAGGTCTTACGCATCTGATGTCCGCGCTGGAATTCCGGCCCGGCTGCTGGCTGCAGTGCAGCATCGTCGTGCTTCTGCTGCTGGCGCTTGCGGCTGAGGGGCAGGGTGCGGGTGCGTGGCAGCGTCGACTGTTCGGGGGCAGCAGCTGTTGCCAGTGGCTCCTCCTGATCCAGCTGCTCCAGATAGTTATCCAAATCTAGCAGATAATCCTCAATGTTGTCGGAGTCGGGGGATGAGGTAGCATTGGAGGCGCAACCGTTGCCATTGAGCTGCGATGCCGCATGCACATCCAGTATGGCATCCAGTTCGTTCAGCACGCTCAGCGCCTCCGCCTCATCCGGCGCTCCGGCGGACAGCCGGATGGGCGTGCTCAGGGGCGGCTGTCCCTGGCTGACGTCACTGCACAGGGCGTGCTCATCATCATCATCATCATCATCCGGCATCCTAAAGCTAAGCGGTTCTCTGTCTGCTGTCTGCTGTTGACGGGGAAATCCCTGCGGAGTTTGCTGTATCTCAATCAAATCCTCATCGCTTGGCTCATCGTCGTAATAATCGCAGGCCCGCTTCATCGATTCGCTGGACAAACTATGCGAGAGTCCATATCTCTCTGGCTCTCTTACGGCCTCTGCGCTTTGTTTACGCTTCTCTTTGCTTCCGGGTGTGCTTGTTGTTGTCGTTGGTGTTGTTGGTGTTGTTGTTGTTGCTGGTAAGCTTGCGTATGCATTTGAATTGCGCTTGAATTCCCATTCCCGGCTCGCTGTTAACTCTTTACCGTTCATGTTGTTAGCATTGCCGCGCAGCTGTTAGTGGGCCAGTGTTGAAAGGCGACACGTTCAAATCCTGCCAAGTAAACAAACAACAGTGTTGGTCAGTAAAATGCAAATGTTAGGGCAGGTCAGGCACGCATTTACGTCAGAGATGCGCACAATAGTGACTGTTACAGTGATGCATTGACGGTTACAGTGATTGTTACAGCGAATGTTACAGTGAATGTTACAGCGATTGCTAGAGAGTCTGTTGCAGCGACTATTAGAGAGTCTGTTGCAGCGACTGTTAGAGGATCTATTACAGTCATTGTTACAGAGACTGTTAAAACGATTGTTACAGCGACTGTTACTTCAACTCTCAGCGACAGTTAAAAGGTTCTATTACAGTAGCTGTTACAGCAACTTTTACAGCAAATGTTTAAAGAAGGTAAGTTCATTTGAGATTTAAAATAATTTAAATTAAAGAGCTATTCAATAATTGAATTTGTAATATCAGTAAATCGCTCAATGAACGATATATGCTTTAAAAAAAAGTGACTTGAACGAGAATATTATATATATTAAGAGAAAGCCATAGTATATCGCTTGACATAATAAATAATGTTATGCAGAGCAACCATGGACAACTGAAGACAAACACTGGTCTGCTTTGACTTGACAGCCATAATAAATTGCCAATAGAACCACCGTAATTGCTAATTATAGATGTTCAATAAATACATTTGTCTTTCTTAGCCGCTTCCAAGGTAAGGCAGTTAGTGAACGCGATTCAAAGAGTCGCTGAACGAGATGCAGTGATCGACATGAGAACGATTCGACACAAATCTAGTTGATGCAGGATTGCCACAATAGCACATTTAACTATATATTTATTAATTTATTAAGTAGTAGTAAAAATATTAATAAATGATGAGAATAATGAAATAATAAGAATGAATTTATTTATAAGAAAACCGAATTTAATTACATATTGTTAAATTACTTAATAAATTTGTGGTTCTTTTTTAATAAAATTAGTTCTATTCTATGCATATTGGTTAAATTTCCATTCAAATGGCAATCGTGTTCAATTCTGTTAAGCGAGGTTCAACTCTGTAAAATCACATTTTAAACCCCTTTCAGCTCTGCTAAGTTACATATTAGGCGCGATTCAACTCTGTTAAGGTACATTTCAAACGCTGAATAACTCTGTTAAGTCACATTTCAAACCCTGCTCAACGCTGTTAATTCACATATGGAACGCTGCTCAACTCTGTTATGAAGTGCGGCTTAGCTCTGTAAAGTCACATTTCAACCCCCTCGCAACTCTGTTAAGTCACATATTAAGCGCGGTTTAACTCTGTAAAGTCACATTTCTAAAGCTGATCAACTCTCTTCAGTCACATAGGAAACGCTGCTCAACTCTGTTATGAAGCGCGGCTTAGCTCTGTAAAGTCACGTTTCGACCCCCTCTCAACTCTGCTAAGTCACATATTAAGCGCGGTTCAACTCTGTAAAGTCACATTTCAAAAGCTGATCAACGCTGTTAAGTCACATTTCAAACCCTGCTCAACGCTGTTAATTCACATATGGAACGCTGCTCAACTCTGTTATGAAGTGCGGCTTAGCTCTGTAAAGTCACGTTTCAACCCCCTCTCAACTCTGCTAAGTCACATATTAAGCGCGGTTCAACTCTGTTAAGTCACATTTCAAAAGCTGATCAACGCTGTTAACACACATAGGGAACGCTGCTCAACACTAGCTTAACAGTTGAACGCGCGATTGGTATTTATTTCATTTGGAATTATTTCTTCGAACGAGACAAGTGCAATCAAATGCAAACAAGCGCGTGCTTCCCTCTATGATAGCTTTGCACGTGAGTGCCTCCCAACAACAACAGCAACAACAACAATAACAGCAATTAAACCATTGGTAGGCCACAAACAAAACAGCTGTCCGTCCGGGTATTGTGACAGGCGTAAGTGGGGGGGAGGGGTACCAATATTAAATGAATATTATATGCATATGGATTCATATAAAAAGTAGAAGTAAAAATAATAAAAACAATAATAAAGCGTAGCGCGCGTGTTTATTCAACTGATCAGGTGAACGTACTTCCGTTAATAACATTTTTTTTTTCTGTGCAATCAAAATGTTGATGCTGAAAGGGAGTGGCCAGACCTACACAAAATGTATAAAGCACAGATATGCTACATATATACATATATAAGTATATATATATCTGTGTGATCGTTGGCACGTTACCTCGATTAAAGCAAATAGTATATTATGTCTTTTTCTTGCATCTACAAGAGTTTCAAGTCTGGTTTTCTTGTTGCTCGCTTGCTGCTGTTTTATTTTACTTTATTTTATAAGTATAAATATGTATGTATATATTTTGCATACATTTGTATAGCCGTGACCTTCTCGGCGTATTTGGTTTTTGTCTGTCGCCGCCAGTGTTGTCACGTTGGCCTATTTTAGCCTAGATTTGACATATTTCAAAATGCAAAATATTTTTTTCTTTTAATCTATTAATCTAGCTTTTTGCTATTACTCTAGCATTTTTATAGTCATATTCAGCTTGCTCTAGCTACAAACATATTTATACTTAATTTAAACAAAATATTTAATAAGCTTTTAATGATTTGAGGCATAAAAATATTGAACCTTGTCTAGGGCATCGTGAACTTTGTTCTGATGACGATTATGATTTCCATCGACAAAACAATCAAAAAAATTGCCAGCTTTAAGCTCCTTATCTAAATAAAATAAACATGAAATTCCCAAAAATATAAATCTAAAACGTAGCAGCAATTGAAAATTTTAATTATAGAATATATTATATTTTAATTGATTTTAAGTTTAATTTTATATTGCTAAATTACGCCGAAACGAAGCTTTTGCTTATCCACACACTTCCACTCCCCCTTTACCAGTTTAATACAATTTTCAATCCAACTCTACGTAATATACCCAAAATAATAAAACTGCTTACTTCAATAAACTTTCTATACAAACTTTAAATCCCTAACTATTACAATTATGTACTTATACATGTAAATAAAAATAATAATAATAATATTACATGTATATAGCTAAGCTAAATCAGTATTATACTATAATGAGTAAATTACACATCTCACCGAACTAGTTTTACGCATAAGCTTAAGGCCTCTGTAGCTATAGCTTTAAAAAACCTTACGTTAAGCGTAATTTGTAATTAACTAATTACGATATACCTATTCAATAATAATAATAATTTATCATTAAATATAATAGCCAAAAGAAAGGCAATATTAATAGTATTATCTAATTTTGCCATAAAAAAACAATAAATTTTTGTTTTTTTTTTTTTGTATTCATTTTAATTTAGTTAATATTTCAGAAAAAATATATATTAATAATGGTAGATATTTTTAGCTATTTTTTATTTCAAATCTAGTTTACGAACAAGCCCAAAATCTGGCAACACTGATTGCGGCCAGTGTGGCCATAAAACCTAATAGACAATCTCAACTTTTATCACAGGCAGGGCAAGAAATAAGTAGTAAAAAATATCTAAATATAACGTCGTCGTTTACCCTATTTCAGCTAATAGAATCAGCTGTATATTAATTGTGCGGCTCAAGAGGTCAAATTATTTAGCGCGAAAATGCCATTGATCGCAAATTCACACAGAGATGCAACACTGTCCCTGTCCCTGCCCCTGCCCCTACCCACACCCCTGGCTAAACTAAAGATGGACGTTCGACCCACCGTTAAATTTCGCTCCCGTTTTCGCATGCGAACGCGAGTAAAAGTAAACAAAGGCCAACAAGCAATTAGTGTTGCCACACGAAAAATACAAAATTAAATGTTAAACGGAGAACCTGACCTTCACTGAGAAAAATAGTATATTGTAAACACCCCAAACCAAGCCCCAGTGCAAGTCAAGTCGCAGCTGCAACTTGTTTTGATTTTGTTGCAAAAATGCCAAAGCGACTTGCAATTTACAATGAAATTGACATTCAGCGAAATAAAATAAAAACAAGTTAATCGACAAAGTTGAGACGCTGCGATTAATACAGCATTCACACACACACACACACACACACACACACACACACACAGATGCACATGGAAAAAACAAACAGACATTCACACACGTACGCACGCACCGTAGCTTGAGAGCATGCTGAGGAGAGACAGGGCAGGCAGGGTTGCCAACTGCACATAGAAAAATGCATCAAAAGTGCATAAGAAAATTGGGTTTGGACTTTGGAAATATTTTTCATTATTTTACTTACATTTATTATTTAACATTTATTTATTTAAAAACCCTATTTTTTAGGAGTAAATATATACAATTGTATATATAAATTGAAATATTACACATCACTATGGTATAAATTACTACACATAACAGTAATAGTATACCATAAAATAAAGTAAATAAATTTTTATATTTTCACAAAAAAAAAAAAAAAAACATTTATTTATTAATTATAAAAAAACAAAAAATTACTAAATATATTTAAATAAATATTTGATTTAAAATGTAGTATTTATTGATTACAGTTATATGCAATTAAATACAGTCTATTTAAATATTTGAATAAAATAGTTAAAGAAATTTTGATTTACCAATTATTATTTGCAACTGATGTAGCAGTAGAAGCAGTATTTATTAATTGATTAAATAAATTTGAGATTTTAAATACAACAATTATTCTGTATTAATCAATTAAATACAGTTTTATTACATTTACTAGTAAACTACAATATCTATTAAATCATCTATTAAATTATGTAAATAAACTAAATAAAAACATTTTATTTAAACGTTTATTATTGAGCATTGAATTTAATAGTTTTCTTTAATATTTATCAATAAAAAATATTCAATTCAATGTATATTTAATTATTTAAATAAAATAATTAAAGCAATTTCAATTTACCATTTATTATTTGGTAATTAATTGAAACAATGTTTCTGTAATATTTATCAGTTAAATAACACTTAACTATTTAAACATTTATTAAACTTATTTATTCCTTAAGCAAACGAAAAGCAAAAATTCTTGCCAACAAAGCACAAACAGCATAAAAACACCAAATTCGGCACAACTGTGCACATTGTGGCAACCGTGCGTGTAGCACACATTGGAATTGATCATGATGCTCCTGCTGCTGCTGATGCTGGAACAACAACAACCATAACAGCGACAGAGAGCAAAACTGGTATACAGCGAGCGAGCAGCATAAGCGCCTCTGCACGTTTTCTGTGCGCAATTTCCTTTCTGTTATTTAGTTTTATGAACAAACAAACAACAGCAGCAACTGCCAGCAAACAACAACAACAACAGCAACAAGAAAATAGGGAGCAAAGCAAAGCAAAGAGTGCAGCGTATGAACTGCATGCATGACTAATGCCAACAATTACAACAGAGCAGCAACAACAACAACAACAACAATTTCCAATTGCAATCAGCGTTGCCATTTAGTTGCATTTAGCTAGTTTCAGAATTACATATATTTAAAATTTTTTTTAAAAATTCTTTTTTTTGATTTTTTTTTTTGCTAATTTGTGTTTTTAATATTTTTTTAAATTTGTGTTTTTAACTTTTTTTAAATTATTTTTTTAATTTTCCATATTAATATATATTATTTGATTTGTTTTATTATTTTTTCATATTTGCTTTATTTTTTATATTTATTTTAATATATTTTTGTAGATATTTGGAATTTAAGCGGATTTTAAAATTATATTTTTGCTCATCATAAATTTAATTATATATTTTTTAATTTTATTAATACTGCTCTCTTAATATTTTACATTTTACATACATATTTATTTTGTAAATAAAGCTATTTCTGGCAACACTGTTTGCAATTTCAATTAAGATCAACGATGTCAATTTAGCTAGTTTCAGAATTCTATTTATGCCCAATATAAATATATTTGAAAATATATATTTATTATTTTTAATATTATTTATATTGCTTTAATTTGTATTATGTAAATAAAAATAAATAAAAATTAAATTTAGGCTTGCTATATTTCAATCGATTTGGCAATTTATAATTATTTTTATTGTAATATTCTTGATGCTGAATTTGTATTATGTATTTGTTGTATATTTATTTTATTTTTTATAATTATTTTAATATTTTGTGTTTTTAATCTATTTGTAAATTTAAAATTATTTGTAATCTTTCTATGGATTATATTTAATTTTTGGGTTATTTTGTTTATTGAAAATATAGCTATTTTTGACAGCACTGATTGCAATTGCAATTAAGATCAATATTTAAGTAATGCTTCGCCGGGTTGCGGGCAGCGCCAATTGCTAAACAAACGAAACCCAGAAGAATACACACACACACACACACGCACACAGAGACAGCACAAATAGAGAATGCGGAATTTATTATTTATTTACATACATACGTACATACGTTTGTATGCATGTACGTAATGTAAGCATGTGTGCATAAACATATAACGGCAACTCTGCATACTACGTTGTTGAAATACTTTTTTTATCTTCTCTTTTTTTACACAAACATTGAGCGCGTCCCAGTTGTAGGAAATAACTGTTCTTATGGCAACCGAAAGGCACCAACAAAAGCACAAAAAACCGCTGAACTGAGCTGTTTTTTTATTGAATAAAATTTGCTTGCGGTTGTTGTTTTTTTTTTTTTGGATTTGGGGAATACCTTGGGAATTGCTCATGGGGGCTGCTGGCGACACCTGGCGCCAGCAGCTTGCAACTAACGTTTGAACTTTTGGATCCTCTCTTTATTGAGCAAGAGATTGTGTGTGTGTGTGTGTGTGTGTGTGTGTGTGCTTATTTCGAAACAAAAACAATTTGAAAAGATTTTTTTGTAGCGTCTGCGACTTACGAAACGTATCAAGCACACTGATATACATACACACACACACACACACACAATGGTATATATATATGTATGTAGAAATGCAGTGTTGTAAAGGGAGAAGTGCAGGGATGGGTAGGGGAGGGGAGCAAGCGTTGGCGTTGTCGTTGCCGTTGTTTCTTCTGTAGCTGCTTCTTCTTGCTCCGCTGCTTGCCACACAAACACAATGTTGCACTCTCAACTCTCACTGCGCTCTCTTCAGGCTCTTCGCAGCAGCGTTGCCAATTTGGCTAGTTTCAGCTTTTATTTACTTGAAAATAGGCAATTATTTTTAATATTCTAAATTGTTATTTTTCATGGCATATTTGCTTTATTCATTTATTTGTTTTTTCTATTTATTTTAAATCTTTTGTAATTAAAATCTGGCTATTTCTGGCAACACTGCTTCGCAGTTAGCATAATGCACACGCACACACACACAAATAAATCACATAAATGCATATGTGTTTGTATACTCACACACACACACGCACACGCACACAGGCGTATTTGGTATCTTGTTTTCTTCTTAATTTTAAACGCGATTTATGCCACAATTCTTACGGCTTGCGGCTACAGTTAGCCCGCTTGGCGCGTTCACAGCGTATTGGCCACAACTTAAACTAAGCCAAATCTTGTTCGAGCCACTTTTCTTTCAAACGCACATTTCAAGATCGACACGCGCGCGACAGACACGTTCGCTTCGTGAAGAAAACACCGACTGACGAAGCGAGCAAACACAATATAACAATATGCGAAGCAGTATAACACAAACTCAAACTGTCAACAGCGCTGAGCGCAGCAAACCGTAACTGTTACTAACAGCGCACAGTGCTGCTCAAACTGCATGGCGGCGATAACGACACGTCTATCGAATGCTGTTATCGAACATGCAATCAAACAAGTTGCAGACAGCTGAATGAAAACAAAATAAATAAATTTTAAACTTGCCGAAATTAAGCAAATATAAAATGGAGCTGGAGGGTTCGGAGCTGGGCACCAAGGAGTACTGGGAGAGCAGCTATACGCGCGAAATCAAGAACTACAAGAGCCACGGCGACGTGGGCGAAATCTGGTTCGACGAAGACTCCCAACAGCGCATTGTCGACTGGCTGCTGCAACAGGGCGATACAATTGATAAGGATGCGGCACGTGTGCTGGATCTGGGCTGTGGCAATGGCATGTTCCTGATTGCGCTGGCCAACGAGGGATTCCGGCAGCTCAGCGGCTGCGATTACTCGCCCAAGGCCATCGAACTGGCCCAGGGCATTGCCAAGGATCAGCAGCTGAGCATCGCTTACCACGTGGCGGATTTGACGCAAAGCGAGGCGCCAACGCTGGGCGCTTACGATATTGTGCACGACAAGGGCACCTACGATGCCGTCAGCCTCTGTCCCGATAATCCGCAGCAGAAGCGGCACAATTATCTGGCCACAGTGCAGCAGCTGCTGAAGGATGAGCAGAGCTTCTTCGTCATCACCTCCTGCAACTGGACGGAGCAGGAGCTGCTGGAGAGCTTCCAGGGGCGGTTCGTCAGGCACTGCAGCATTCCCACGCCCACCTTCAAGTTCGGAGGCAAGGTGGGCAACGTCGTCACCTCCGTAGTCTTTAAGAAAAAGTCGTAATTCTATAAAAATTATAAAAAAAAAAATAATTAAAACTGCATTGTGAATCCAAATTTGTATCGAATTTTAAAATTATTTTAATTAAAATCTTATCAATTCGTAGCTAAGTCTACAACTCCATTATAATAGTAATTAAATTTTAATAATATATATCATGATGTGAGAATAAATCCAACGAATTCTGGATCTTAAAAAAATTATTAATGATTCGTATTCCGTTTAATAAATGATTTTAGCTTGAAAATTTCGGATTTATTTATCTATAAAATTATTTTTTAACAAAAATATATAAATATAAAATAAATTAGGCATAATAATAATTGGGAATATTAATTACGTCGTTTGGACGCTAACCCCCGGAGGGTTAATTAAAGTGAAGGTATCGCTGCCTTACTCTCGCTGGACAAACTCTCGTTGGCCGAACACCCACTGGCCGAACTCTCACTGTCCGAACTCTTGCTCGCCGAAGTCTCGCAGGCCGCACTCTCGTTGACCGAACTCTCGCTGCCCGAACTCTCGTTGACCAAACTCTCCTTGGCCGAACTATCGTTGACCGCACTCTCGCTTGCAGAACTCTCGCTGTCCGAACTCTGGCTGCCGAACTCTTGCTGGCCGCACTCTTTGTGAAGTTTCACTGCCTAACTCTTGTTGGCTCACTGCCCACATCTCTCTAGTAGAACTCTCGCTGTCGAACTCTCACTGGTTTAAATCTCATTGGCCCAATTTTTGCTGGGCAAACTCTGGCTGCCGAACTCTCGCTGGCCGAACTCTCCTTGACCGAACTCTCGCTGGCCGAACTCGCTATCCGAACTCTCCTTGGCCGAACTCTCGCTGGCTGAACTCTTGTTAGCTTAACTCTCGCTGTCCGAACTCTCCTTGACCGAACTCTCGCTGTCCGAACTCTTGCTGCTGAACTCTTGTTAACCGAACTCTCGCTGGCCAAACTCTCGCTGTCCGAACTCTTGTTGACCGAACTCTCCTTGGACGAACACTCGCTGACCGAACTCGCTACCCGAACTCTCGTTAGCCGAACTCTCGTTAACTAAACTCTTGTTAGTTGAACTCTCGCTGGCCCAACTCTCGCCTGGCAATAGAAAACAGAACCAATCTCAATATATTGCCAACAATAAATGAAACAAAGCGGCGTCAGTGTGAGCTGTGTTTGGGTGCTTGTATTTGGTTTCTTATCGGTTCTTTATTGCTTAGCTCAACAGTAACACGAGAGATTAACATTTATAATATAGTTTTGTTTAATATTAATTGTTTAAAATGTAAACCCATTTAATCATTTAATCGGCCTAACACAATCAATAACAAGAAATGGACAGCTCTGATAAAAATGCTTGCAGCTCGAATAGAATTTAAAACCGATTGGAAACTGGGGTCAATTTTAATGCAACTTAATCGATTTAAGCGGAATCATTTCATAAATGATGCTATTAAAGATATCTCAGATGGTTACGCTGCAAGCACAAATAAAACTGATATAATACACAAATTCACACAGTTGCGGTTCGGATCGGGAGTTAGTAACATTTGAACCGTGATAAGCTATCAGTTAGTAAACGATAAACGCGCCTCACGTTGCCCCCCGCCACCAGGTTCAGCTTAGGCGCTACAAGTACAAGTAGATACGACAGCTGGAATTAATAGTATATATATAAATTTATGCTATGGTCTTTCGTATAGTCCTTCCTTCACGACAAAAACGTGCGCACAAATCCCTTGATGTCCGCCCGGCACATCGGACAATTCGCCACGCTGGGCGCGCACTGATTGCAGGTGGCTGCAAAGCAAGAAGCATTTATTAAAATCATCATCCATGTTTTAGCTTTTTAGCTGGGCTCACCCAAATGTCCGCAGGGCAGAAAGACCACGCCCACCTCCTCGTCCAGGCACACCTTGCAGAGGCGCGCGTCCCTCAGCAGACGATTCTCCTCCTCCAGCGACAGATTGCCATTCGGCGGCGATGACGCATCGCTGCTGAAAGTTGGCATTAGCGCAGCTTTGTTGAAAGTTGGCATTGGCGCAGCTGTGGCGCCCTTTGTCGCATCGCTGCTGAAAGTTGGCATTAGCGCAGCAGGCGTTTCGCTGGCTTGGCTGGTGGTCGGCAGGCAGTCGACAAGCGGAGCCGTCGGCACAGTTGCCGGTTCGGTGACCTCCAGTGCGGCGCCAGTGCCTGCCTCATCGAAGATGGCATGCAGCAGCTCGTCCAGCGTCTCGAAGGCGCAACCGGAGCTGGACAGACTGCGTTCAATGGTGCTTCTGACGGTGTTCGCATCGATGCCCAGCGCCAGCGCCTCCGTAACCGGTGACGTGGCCATCACATTGCTCAGATTTGTGGGCGGGGGCGGCGCTGTGGCTGTGGTGGTCGAGGAGGATGACGATGTGGCTGCCGCATCGCGCACCTCGCGCACATAGTTGGGTCCCTTGGCCAGCAGCACAAACTGGCATTTGGGCGACCATTTGGCGTGCTCGTGCCAGGGATTGTCCTCCTTCTGCCAGGAGCGCAGTCCGATGTTGCAGTGAAAGCAGCGCACCTGATCGTCGATCTTCTGGTAATAGAGACCGGCCTGGGCCAACGGCTCCGCCGGCTGCACATTCGCAATGGGCCAATCGCTGAACGTGCGCAACCGTGTCTCCATGCAGGCGTACTTGGGTCGCTTGGGCAGGCTGGTCGGCTGTATGCCCAGCTCCTCCATATCCTTGCCGGCGAACTCGATCAGCGGTCCCATCTGCACGCGCGGACAGTTGGGAAAGAAGCGCCGATGCTCCTCGAAGGCGTTGTCGTTCTTCTCCCACTTGGCGATCACGCCCTTGCACCACACGCAGCGCACGTGGTCCGATTGGTGCAGATAGTAGAAGCCGGCCTTGGCCAGCGCCTGTGGCGTTATGTTCGGATTCTGCAAGAGTCGGAGAATGGTCAGTGAAGTCCACTTGACAGGCAATCAGCAAGGACGGAGCTGCAGTCGGGTGCAGCCGACAGTAATTTAACAGTAACTAATGGGAGATTAGAGTTGGGCCAGTGAGAATTAGGCCAGCGAGAGTTCAACTAATGGGAGATCGGACAGCGAGAGTTCAACTAATGAGAGATCGGGTGATAAGATAAGATAAGATCAGACAGCGAGAGTTGGGCCAGCGAGAGTTAGGCCAGGGAGAGTTTAACTAATGGCAGATATAGGGACGAACATGGTTATATGACTCATTGATGCGGAATATGTATACTTTGTGGGCTGTGCCACGCCTCCTTTCCGTTACATACCATCTGACAGAGTTATTAACCCTGTTTTTTCTATAAGTACAGGGTATAAAAACTTAATAGAACCTAAATTATATAGTTGCTGAGATCTAGGCTCATATGGAAAAACAGACAGACGAACATGTTTATACAGACACATCGATGCGGAACATATATACTTTGTGGGCTGTGGCACGCCTTCTACATTCTGTTACACACAATATACCCTGTAGAAACTACAATTAACACTTGCACCTACGGGCCAATCCTTGAAGGTCTCCAGGCGATTGGCCTCGATGAGCAGATCGGGACAGGCGCATTGCCCCTGCCCCTGTTGTCCCTCGCCACCGTCGCCGCCATCGACGACGCTGTTGCCCTCCGCGTCCCTCTGCTCCCGGGGCACGTTGCCACAGTGCAGAGGCGCCAAGACCATGGAGCAGATGGGCGCCAGGCGACGATGCCGTTCGGCCACATTATCGCCGTACTCCCAGTGATCGATGCGGGTGTGGCACCAGTTGCACTCCACCTCCAGCCAGCCGCCAGTGGCAAAGAATCCGTTCTGCACCAGATCCTCAATATTTACGGGCGCATTCGTTGGCCATTCGGAGAACGTCGCAAATCGCTCGCTCTCCAGTTCCAGGCCGCGATCGCTCATTGTTCTTGTTGCAACTTGTTATTGTTGTGGTTCTCTTGCGCCCCGCCCCTTCACCAGTGCAATGATGTAAGTTGCCTCGCTGCAGTTCAACAAAAGAACCAAAAAACGCAATAAACCAGCTGCAAAAAGTAAACTTATTGATCGCAAGTGTGACCGAACGCGGCAAGCGGCAAAATGTCATGCGACATGCCTTGCCTGCTGCTGTTATCGTTGATAGCTTGATATCGAAAGTATCGAATAGTGTTCGACAGCGCTGAATGTTTGTTTTTGTTTACAAATTTAATAAATTTTCAATTGTACGAGAACAGCTTCTTGTTACGTGTGTAATTAATTATTATTATTAATTATTGGCGAAATTAAAGAAAAGCCTAGTATTTACATTTTCAATTACAGCCAACAAACTGGACCTAAACACTGCTGTTAGCTAACAGCAGCTGGCGCTGTTGTGCTTTAAAGCTGTTTTGGTCACACTCGAATTTGAATTAAAATTGTAAAATGTTTTGTATGAAATTCAAATGAAAAATTGGCTATTGTACGATAACAGCTTCTTGTTACGTGTGTAATTAATTATTATTATTAATTATTGGCGAAATTAAAGAAAAGCCTAGTATTTACATTTTCAATTACAGCCAACAAACTGGACCTAAACACTGCTGTTAGCTAACAGCATCTGGCGCTGTTGTGCTTTAAAGCTGTTTTGGTCACACTTGAATTTGAATTAAAATTGTAAAATGTTTTGTATGAAATTAAAATGGGAATAAATTGACAATTGCACGAGAGTAGTGTCCTGTTACCCGTGTAATTAATTATTTTTTATTTATTATTGACGAAATTTAAAGAAAACCAAGTGTTTACGTTTTCAACTATAGCTAATAAACTGGACCTAAACACTGCTGTTAGCTAATAGTAGCTGGCGCCTGTTGTGCTTTAAAGCTGTTTGGTCACACTTGAATTTGAATTGAGTTTAAATTGTCAAATGTTCTGAATGAAATAAAAATACAAATAAATTGACAATTGTTTACTCTTCAACGTACACACTTTTATTGAAAGAATTCCTTAGAAAAAACCAATTAAGGTTGCAGACGCAGCTGATTCCCTTATTGGAAGTAGGTTCTGGGCTTTCTGTACGAGAACAGCTTCCTGTTGCCCTTGTGGTGGACGCGCTGCACCAGCGGGAACTTGATCTTGGAGTCGTGGAACTGCTTGACGTGCACACGGCGGGTCTTGGCGGCCGCGATGGGCTCCACCTTGATGATCTGGATGGAGTGGGCGCGGGCCCGATGGCGGGCGCCCATGTCCCGGTAGCACTGCGTGACGGCGCCTCCGACGGTGAGGTCGCGGTACTCGCGGTACATGTTGTGTGTGCCGGAACGGGAATCGTAGCGCAGCCAGATGCCAAAGTTCTTGATCTTGATGGGCGACGTCTCGTACACCTGCTTCAGGGACACAATCTCGCCGGTCGTCTTCTTGAACTTCTTCAGCTGGCGCAGAAAGTACCAGAAGCGGGACTTGGCCACGATGTTGTCCGGAGCGAAGATGCGCATCTTGTAGAGCGGCGTCTGTGGCTCCTTCTCGCTGGGCAGCTTGCGGCCCACGACTTCATATTCCTTCAACTGCAAGGGCAAAACAAACGTTATAGATATTTTTTGTATTTGTATAAATTGTCTGTTGCATATCTTCGCCGTTTCCTATCGTCAAAAATCAGCATTTCTTATCACATGTGCACAACACGCGCTCAAACAGGGAAAGAGAAAAAACCAGTCGAACGTAACCGACAGTAGCACACCCTGTACATATCACTGAGTATTAAACAAACTAATTATTTATTATTAATACATATATATTTATTTATATATATATTGTCTGTTGCTTATCTTGGCTGGTTCTTATATTTCTTATTCGGCAAAATCTAGATTTTCATACGGACATGGCTATATCGATATATAAATACTTTGTGGGCTCTGCCATGCCCCCCCCCCTCCCCTTTCCATTACACATATCTCTTATTTGCACTAGCTCAATATACCCCCTTGCACTCTTCTAAGGTGCAGGGTATAAGCTAATCTGTTGTTGTTTTTCTTATAGGTTATGTCCGCTCGGCCTCAGCAGCGACTCAAAACAGAACTCGGCGCAATTAATTGTGGCCATTTAACTGCTCAGCCTGCATTTCTAGTTGGCACTTTGTTTATTTAAATGATTTTAATTCATAGAATGCTGACAGCCACATTGCCCTGCAGGGCAGCACATTATTAACAGCTTTAAATAATATTTTCAGCGGGTATTTTGATTGCATTTGATGCGTAACACGTTTGGCAGCTCGCTGCACACATTTATCACAACAATTTAGGCGGTTTTTGTTAATTTTTTGCAAATACTAACCAATCCCTTGGCTCTCATGATGACGGCTCACGCGAAAAAGGAAACGGAAAGAGCTGTCGTCATGCGATGTAACACTGAACTGTAAACGTGCGCGTTGGCAGCCCTGCGCAGGGTTGCATTTGGGTGGCAAGGCGCGTACATGCTGTTGTCATGCTGCTGTTATCGATGCCTTGCGCATCACTAGTTTTGCTGCGCGTGTTCAATGGCTGCGAACGTCGATAAAATTGCTAAAATTCAGCATTTCACGCGTTTTATTAACAACAAAAACACAAAATACACAAACTTTGCACAATACTGAAAGCATGTGAAGCAAATACGCCAAAGGCGCAAGCCTCTATCTTATGTAAAACGTGAGCACAAAAACCAACAAAACTGTGAGACATGCAAAAAGCAAAGAAAGAAAAAGAAAAGGAAAGAAAAAAAAAGCTGAAAAAAATTTTGCTATATATTCCGAAATAAATAATACATAGAAATTATACACGCAAAATACGCATAAGATTGTGAAATTCAGTTGTTTCATTGTGTTTGCACACTATTACGCAGCCAAATGCGCAGAAATTCGAAAGAATCAAAGAAATAAATTGTATAAGCGCTAGAGCAACGAAGAAAGGAAAGGGAAGGGAAGGGGGCAGGCAGAGGGGTGTTCTGCTTCTGCTTGTTCCTGTTCTTGTTCAGTAAAAAAACGCGCGGCCGCCGCTCCGCTCTGGGCGCTCCGTACCCCGCGCGACCCTATCAGTTGTGCAGCGAGCGTCCGTGCCGTCGGTTGTGCTCTCTCTCTCTCTCTGTCTCCGTCTCTTTATCTGTGTGTTGCTCATTCTCTGTTTTCCTTGCCGTTCCGTGTGTAGTTGTTGTTTTAGGCGCGTAAATATTTGCTGCGTGTATTATATCCAGACAGGTAAGAGAGAGACAGCCAATCATCCCGTTGCATTTCAATTTGCATATTTCCACATTTCCTTATTTTCATATTTTCCTCGGCGTTACGTATTTACGCCAAATTCGCCAATTTATTTATAGCCAAAATCTAGTTTCTTTTTTACGTTCTGTTTTTTCGTTTCGCTCGTCACATTTTGCGCAATTTATTTTGATATTTTCAATTATCGCCGCTGCTGCTTTGTGCACGCCCTTCGCTTGCGCGTCCAGGGCTGGCAAAACGAATTCACATACTTATTTCACATTGGTTGGCAATCATTTTAATACCCTGTACCAATTGTAAAATGGCCAAAACAGGGTTATTTGGGTTTGTTTTTTTTTTAATGCGATCACCACATCTTTGTTTTTTCTGTTCTATTATTTGTATACCCTATGCCCATTGAAAAAAATGCAAAAACAAACTTAAAAACTTTGACAGAATGCAAATTATTGCAAATTTTGCATGCCATGCCCCTGCCGCCCACAATGAATGAAATAAAATGCATTTGCCAATTTAAGAGTTACAAATCTAATTCACATAAATTCTGTTATCACTAATTGGTACGCAAATGCAGTTTGTTTCAAAAAAGGTACAGGGTATTCTCCTGTCTGTTCCGGTTTTTTATCACAAAATTTATGAACATGATTTTTGCTTTATTTTATTTGCAGCGCAACACAAGAAACATTCGTGACAACGTCGCGTTGACGAATGCAAAGGTAATCAAACCAGCTCGATATGCCATGTGTTATCGATAGTAGCCGATAAACGATTTTCTTCTTTATTATTATTATTATTATTATATTATTATTATTATTATTGTATTTTTTGTATTGCCTTGGCAGCGCATAAATGCAAAAAGATGATGGAAACATTGGAACAGCAACAAGCAACAACAACAACAACGTCTAGCATAGAGGGGGAAACAACCCCGGGAGTCAGCGGGAAAAACGATAGCTACAAGCTACGAGATTTCGAGCTAGCTTTTCAGCTGGAGCGAAAGGCAAAATTGACCAAAATCCTAGCCAAAAACCATGAGAATGGAAGGCATAGCAATGCTACCATACGGGATAGACCAACGGTGACCAATATTCTGGTCAAGTCGTATAAAACAACGGGTGGGAAATCCACCAAACGAGCTGGCAAACAGCGCTGTGCAGCGTCTATACACAGTGCGAAAAAATCACTTGAGAAACTGAAAGCGCAGCCGTCCGTAGCGAATACGAATACCGAACAGCATGTGGATTACGAGCCATCCGTGTCCTCAGGCTCCGCCTCGCCACGCATTCAAATTGTCGCGAATGAGGAAAGCAACGAGGCATTGCCCAAGGTGGAGGCAACGTCTCTGCAGTGTCCACCTCTTCAAACGGATGCATCTCCTTCAAAGGATGCATCTCCTTCGAAAAAAGCATCTCCTTCGAAAGAAGCATCTCCTTCGAAAGAAGCATCTCCTTCGAAAGAAGCATCACCTTCGAAAGACGTATCTCCTTCGAAGGATAACCCACTTAATTGTCAACTAAAACCTGCTATAACTAACATTGAAATCGACGATTCAGATGCATCAGTTCAAGAGATCAGCGCAGCTGAGGAGGGTGTCTGTCCGCCCTCCGACAGCTCAACTGAGCCAGCACCTCAGGTTGAAACTGAGCATCCAGCCTCTCCGACGCTAGAAACAGGGAAAAGCATGTCTCCCAAAGAGCAACAATGCAGTAAAGTTTCAGCTATTGCAATCGAAACTCTAGCATCTAAGGTTGACAGCTCTGCTTCGACGGATAAACATCTAAATTGTCAACAAACACCTGCTATAACTACAACTACAATTGACCTCGACGATACAGATACTTCAGCTCACCAGAAAGCGGTTTGTCCGCTCCCCATCATCCCAAATGAGCAAGCAGCTCAGATTGAGATTGAGAACGCAAAGCCGACAAAAGCAGAGGCATTTAAATTTACAAAAGAGCAAACCCCACCAAATATGGTCGAAACGCTGCAGAACTGCTACCCGATGGATCAAAGCACAAAGGAGTTACAGCAGAATGAAGAGCAATCGGAGAAATCGGAGAACGTTGGGCATTCGCAGAGAAGTTTATCAGCAGAAATTCCGGATAAATGCTCAATGGAAGCAACGCAAATCGAGGAATCTAATGAAGTGGAATCTGTAGCTGAAGTTGAAACTAAAGCAGATGAAGCAACGAATTCTAAAGCAATGGAAACTGAAGCTGAGCAATCCCCCATACAAGCTGAAAAAGATCTTTCACCTAACCGAATGCTAGAAGACAAAACAGAATCTTTGCCTGACTTTAATTCAACCAATTTGCCCGATTGTGATGCTGTAGATACAATAAAGCTGGAATCCGATGATCAAGAAATGCCCACGATGCTTGAGAAGAAGCTTGAGATGTACTCGAATGAACAGCTGCCCATGCGAAATCTGGTGAAAATCAAAATTAATGGAGCTCATGGCAGCGTACTAACTGAGATGAAGCGTGAGTCCGACGAGGAGCCAATGGAAACGGAAGAAGCAGCAAAGGAAATGCAGCCGAGCAGTGAAATTCTTGAAGAGCAGCAGCAATTGGAGGAGGAGACGCCGTTAAGTAGAAGTCGTAGCAGAAGCAGAATCAACAGCAGCAGCAGCTCAGTCAGTTCCACCTCACAGCAGCTGGTTATAGATCAGCCAGAAACTGAGCTAAATCACAAGCCCAGCATGGACGACAAGGAGCAGCAACAGGAGCAACAGGAGCAGGAACAGCAGACAAGAAAACGTCGACTCTGCGGTGGTGCGGAACAAAGAATGCCCAAAATCCCTTGTCTGGAGGCAGAGCCGATGATGGGAGGCTCTTTGCTCATGCAGCGCTTGCAGGCGCCCATTGGGGAAACGCATAAGCTCAGTTCCTCCTACAGGAGCAATGCCACGCCCCCTATGTTGAATGCAGCTGCAACTGAGGAAAGCAATTCCTTGTTGGCAGCGCCAAGTAGTGCCGTAGCATCGGCATCGTCATCGTCATCGTCATCTCCGTCTTTAAAACTGCAGCGTCTGTTTCGTTGCACGCCCTGCGGCACGGTGCATCAATGCTTGAGCTTCTTTGTGCACGTGCGTAACGTGCATCAACGCTGCATTTGTCTCTACTGTTCCCATTTGTTCAACAGCGTCGAGAGGCTCTCGATGCATCTGGAGAATAAGCATGATCTGGATCAGCGACACTTCAACACCATCGACGATTGGCATGCGGCACAAGCGAAGGAGGATCGTGTCAGGTATTTGGTCTGTTGCACCTGCCAAACGCTCTTTGAGCGTGGCACGCAATTCGAGCAACACGACTGTGCCGAGCTGATGCCGCCCTGTTCGCTCTGCGGGGTCAAGAATGGGCATAACAATGGGTGTCGCAATGGCAACCACATCGGCCACAGTCGCAGGCAGGCAGTCGTGCAGCGTAGACGCAAGTTGGGCAAGAGCAGGCCAAAGGTGCTGATGCAGCCGCCAAACGGGAAAATAACGCAGCCAGTGATAAGCGAGCCTAACAGTAAGTTATTTAACCAAATAAATATATTAAATACAGCCCAACTAAACTCTGTTTGCTTGCAGTTCCAGTTGAAGTTCCAGTTGCAGTTGCAGTTGCAGTTGCACCACAGCAGGAGGAAACGTTGCCCAAACTGTTGGTGCCCAAGATAAAACTGTGCGTGCCCAAGGAGTTTCAAAAGTCTGTGGATGACGCCTACAGCAGCACCGACACCGAAGAAGAAGAAGCCGAGGAATTGCCAACGACAAGCGCAGCAGCAGCCGCAGCCTTGGCCCAAGCTGTGAGAAATGCCAAAAGCGTTGTTGATGCCTCATCGCATTCGTCCGAGGACACGCAGATAGCGGCTGAAACGGCGTGCATGCCGCAGGATGAAGACGATGATGAGGATGATCTGGTGACAATGAAAAAGCTGTCGGTGGCGCTTGTGGCATTGCAACGCACCACGTTGGACATCAGTCGCCTTAAAAGCGATAAGGGCATGAGGAACGTGCAACAGCAACAAGAACTGCAGTCGCCTGTGTTGCAACAACTGGTTGAACAGAAGCTACAGCTGTTGCAGCAGCAGCAGCAGCAGCAGCAGCAACAGCAGCAACTTGAGCTACAGCCGCAGTCGCAGCCACGCTGGTCACCCACGCCACCAGCCTCGCCGCACAACACGCACCCGAACGACCTGACGCAGCTCTCTAAGGAACAACAACAGCAGCAGCAGCAACAGCAGCAGCATCCGTTGAAGCTGCAATTCGAGACGCAACAGCTGCTGTTGCCTGAGTCGGAATCGCAAGCTGATCCGTTGAAATTGCAATTTGGGGCGCAACAGCTGCTGTTGCCTGCGTCGGAAACACAAGATGAACAGCATCCGTTGAAGTTGCAGCTCCGGCAGGAACAACTTTTGTTGCCTGGATCGGAATCACAAGGTGCGGAGCAGCAAATGCATCCGTTAAAGTTGCAATTAAGATCGGAACAGCTGCTATTAACTGGATCGGATGAACAGCATCCGTTGAAGTTGCAATTCAAGGCGAATCAGCTACTGTTGCCTGCGTCGGAATCGCAAGATGAACAGCAGCAGCAACCGTTGAAGTTGCAATTCGGCCAGGAACAGCTGCTGTTGCCTGGAGCCCAATCACAAGATGGGCAGCAACCGTTGAAGCTACAATTCCGCGAGGATCAACTCCTGCTGCCTGAATCGGAAACACACGACGAGGAGCAGCATCAAAAGCATCCTTTGAAGTTGCAATTGAAGACGCAACAGTTGCTGTTGCCTGCGTCGGAATTGCAAGATGATCAACAGCAGCATCCGTTGAAGCTGCAATTTAGATCGGAACAGCTGCAATTACCTGGATCGGAATTGCAAGATGAGCAACTGAAGTTACAATTCCGGCAGGAACAGCTGCTATTAACTGGGTCGGAAACACAAGATGAACAGCATGCGTTAAAGTTGCAATTTAGGTCGGAACAGCTGCTATTACCTGGATCGCAAGATGAGGAGCATCAAAGGGATGCGTTAAAGTTGCAGTTCCGGAAGGAGCAGCTGCTATTATCTGGATCGGAAACACAAGATGAAGGGCATCCGTTGAATATGCAATTGCCAAAGGAACAGTTGCAATTACCTGCACCGGAATCGCAAGATGAACGGCCTCCGTTGAAGTTGCAATTGAAGCCGGGGCAGCTGCAGTTGCCAGTGTCGGAGCGACGCAGCACCTTGGGCAGCGACTGCATGGATCTGGACGACAGTCTCAATGAGCAGAAATCGGAGTCTCAGCAGCTGGAGGTGCAACCGCAGCGAGAGCCGGAGCCGCCAGCGGATGGCATAGAGGTGGCCTGCGAGGATACGCATACGGTGGAGCTGCAGTTGGATCGACCGCTGCATAAGGTCGAAATGGTCGACTTTATACGCCTGTGTCTGAAGGCGTTCTATCCGTTCTGTTTGTACTGCAATCATGCGCGTCGCATTGCCGTCAATGGGCAGCGTTTGGTGCTCCACATGATTGCGCAGCATCGCTTTACGGCAACGGTGGACAGCATAACGGCTGAGGAGCTGCATGCCCCAACGATTGTCGCGAAGCTGAAGAGCTTTCTGCCTGTGCTGGAGCAGGAGGCGGTTTATCTGAACTACGCCAGCTATTGCAGCCTGGAGCCGGAGCGGTTTGCGAGAACGTTCAATGAACGTCTCTATGAGTGCTTTGTGTGCCGCTTTGTCACCGCCTCGCACAAGGAGCTCTACACGCACAATCGTCGGCTGCACATCAAGGCGAACATCTTGTGCCTCATGTGCAAACTGACCTTTTACAACTACAGCGAACTTCTGTGCCACATTTGCCCCGGTTGCAACGTGGCGCCGGGCCATGAGTTGCAGTTTCGCTGCTGTCTGTGCGATGTGCCGCCGATACCGTCATCGTTCCGTCTGCTGGTGCATCTGCGTAAGCAGCATCAGAGCTGTGATATCTGCCTCGAAGATTGCCACAACCAGGCGAAGCTGTCGTCGCACGTGTGGAAGCACAAGCTGATGCATCTCTGCTATCGCTGCGGCATCACGTATCGCAACAAGCAGGACATCTCCAAGCATCTGTTCTGGAAGCACGGCACCGAGAGCACCGGCTGCAAGCGTTGCCTGCAGAAGCGCTGGCGTTACGTCTATCATTTCTGCACGCCAGCCGCGCAGTACACGTGCGAGATCTGCCAGTTGACCTTCAGCAAGGCCATCTATCTGGAGGTGCACAAGCGGCAGCATACGGGCGACTTTCGCTATCCCTGCAACGTGGAGCAGTGCACGGAGAAGTTTGTCTCGCGTAAGCTGCTGCTCAAGCATGCCACACAGCACGAGCTGGCTGTGGATGCGGCGCCTGCTGCGCAAGAAACTGACGCAACTGCAACTGAGCCGCAGAAGCAGGAGTTGCAGCCGGCAGAGGAGCAGAATGCCCCAACGGGCGAGCCCATGGAGCAGTGCAATGAGGCAGCGCAAGCTGAAGCGGCAACGACGCTCAAAACGCCAGAGCCAACAACGAGCGCAGAGCCAACGCCGCGCAAGCGCCGGAAAAAGGCCAAACGCAACAAGGCATCGGTGGAGGATTTGAACCTAATTGCGCCCAACTTGTCCGAGTCGGACAGCAGCGATGACAGCGACACAAGCGCAGCGACACCGAAGCCCAATCTGGAGACGCCGGCAGCCGTTTGCATAGACGATCTGAATGTGCCAAAGTTGATGCTGTCGCCGGCATCGGAGAGCGACAACGAGGAGCTCAATGCGCAGCTCGACAAGCAGCTGAAGGCAGAGACAAATGCAGCTGCAACAGAGGAGCAGAAAGAGCAGCTAGAGCAGGCAGCAGCTGAAACTGATGCAAAAGAGTCCATGCAACCGCAGCAAGAGCACGAACTGGAGGCCAAAGCGGAGTCGGAAGCTGTGCCGGATATTTGGAAGAATCTGCTGCAGCATCAGCAACTGCCCAATAAAACTGAGCTGCAGCCCCAGCCCATTGAAGAGCTGGAGCCCGATGAGCTGCAGCTGCGTCCGAGCAGACTGCATGTGGCATATTCCGATCATGACTACTGCCAGTTGCAACAGCCGCCGCCACCGCCGCCGCCGCCACCCGTGCCCAAACGTGCCACGCCCAAGAAGCTGGCGAAACGTGGCGCGGTGTCCAGTGATAGCGACAGCTCGAGCAGCTCCAGTTCCAACTCGGATACGGACAGCTCGAGCTGCTCGTGTGGCAGCAACTGCAGTTGCAGCTCCAGCGACAGCAGCTCCAGCGATGACGACACCGACAACGAATCCCGTGGCAAGACGCGCGAGTTGCAGCGCAGTTCCGAGAACATTAACGTGACCAGCGTCAGCGAGGAGCCGGCGCTTCCAGCTGCCCCACCGACGCACGCACCGGAGCCGCAGCTGCCGCTCTACAACGAATCGGATTTCGATACGGCCATCTCGGACACGGACGAGGAGTTCTACGATGCGCATCCGAATCAATTGCTGCAGCAAATGAAACTGCTCAGCAATTCAGCGACAGCTGCCAACAATGCCATGCCGGAACAGAGTCGACTCTCGACGCCGTCGTTGCCGGAGGATGCCACAGCGTATGCGGATCGCAGGGAGCGCATCAGCAAGAACAAGAAGAAGAAACGCGAACGCAAATCCAGCTGCAAAACGTCGTCCGCAGCCAAATTGATACCCGAGGCAGCCAAAATTCTAATGCAAACGCTGCAGTGTCAGGGGCAGACGGCCGAGCTGCAACAATCCGTTGCAAGCTGGCAGCCGGTGCGCATCAGCGAGGGCAGCAGCTGCTGCTCGGATGCGGATGCGCAGCTGAAGCGTTCGAAGCGCACGCGCAGACCCAACAAATTCTACGGCTACACCAGCGACGATGAGAACATGAGCAGCGTGTTGGCGCCGCCGTTGCAAGTGGGCATGCAGCTGATCAAGCCGCAGCCCCCGCCAGCACTCACCTGGGCCAAGGAGGATCTGCCGTCGCCAGCGAAGCAGCCGTCGCATCATCAGCAGCAGCAGCACGCGCATCAGCACAGCAACGGCAGCGCGCGCAAGCGCAGCAAACGCGCTCCGCTGAGCGGAGGCGGCGGTGGCAGCGCCAAGCGTGCGGTCAAACGTGGCAAGCAGCAGCAGCAGCAGCAGCTGTTGCAACAAGCAGAGCAGCCCAAGCCGCCGATACCCACGTTGAGAATACGTGCGGCTATGTTGCCGGCGGCCAGCGAATCCAGCGACAGCAGCACAGACGAGGAGATCAATGTGATTAGCTTGTTGCCACGTGCAACACCAGCAGTAGCAGCAGCAGTTGCAGCACCTGCAACTGCAACTGCACCTGCACCCTTACCGCATCCAGCAATAAATATGGCAGCAGCGACGCCAGCACCTACGCCAACGGCAACCGCTTTCAATCAGCCCATACCGCCAGCTCTGCTGCCCAATCCGGACTTTGTCACCATGCAGTACTTCAAGGCGAACAACATCCGGTATCCGATCAGGCCACCGGCCGGGGCACGTTTGGCGCGCGAGGGGGAATCGGTGTATTGCTACTGCCGCTGTCCCTACGACGAGGTGTCCGAGATGATCGCCTGCGATGGTCCCAACTGCCTCATCGAGTGGTTTCACTTTGAGTGCGTCGGCATCATGGTGGCGCCACAGGGCAAATGGTTTTGCGCCGAGTGTCGCCCCAAGTACACGGAGGGCATCTACCATCCAAATGCGCTCAAGTGAATGCACTTTTCTACAGTTAATTCTTAATTCAGTAATATAGAGATACCAATTAATCAGCTAATTAATTAATTAATCATAAGATGAACCCCACTACAGAATGGATTACGCTTATTAATTATTACAACAACAACAACAAAAATCCGAAAACCGAAAAAAATAATTGTAGCGTTCGACTAGCACTAAGAAAAAACAAAACAGAAACTAAATTTCTAACGAAGAGAAAAATCAAATATTATGGATAAAGTTTGATATGAAAAGCCCAGCTAGGGCAGGCTCTGACCTGCTATTTGGTGTATAGAGTTTAAGCCAAGTGTTAGAATTAAGCGAATAGTTAAACATATACTTATACACAACATACATCTAATTATAACTTACAATCTATACATATATTCTAATACATATATATATTTTTGTAAATATGTGAAAGTTGCTTAAGAACATAATATCCACGATCGTCTATCTACACGTTATGCAACCTCTGTACATTTAATTTTTGCAACGTTTAATGCATTCAACCTAGACCGTAATCGAAACACAGCATCAAGCTATATAATTATATACGATATATATATAAATATATATATATATATACGATAATTGATCGATAACTAACTGTAGCTCTAATTTAAGAAGAAGATTTAAGTATTGCTGCAAAGAAAGGGATTTGCAATCGAGAAGCAAGAAATAAATATTCTCTAAGTGTATCAACAAATTGAAGTTGTATTTTCTTTAAATGTTGGCTATATTTTAATTTACAGCAGAAGTGCTCGATAAAGGAAGGATGAACAGTATTGAAATAGGGGCTACAAGCCCGAAAAATTAATAATTCTTTGGAATTGCACTACGAACCGTTTAGGTTGATGTTATTAGAGTAGTATCGGAACTTTTTGAATCAATTTTCGTTCACTAACTTTTTGAATATGGCTTAACAACTCTTTTTGACTCATCTCCGAACTTCCTCATTGCCTAAACTGTAAATTCAGTACGGTAAAAGATGAAATGTATATATATTCTTGATCAGGACGAAATGCCGAATCGATATAGCCATGTCCATCTGTCCGTCCGTATGAACACCTAGATCTCAGCAACTATAAGAGCTAGAGACACCATATTCGGGATTCAGGTTCTCCTATTTCGAGAGCAGCAAGAGTTTATTTTAGATTTTTGATCTGATCTCCCCCGTCTGAATATTTTTGTTTTTAATTCAGTGTCCAAACAATTTCTACTTGGATGTGAAAATTGAAATAAAGGTAAATACAAAATAGAACCTAGGTTAATAAGCCTAATTCGAATTGGATAAATAATGGTCTCTTATAAATACAGCGTCTAAAGTATGAATCTATAAATACCTACATGTTCTAGTACATAAACTCAGCATACCCTTTTAGGTACAGTCAACATTAAGTTGACTATGCACAACATAGAAAAGTGCATATTTATGCCAAAGAATCGGCGGTTTTAATATGCGTTCGTAGTATTCGAAACTATGTAAATTCATATATCACATTTGCCGTGATTATGCTGTGAAAAGTACATGCAAATAAGGCACGACAATGTTATTAATGTTATAGTAGTAGCTGATGAACACGAACGACCCAGCTTAAGAGCGGGGTCCAAGGGAGTGGGCAGAAGTAGCAACAGTCGAAATAAAGGGTGGCTTAGCGCTCTGTCCGAAGCGTGGGTTTGTTTACCAAACAGCGCGTTTGATTTAATTGCCCAGGACAGTGGCAAAGCAACGAGCGACGAGTAACAACGAAACGAGTCGAAACGAAACGAGTCGAAACGAAGCAAATTACAGGTAAAAATTACAGCCAGATGGGTGTTAGGTTGTTGGGTGGTCAGTTGTCGGGCTCGTTGGGTGGTGTGCGTGTGGAAATTACCATAAATCTGAGTGGTCACCTACCAACTACCAACTAACAGTATGAAACGCTATATAGAAAAGTCGCCGTGCTGAACTTGAAGCGTTCAGTTCGTGTCGAGTCGACGTGGCGCGCGGTTCGAACTACGCTTAATATATTCAACAAAAAAACAAAAGATTTCGAAGTTACCCTTTGGCTTGCGTGGCTAGTTGGCCGCTAGTTTTATTATGTGGCAGCCGCAGTTTGTGGCAGTGGCAGCTCAAATTACCTACACCTACACCTACACCTCTAGCTATACATAATGGTGCGCCGCTCCTCGAGCGTGCCGCATCTGAACAACAGCGGTGCAAGCAGCGCCGACAGCGTCACGAATCGCAACGCAGCAGGCGGACGCGCCAAACGTGCCACAGGCGGTGGCAAGGCAGCGACGCCAACGCAACAGCGGCAGAGCTCCGGCAGCAGCGGCAGCTCGCGGGTGCCCCGATCCCGCAGCTTGACCAACGGCATGCGACGCCTAAGTCCGCAGAAGGGCGGCAGCAGCGGGGGCACTGGGGGCACCGGAGGCACGGGCAGCTCACGCAATACGCCGTACTTTCTACGCTCACGGGAAAACGAGTAAGTGTCGCCGCATAAAAGCGCAGTGCGAAATTTCCCACTGTAATCAATAGCCCACAAATATATTTAGAACTAATTAAAAATTATAGGAAGAATCCTTATAGACTATATATTACTATATAATATACTATATACTATACGGAATGAACCGTCACGGCTTAAGTTCGTCCAGAATTTCGCAAATGAAATATAGTACTTTTAATAAATGGCACTTTTAATCTAAACTTTTAAACTGAGATTATCTTTTAGTTTGAGTCTATTTAAACTTTTTAATTTATTTTTATGCATTATTAAAATTTGCATTTGTTCTCAGTTGACGTGAAATATATTAATAAATAAATGTACATTTTATTTATTTATTTATTTATACAAATAATAAAATATATAAACATAAAAGAGGATATTTTATTTATCTGTTGATTTAATAACCACTGAATGCATCGGCCGACTGCATTAAGTCTTTATTAAATAAACAAATAAATGTTTTATCCTAATTTATTTTCAAAATTTAATTAATAAATCGTAATGTAGTTGTAGTATATCCAACGTTGAATTCAAACCACAATAATATTTTAAATGAATGGGTACAGGGAATAATAAATAAAATAAATTAAATGCAAAGCAGCAAAATATATCTTATACATCGTGGTATAGATTGATAGGTTAAAAATATATTTAAAATTAAATGTCTAAAAGAGACATACAAATAAAAAATTTGTAATTGAATATTATTGGTGCAAATGTGAAATAATTTCTTCATTTTCTGCCAGGCAATACTTTTCCCACCATTAAAAGTTTATACTTAGCCAAGCTATGTAGTAGACCTCTAGCAACCGCTATAACTCTTAAATTATTTACAAAATGCCAAGACAAATGCGAAATTCTGGTTCTAGGGCCGTTGGCGATATATAAGTAGTAAAATTATTAATTTGCATCAATCCATTTGCCCGCTGGACAGCGTAATAAAACTACTTAATAAACTGTCAGTGGGCTCGAAAGAACCGCCCGCAACCCTTGATGAGGCGCAATTAGAATAGAATAAAATACAGTAAACCCCAGAGGCAAAAGGTATATGCCATAATGACCACGCACAATAAAGCCTGGCAAGACGGGCAATCAACTGGACAGATAGACAGACAGACGGACAGTCTGTCGGACAGTCTGTGAGCACTTTCAATTGGTCATGTTTTATATTTAAACAATTAGTAGAGCCCTCTGGGGGTTCGAGTTTTGAGGTTGAGCGAGCACGACATAAATCGATTTTGCAATTAAAGCATATTGAAGTCTATATGTCCTGCCTGACCCGTTTCGAAGAGTGAAAGTGACATATTTATGTTTGGTATTTATATTTTCTTTGGCCGTTGCTCTTATTGCTGTTTTCACTGTGCTATGGCAATATTGACAGGCAACTTAAGGTTAAGAACCTGCCCCTACCCAATAGGGTTAAGCCGCGGAAAGTTCATAAGGAAAGCAGAACTATTGATTGGCAGTTTGATTGTTTTCAGATTGAAAACGAACTTTTCACGATTACAACTTTCAATTTTTGGTAGCTTAAGCAATGCGCATTGACTTTTGATGGAGTCCCAACTAAATTATGTGGGTACTTACCTTCAATTACTTCCAAGTCCAGGCATTTTCGTATTACTTATAATGCTGTTGATATATTGTTCACGGTTTCTCATCTAGAAGTTGTACATGCCTTGAAGAATCCGACTTGGTCCTCTTCGATATTGGCAATATCCATCGTATTTCCGTCAAAATAGCCGATACGGATTGTATGTTGTTAACGCGAATACTGCAAAAACGGTTTCAAAAGAATTACAAATAACTAATTATTTTATTTGGTTAATTTAAGTTTTTTCACTTTTCGAAAAGTCAAAGCTATTACAAATTTGCTGTACGACATTTATTACAAACGCTTTACTAGAAAGTATGTCAAACTAGAATAGACAGAAACCAATCTAGTAGCCCTATGCCGAAAAAAGTGTTGAAAAGTGCGCTAAAGACTTTCAACACTATGCACACTATATTGTATAGAGGCCCAACAAGTTAAATATTTAATATGAATCAGGTATTTGCTAAAGAGAGATTCCAAAAATGTTTATTCCATGCAAATGATGTATTTGTATACCCTGTACACACAAAACGGACAAAACCAGGGTGTAATAACTTTGTATGTTGCAGAAGGCGTGGCAGATCCCTCAAAGTTATTAAATAAAAATCGTATTTTCCTCTCTTTTTTGTTTGTTTTGGGGACATTTTGGGTGGAAAGAGAAAGAAGAAGCATTTTTGCAGTGCAGGGTGTTCTACAGTCGAATGCGTCCGACTGATCAACCACGTTGCGACGTGTTTTCGCTTTGTTGGCACAACAAATGAAATATAACGAGCAGCATTTGGGTAAAACAAGCTGGGAAAACAACACAATAAATAAATATAGTCAACTCTCACTTTTCCTGTGTTTTGGACATACCATATGGAGTAAATATCTATAGTATAGGGCCCTGCTAATAACCATCTCGTGCAATGCAAAAGTTTAGGCAACGAAATGTCAACCTTTTTGATTATCTCTGGCATAGACCCTACCTAGGGTTGTAATTATGACCTAACCTCGTGTTGGTTGTGCATGTTCTACCTAGAAAATCCATATGCGAGTATATAAAATATAGTGCAAGTTATTTTTCAAAAAATGCAAATTGCGAAAAAGAAAACTAATGCAAATGCGTAGAGAAAAGTTGGGAAATTATCGCAGATATAGATTGGGTACAATTAATCAGACAACCATCAACATGTGCATTAATCAAATGTATTAACATGCGTGTACTATGATAATTGTGACGCCTATAATTACGCCTAATCCGCCCAGGGAATATACTAAGTGCATATATATTATATTATAGCTGATTCATTATATTATTAAGTGCAGAACATGTGCTGATGTTTTCAAATAAACACATACATTTCGATTCAAGTACGCCTAATGAATGTGCCGTAGTGCGAGTTCTCGTATTTCGACATCTACATAATTTCAGGCACTTATCACTAACTGAGGGGTTTGGGTATGGCCTTCGCTTAAAGTTGAATTATATCTAACACTCGCTCCAGTTTCAGGGTACAATTGTGGTATTTCAATAATCAGATCAACAAATTTAATATAATGCATTGGAATGATAATAGTAGTTCTATGTATAGCACTTGCGTTGATATTTATCTATGCACTAAGTGCTAAAACCAATTACCCGATAAACTATGCATTTTATATATAATTAATGCACAAGATGAAGCTATGTTTTAGCTAATTCAAGCACTTATAAATAAGTTGTATACATATGTGCAATAATTATAACAAAGATACAAATCTAGATCTAAATTGTATTACGTTTTACTATTTTTATACCCCGTACCCATTGAAAAATGGGTTATTAACATATTATTAGCAGCATGTCATACACATAAGTAGTAAAATACAGGCGAGCGTGAGCTGTGGTACAGGGTATAATAGCAAAGATAGTTCAGATTTTACATTCAAAGTTTATAATAGTTTATTAAATATATTTAATTTCGATTAACATCAATTAAGAATTGCCTTTATAAAATGGCATTATACTAAGTTAAATTATCCTTCAAGAAACCTGCTTAACATCCTACAAAAAGGGGAGTCGGGTCCGATTCGTAAAGTTTATTAACTACTTAGCATTAATTTTCAATAGAGTTGATTGAACTTTTGCCTGAAGTTGTCTATAAGCTAGACACCTCTAAGAACCCGCTGTCTGTTTTAGGTTTGCCTGTTGAAATATTTACCAAGTGCACATAGAGCACCCCAAGGTTCCCTCTGCCTGATTAATATATTTACACGCATGAAGTATGAAGACTTGGAGAAGGATAAGGTAGATGGAACAGAAACTTTGGTCATTAATTCATAAATTTTTGAACAAGTCATTTAGGTGAAAATGTCAAATGTCAGCATATGAAAACGCAATATTACTTTAGTTGAAAGCTATTTCCATAATACGTATACGCCATGTGTGCCATCTCCACAGTTATTTGATTTTTTTTCAACATGTTTAATAATTGTAGGCATACAATGTCGTAGTCCTCTTGCCAAAACAAAAATCAATAATTGCTTTAGAGAAATACACAAAAATTTGGTTGTGAGAAATTCCATTGCTAGGAATTTCAGTTTAATCATATTTAACCACCCCACACGGCATAGACGTAGGCACAATAAAGCGAATTAGGCTAACAAATGCGACGTAAATCCCACGAAAAACAAAAGCCTACCCTTAACCTTGGCTATTTATAGGTCGTTCAATCAGAGGAACCTCAACAAGTTCAAGGGAAATGGCACACGGCGATTTTGCATTTGCCACAACAAACCTCAAGGGAATTTCATAACAAATTATCAAAACTTGCAGAGAATTCATAAAGCTAATTTAATTGAATTAGGTGGGAAAATTCATAACTCTTCTATATACTTTGAAATTCTTGGACTTCCCCAATTAATAGTACTTAACTTCACCTACCCATAACCCTTAACATTTAACTCATTCAGCATTATAAGCGATTCATTTAATTTTCCTATTTATATGCACATAATTGAGGTTTTTTTCTTTTATTTGGGTAGAATCGGTAGTGCTGATACATTGGAAATTGTCGCATCCAAGTCAACGGGCACCGCCAGTGAGGAACCTTCCACGCCCGAGGATAATATAAATGTCGTTGTGCGTGTACGTCCGCTGAATGAGAAGGAGAAACGCGATAGGCATGGCCCCACATTACAGTTTCCCGGCAATGGACAAGTTATCGTAAGACCATAAAATTTATAAGTTTTATATACCCATTTACACAATTCTTGCGCAGATCGAGGGCAATGATTTGGGCGTTAAGCGTTCTCATAATCGTGACAGCGTACGCGTCTTTACCTACAATGTGGTTTTTGAACCGGGTGCTACACAGGAGGATATTCTGGACTATTCGGGAATCAAGCGTATTATCGAGATGGGCATTGAGGGTTTCAGCTGTACGGCTTTTTGCTACGGCCAGACGGGTTCCGGTAAAACGCATACGCTCACAGGACCTCCAGACTTGGTGGGTATTGGAGTAAACTGTTTCTGAATATAAGATATTGAATTAAATTCTTTGCAGTTTGAGGGCAAGCCGAATCCAAAGGATCCACGCCATGGTCTCATCTTCCGCTCGTTTGTGTATCTCTTCCAGTTAATTAAGAATCGCAAGGATGTTAACTATGTGCTCAAGGCCTCGTTTATGGAGATCTACAACGAACGCGTAAGCATGCCCAATTTAAAATCGCTTCCCATCGATAATGTCAGCCAACGTCGAGGGGTTAATTGATTTGTAACTCTCGCTGACCCAACTCTCGCTTGTCCGACTCTCGCTGGTCCAACTCTCGCAAGTTTAACTCTCTCTCTCTCTCGCCCAACTCTCGCCGCCTAATCATGCCGGCCCATATCTCACTGGCCCAACTCTCTCTGACCCAACTCTCGCTGGCCCAACTCTTGTAGAGCGAACTCTCGCTAGACGAACTCTAGTAAACAGTGAATTTAAATTAAATTTCTAATAGATAACTTTTACGCGTGTTATTGGCGACAACATTTGGCATATATTCAATCCAATTGACCCATATAGATGTGATCTATATCACCATCAGATCTACCTAATGCAATCCCATTTAAATTAATGTCCAATTTAAATTGCATTGCCCTTTTCGGTATGGGAATTTTCACTTAAAACTCTTTGCAAATACAAACAGCATTTGCTTGTACGTTGAGTTTAGCATTCATTGCATTGACCTCTATTTAATGGAGGTCAACAAATGCCCAGCTCTTGAGACTACCTGCCCTCCTGCCCCCCCTTGCTCATTATTGTCAATCAACCGCAATGCGTGAAATTTGCCTGCATTTTGCGTGGCATTTTAGATGATTTGTTTTCTTAAGCAGCGCCAGGCACTCGATTTGTCTATTGGTTTTGTAAATTGAATTGCATTTTATATGAACAGGTTATCGATTTGCTCAATCCGGGAAGTGCACGGAAGCCCCTGGCGGTGCGTTGGTCCAAGAAATCGGGCGGTTTCTTTGTGGAGAATCTGTTTACTGTGGATTGCGAGGAGCTGGACGATTTATTGGCGGTGCTGGAAGAGGGTAAGGCTAACGAATAATTTAATAATTATTATAGGGGGAATAATTGATCTATTGTATCCCTTGCTGAACTTAAAGTACGTCCATTAGTCTAATGTCCCAGACATAGGTCAAGATCTTAATCGGACTTAGGACTCCTATTTCCCTTTCTGATATTACAAACAACGACAAACAACTAACAATATTTCAAATTTTAATTAATCTTGAACTTTCAGGCATGCGAAATCGTGCCGTGGGCTCGCATGCGATGAATGATCATTCATCGCGTTCGCACACGATACTCACGGTGCACATACTCTCGGATCAGCAGACGGATGGTGGGGTGTTCCTCTCCAAGCACGGCAAGATCAATTTTGTGGACTTGGCGGGCAGTGAACTGACCAAGAAGACGATGAGCGAGGGCAAGACTCTGGAGGAGGCGAACAACATCAACAAGAGTCTCATGGTGCTGGGCTATTGCATCTCATCGCTGAGCGACAATAAGAAGCGCAACGGACACATACCCTATAGGGACAGCCAGTTGACCAAACTGCTGGCGGACAGTCTGGCTGGTAATGGGGTTACGCTGATGATCGCCTGCGTTTCTCCGGCGCATTACAATCATGCGGAAACCCTCAACACCCTGCGGTATGCCTCGCGTGCCAAACGCATACGGACGAAGCCGGTGATCATGATGGATCCCCGGGAGGCATTGATACTCAGTCTAAAACGGGATATACATGCGCTGCAGTTGGAGAATGAGCATCTGAAGGCGGCGCTGAATCTGCATCATCAGGCCGCAACGGCTAGCGATGCTGGTGGCAATCTGCTGGAGCTGCAAATGGGCAGGATGAACACTGGAGATGGCAACGCGTCGGGTATACCGGTGCCCAAGGTTGATCTGGAGCGTTTGCCAGAGCTGGATGGAGCTGAGCTGGCCGAGCTGGTGAAGCTTTATATGGCTGAGAACGAATCTTTGCGGCAGGAGAACAATCATTTGTTTACGGTGCGCGAAACGATACTGAGGGACCAAGAGATTGTCTGCAGGGAAAACGAGAGATTGCTCAAAAAGTTAGAGGAAGTCAACAAGTGAGTATCAGCCGAATCAGACAAACTATCAATCGGGGATCGCAAATAATAATTTTTCATTTATTTATAACATTCCTTACACTCAAATATATTTATTTTAAAGGACTATATACCTTTCGTAGTAAAATATTATTATTTTTTGAAGCTAAAAAACAACCTATCTTAAAAACCTCCGCGACGAGTATAAAAAAGATATAGATCTTATTTTTTAAACGAGAATTTGGATATAGATTGAACTTTAATTTCCAGTATTGATTTGAAAATTGTTTAAATTTAATTTAATTTAAAAATTTAAATTTAATTTCATTTAATTTATTTATTCTTAAATCGATAAATAACTTTTATTTTATATAGCTTATAGCTTATATTTCAAGACTTCTAATAATTACGATCCCTGCTATCAATTCCACAAAGGGCGCGATACATTGGCTCATTGTTGACTCTTTTTCGACTCGTTCTAGATTGAAACCGAGCGAGGGCAATGAGCCAAGTGTCCAGCCTGAGCCACCCGGTGCGGGTGCCTAAAAAACACACACACAGAACACAAATTATATGTTTAACAATTTTTATGAAATGCAACTCATGTGTTTTGAACCGAATTTAGAGTGTGACTAGTGTTATAAGCAAAATAAAATACGTTTGTTTTTGTACCACAATTAGCGTCTGTGTGCGTTCGCCTTTGATACCTGCCCGGCCGGCATTTTCACCAACCACAGGCAAGGAAACACCCGGCACGGAAATCTGGACAAATCCGGAACTACCCTTGGATCAGCGCATGTCGGAGAACTCCGATAAACGCACCGATACCGCCCAAAAGCGCATTGATCAACAGCGCATCGCTAGAAATATTTTGATTATGGCCAATGCGTTTAGGAAAACCGATAACTTGGAGCTTGCGAACGATCAGCAAAATAATAATGACACTAATGCCGTAAAGCCTGATTTTCTACCGGAGTGAGTATAAAATTGTTATATAATTAATAAACTATATTTATGTTCTTTAATTTCGTTTTTTTTACAGCATGTTAACGTAATAAATAAATACGTGTACCTATAGAAAATAAAAAATAAATACTATATCCATACACAATAAATATATTTTTGAAACGATTAAAATCTGTTAAAGACAAATCCAATAAAGAAAATCACAAAAAAATCAATAGCTTTCTGTTCATCAAAGAATTTAATATTTAATTTTTCTAAAGCGTTAAAAATTAAACATTTAAACTTTGGTAAAAGTTGTCAAGGCTTGGACGCGAACAGAATCTGTAATGTGAACAATTGGGAATTTAACCGCTCAGTCGGACGCAACTTAAAAGGTTTTCAGATGTTAAAATGTTTTAAGAATGGGATTTGAGTAGGACCAAAATGCCTCGATTGACGCCTGACCTAATGTACACAAAGTTTGTAAGGTAAGTATTTAAAATAATATATACTATAATTAAACTTTGTTTTGGAACTCGTTTTAATGTATAATCAGTGAGAGTTCGGCCAGCTAGAGTTTGGCCAGTGAGAGTTTGGCCAGCGAGAGTTCGGCCAGTGAGAGTTAGGCCAGTGAGAGTTCGGTGAGCTAGAGTTCGGCTAGCAAGAGTTTGTCCAGTAAGAGTTCGACCAGCGAGAGTTCGGCCAGCGAGAGTTCGGTAAACGAGAGTTCGGTAAACGAGAGTTCGGTAAACGATGGTTCAGCCAACGATGGTTCGACCCAAGAGGGTTAGGCTTGCGAGAGTTGGGCGAGCGGGTGTTGGTCTAGCGAGAGTTGTCCCAGCAAGAGTTTCACATTAATTAGTATTTATATAAAATAGTATTTGTATCCCATTAAAAATGCATTTATAAGTATTATACATTCAATAACTTTCTTTTAATATATATTTATAGGAAACAAATAGATAACTTTAGCTACATTTAATCATTTTATTTAATATTTATTAACAGGAATCATGAATACTTATTGGTTATACAATAGAAAATTGCTAATTAAATATGGATGTATTCCATGCTCCAAAAAAGAGCTGTAGAATATAGCAAAATATATAGTATGTATGTTAAGACGGTTCACGATTTGTTCGCACAATTATTGATGTACATTCATAAATAGTTGGCCATAACATGTGGCTATAATATTTGTATATACTATATTCAGACATACATAATTGAGGCCAGCATACATTTACAAGAAATAGCATTCCAAATTATACACACATTAATAGATTATTTGTTCTAGTTCAAGTAAACATAAACAATATTTATGACGAATGCTTGCAAGGAACTTGTTTATTTATTTAAAAAAAAAAAAAGAAATTTCGCTGAGCTTATAGAATGCTGCAAGAGTTTTTATCACGATATGGATTCGTCTGTTGGCCGCTGAAACCGCTGAGCAGGCAATCGTTGGATTCATGATCAATCATGTACTTCAACATGTCGCTGCATGCCTCGGAGACTTGTATGCGGGGGATTCCCACTTCGCGTCGCAGTTGCGCGTTCAGATTGCGCTGCTGTTGCAGGTTAGCAGCCATGATATCCAAAACGGCAGTCTCGGCAAGACCTATGGTGACTGCTAGCGTGTTTTTTACCGTAGATAAAAAGCGTACAGCTGTTGAATAGAAAATGGAAAAAAGTAAATTATTAATTTGATTGTTGATAAGCGGTTTAACAGCTTACCTTTAAAAGCTTTTTTTGTTCACAGCTACGAGCACTTGAGTCGCAGAAAAATCAATGCCGCATCAGTATTATTATTATTTTTGTTTTTAATGCCGCCCACGCGCTCGTCCTCTGCGATTTTTTCCAAACAACGCACAACACTACACACGCGCTAAATGCACACGATTAAACACGAAATGTTGCCAAGAGTTGTTGTTGGCCGCCTGTCCTGCGCGCACAAGTATGAGTTCGAGAGCTTTTTGGCGGGTGTCTCGCTTGCTCGCACGGCCTGCGATCATGCCGTCGCGCTCATCAGGCCGGCAATCGAACTCAAACTTTGGCTGCTGAACACGGCTGCCACATTAAAACAAATATAAATAAATTTGTAGTGTAAAAAAATAATTCTATTTGCAATTAAAAATTTGGATTACCAGTAGCAGTACCCGTAAATAGCCAGCTGTAGAACAAAACAATGTCCATTTTTGCAATCATAATCCGCCTTAATTTAAATAAAATCAATGGGTACAGGGTATAAAAAAACTCAGAAAACTAACCTTTAAACTCTTTGGTTGGCAAAAACCAGTTCAGGGCAACATTTAAAGAGATTAAATGTAAGCAAGTAAATGTTTGCAATTGTTGGGGAAAATCTTAAGAATAACTAGCTGTTTACTAGCTTATTTTGCAAATTTTTCATCCGTTTTCCACCAAAAACCAGCTTTTTTTGTCAATAAATATAACTGACAGCACTGCTCTCTGCAGGCAAGCATTCGAACTCATACGTGTTGGCAGCGAATTTTCAAATTTTAGGGCTGCACATTCGATTGGCTGAATATTTTGGTTTACGGTCACACTGCAGGTATCGCTCAACTTGTTGCTGCCATAGCAACGGCCAGCGTAAACAAATGCCGAAAATTTCGGCATGAGTGCAATACAAAAAAGGAATATATAGTTTGCAAAATGTCGTTTGAGAAGATATTGTACAAATACGACGAGCCGCACGGCATTGGCGATGTCTACTTCATCTGGCAGAAGAGCGCCGGAGCCCTGCTGGCCACAACGGGCACCGACGGCTCCGTGGCCCTCTACAATCGGCAGGGGCTGCTGGTGCAGCGGATTATCTTGGCCGGGTAATCCAATAAGTCTTATTAAATATCTATAAACAAATTATAATAAATAAATCACTTCACTACTCTCGCTGCTCCTAAAATAATGTAGCTACTCTTGCTTATGGAAAGAGTAATCAGAGAGCGAGTCAAATTACAGTTAGAATTTTTCCCATTTTCTCATTCCACACATTTGCTGTGTTTTCAGAGAGCGATGGAAATTACAGTAAGAATTTTTCCCATTTTCTTATATATATGTCATGTTAGAGAGGGGGAGAGTGTGAGTGGTAGAGTGATTATGAAAACAGGGTCTGCTACTGTCGGTTACGTTCGACTGAACAGACCCGTACTTACTGCTTACTAATTTCCCTTAATTTGCAGACTTTGTTCGGGCTTCGCTTGGGACTCTGAGGGCGAACTGCTGGGCATCATAACGAGCAGCTCACCGAATATAACGCTCTGGGATTATGCCACACAGCAGAAGCTGACGGTGGAGTCGGGCCTGCGGGATCCCCTCACCTGCATACTGTGGTCCAAGCAGCAGCAGCTGCTGGCGGTGGGCACGGGGCGTGGCAATCTATCGATCTACAATCATCAGAGCGGCAAGCGCACTCCGGTGCTGGGCAAGCACAACAAGCGGATCACCTGCGGCGCGTGGTCGGCACAGAATCTGCTGGCGCTGGGCTCCGATGACAAGAGCTTCTCGCTGAGCAGCGAGGATGGGGATACGGTGCGGATTGTGCAGCTGCGCGATGTGCCCACGGACATGTACTTTGCCGAGATGGCAAACGATGAGCGCATCGCTGGCGATAATGCCATCAGCATGATCATCGGCAAGCGTACGTTGTTTCTGTATTATCTGCCGGAGCCGGACAATCCCACGGAGCTGGGCTTTCAGAGTCGTTATGGCTCGCTGCTGCAGCATAAATGGTTTGGCGATGGCTACATTTTGCTTGGCTTTTCCAATGGACACGTTGTGGCCATTTCCACGCATCCCAAGGACGTGGGGCAAGAGTTGTGGCAGGTGCGCAATCATAAGGACACGCTCAGCGGCCTGGCATACTGCCCAATGCTGGACATTGTGGCCTCCTGTGGTGATGACAAGTGAGTTATATTTATATTTATATATATATATATATATAATAACTTTACTTGCCTTTCAACAGCATCAAAATCCATTCGATCACCAATCTGCAAGAGACGGAACGCATCATCACGGTGCCGGATCACGCGAGCGTGCAGATGATCGACTGGTCACCGGATGGCCAGCTACTGGCTGTTACCACCAACGGGGGCACGGTGTATACTTATGTGACCAAGCTGCCACACATGTTTGCCGTCTCCGCGCCGCGTCTGGTCATGCTGAGCAGCCTGGCCGAGGTCTCCATCTATGTGTATGCGCCGGACAAGGCCAAGATCTTGCCCTTCCGCCTGCCACTGGAAACGGAGCCCACATTTCTGGCCATCGGTCCGTACACCTTTGCTGCTGGCGTGGACAAACATGTTTGGTTCTATGATCTGGGCAAGAGTCTCGGCGATGAGCCACGCCCCCAAAGCGAGCGAGATCTGCCGCACGATGTTGCAGCATTGAAACTAAACGCGGATTATTGTGCGGCTCTATGTCCGCCACAGCTGATACTACAAGCCATCGCTGCCGATAATCCCAATTGCAAGGACAAGCTGCAGGCCAGCTTTCCCAGCGCCCTGCCCAGCGCCATGCCCAGCGATGCGGTCATCACGTGCTTTGCCCTCAGCCAGGAGCTGCTCATCTTTGCCACAGATGTACGTATAGACCAATGCACACAACAGAAAGATATACTTAGACGGGAACGTTCTTTTGGTTGCAATTTCCATTTGATGCGTTGAACAGAAATTAAGTGAATATTTTCGGAAAAGGTGATCTGATCGAAATGTTTTAACAGAATGGATTTCTCTCAATTGGGTTTTCAAGAATTAGAGCTAACGATAAGAAATTTGTGAGCAAGGGCGCGAGGTTAGGACACGACATAGACAGCAAATGTGTGGAATAAGTAAAAATACACGCAATTGTTCTTGTAATTTGCTCTGCATACCAGAAAGAGCGCTCACATATACGAACTGCTCATCCCATAAGAAAGGAACAACTGCAAAGCTCCATAGCTCTTGTTGCTCTTTTGTATCTGCAGTTGCTTTTTTTTTACTTTAAAAAAGTAAAAAGGGTCTATTAACTTAGTGCAAAGAGGAAATGTGTGTAACACCCAAAAGGAGGCGTGGCAGACCCCATAAAGTATATATATTCTTGATCAGGACGACAAGACGAGTCGATATAGCCATGTCCGTCTGTCGGTCCGTCTGTATGAACACCTAGATTTCAGCAACTATAAGAGTTAGAAATATCATATTTGGGATTTAGGTTCTCCTAAAGGTTTCGATCGGATAAGAAACAGCGAACATATGTCACAGACAATTTGCCGCACTAGGCAGAGGGGGGTGCTGTGCGTTGCATACGCGGGTAGCTTAGTGTGTGTGCGTCTGATTCTGTTTGTATGTACATATACTCAAAGTAAAGGGTCTCCTACGGTCGGTTACGTCCGACTGTAGCCTCCGTCCCACTGATCTGCCCCGTCCCTATATTTTTGTTAAATTCATTATTTATCTATATTTTTTATCAATACACACAAATTTTCATAATAGGGATATATCAATTTAAAATCCACACAAAAAATTATCTATATTTATATTAATTTTAGTTCATTGTGAATTGAATACATAATTCTCCTACCTTTCAGATTGGACATCTGGTGTTCTACTCGCTGGAGAAGTGGGACACCTGCACCATCTACCGCCACAGCAACGGCATTCGACAGCTGTTCACCGATGTCGAGGGCACCAAGACCATATTCATAGATGAGCACGGTCACGGGTTTATCTATTTGCCGGCGCTGGATCAGGAGGCGCTGCTGATAGTGGAGCTGCCCAAGCAGTGCCTGGGGTGCCTCTGGGATCTGACGCACCCGAACATCTTCATCAGCTACGACAATCGCAGCGTCTACACGCACGTGTTCTCGCGGCATTCCGTGCGTGGCAGGCACACGCTGAAGGTGGGGGAATCCAAGCTGAATCCGGGGCAGGTGCCGCTGCTGCTGTGCGCCGGGGAAATGGCGCTGCACATCGATGGTGGGCAGTATGCCACGCAGTCGCTCAGCACGCACGTAATCAATCCGGCTCATAGCCAGACGGAGAATCTGCAGCTGCTCCTGCGGCTCAAGAAGTACGACGAGGCCTATAAACTGTGCGAGCAGATGCAAACCAACAGCGCCTGGCAGCAGTATGGCGAGCATGCTATAGCTGATCTGGAGCCGGAAATTGGTAAGATATGCAAATACTTTGCTTTATTTACTCACTTTAAATTCACGCGCCTTAACCGCTTAACTGTGCGGTATATCAATAATTGCACATCGTAATTTATTAACCGTAACTTCATTTAAATTCACGCGCCTTTACCGCTCTGCACTGCTTGCTAGACTATGCAATATATCGATAACAAGGGCTGCAGCACATATCTCAATCGCACTGCTTGTCGTACTTTATTAGCTGTCTCGTTTTATTTACAGCAAATTCACTGCTTGTATCGATTATTAGTGCTGAGCTAGCCTGTGCAATGCAGTGCACTGCACATCATACCAATTGCACTGCTTAGCGCTGTGAACTGCTTTCTAAACTGCAGGTTTGAACCGCACATCATGCGAATCGCACTGCTTATCGCTGTGCACTGCTTGCTAAACTGCAGGCTTTCACCGCACAACATGCCATTCGCACTGCTTGTCGCTGTACACTGCTTGTTAAACTGCAGTCTTGCACCGCACAACATGCCAAACGCACTGCTTGTCGCTGTGCACTGCTTGCTAAACTTCAGGCTTTCACCGCACAACGTGCCAATCGCACCGCTTATCGCTGTTCACTGTTTTCTAAACTGCAGGTTTGAACCGCACATCATGCATATCGCACTGCTTGTCGCTGTGCACTGCTTGCCAAAGTGTGCATTTGCACTGCACATCATGCGAATCGCACTGCTTATCGTTGTACACTGCTTGCTAAACTGTTAGTTTGCACCGCACAACATGCCAAACGCACTGCTTGTCACTGTGCACTGCTTGCTAAATTTTGCATTTGCACTGCACAACATGCCGATCGCACTGCTTAACCCTCATATTTTATTTAAATTTACGCGCCTTCAGTGCTGTGTACTAGAGACCTGCATGAATGTATTCATTTCAAGCTCCATAGTACTGCTTTCAAAACGTGCTGCAGCATTGTAATCGAACTGCTAATCGATTGTTTTTCAAATTCTGCAGCACTTCGCGCCTACCGTCAGCTGGGAGACGCTGGCCTGGTTAACGCTCTCAACGAGCTGCGTTACGTTGAGGATTTGCATATGCTGAACGGCTGCTGCTGCATGCTGTTGGGCCAGTACGATCAGGCCAAGGATTACCTGCTGAAGGGCGCCTACACTCGAGCCGCCCTTGATCTGAGCCGCGATATGTTGCAGTGGGATCAGGCGCTGCTGTTGGCCCACAAATATGAGCCCCTGGAGGTGCCCTACATTGCCAGGGAGTACGCCCAGCAGCTGGAGTTCACGTGAGTCATTTCCATCCAGTTGCATGCAACACAAGTGTAAAGTTTTCTTGGCCATTGCAGCGGCAACTATGCGGATGCCCTGTACCACTATGAGAAGGGCTACAAGGAGGATTTGATCAACAACGAGGAGGCGGAGCCGCCTACGCTGCTGCACAGCATGCCGGAGTACGAGGAGCACGTGCGTCTCTGCAAAATGGGCATTGCCCGCACGTCCATACGTGCCGGCGATTTCCGACGTGGTGTGAGTAAAGATTACACTCTAAGAACTTGAACAAAAATGTTACTCCTGCTTGGACAACTCTTGCTGGCCCAACTCTCGATGGTCATACACTCGTTGGCCGAACTCTCGTTACTCTCGTTACTCTCGTTACCCTTCGATGCCTGTGCTCTCGTTGGTCGAATTCTCATTGGCCCAACTCTCTTGGGCTCAACTCTTGCTATCCCGTCTCCCGCTGGCCGAACTCCTGCTAGCCCAACTCTTGGTGGCCCAACTCTCGCTTGGCCGAACTCTTGCTGCACCAACTAACCACTGAGTCAGGCCAAAGAACTTTATTTAAAAAGATTGATTTATTATTATATATTATTCCTATTTGAATAATTATACTCGAAATGAAATAAATAAATATAAATATTATTGATATTACAGATTCAGTATGCCGTGGAGCTGCAGGACAAGCAGCTGCTGTTCGACTGCGCCGAGCTGCTGGCCACCGTGGGTCATCTGACGGAGGCGGCTGGATTGTATGAACGGGGCGGCTACTACGACGAGGCCTGTGCGCATTACATTGCGCTGAAGATGTGGCACAAGGCGAACAACATTCTGCCGCATGTCAAGAGCAGCAAGTTGCATGCAGCGTATGCCAAGGCCAAGGAGTCGGACGGACAGTTTGAGGAGGCCATCAAAAGCTATCGCATTGCGGGCGACTTGGACGCCTGCGTGCGTATTTACTTGGATCATCTGTGTGATCCGCATGCTGCGTCGGAAATTGTGCTCGAGTCGCGTTCGATGGACTCGGCCAAGCTGCTGGCCAAGTTCTACCAGAAGATTGGCGACATTGAGCAGGCGCTGCAGTTTCTGGTCATCTGCGGCTGTGTCGAGGAGGCCTTTGCTTTGGCCCAGCGTCACAACAAGCTGCGACGCCATGGCGAGCTGCTGGAGCGCTATGAGAACGCCAAATCCGCCGACTATTTGGCATTGGCGCATTACTTTGAGAGCGAGAAGTACACGCTGCTGGCGGGCAAATATTATTTCCTGGCCAGGGAGTTCACCAAGGCGCTGCGCTTTCTGCTCAAGGCCTCCGCCTTCAGCAACGAGGAGTCGCAGGCGCTCTCCCTGGCCATCGACTGTGTGGCCACGTCCAACAACGAGCAACTGTCCACGCAGCTCATCGAGTTCCTGCTGGGTGAATCGGATGGCGTGCCCAAGGATCCGCGCTATCTGTTCCGTCTGTATATGGCACGCAAGCACTACAAGGATGCGGCCAAGACGGCGGTCATCATTGCCAATCAGGAGCAGCTCGCTGGCAACTATAAATCTGCTCGGGATCTGCTCTATTCCATGTATCAGGAGCTGCGACGCAACAATCTCTCCGTCACGGCGGAAATGCGACACAATCTCATCCTGCTGCATCGCTACACGCTGGTGCGCATCCACGTCAAGCTCGGCAATCATCTGCTCGCCGCCAAGCTGCTCGTCCAGGTCGCCGCCTGCATCTCCCAGTTTCCAGAGCGTAAGTAAATCAGGATTCACACATAATAATTATGAGTGGAAGTTGAGTGAAGCTTAAAAAACCTCTGCGACAAGTGCAAACAAGACAAATATCTTATTTCCTATTTCAAATCTCAATGGCCCAACTCTTCATGGTTCAACACTCTCTAGCTTAACTCTCGTTGGTCTAACTTTTGTTGGTTCAACTCTCGTTGTTCCAACTCTCTCTGGTTAAACTCTCGCTGGCCAATCTCTCGCTGACCTAACTCTCGCTGGTCCAACTTCCGTTTGCAAAACTCTCACTGGCACAGCAAACTCTCACAGACCCAACTCTCACACCCAGCTCTTGCTAACCAAACTTTCGAACTCTCGTTGGCAGAACTCTCTCTGGTCAAACTCTCACTGGGCTAACTCCCTCTAGCTCAACGTTAGCTGGCCTAACTCTCTTTGGTGCAAATCTCGCAGGCCCAACTCTCGCTGGCTGAACTCTCGCTTGTTGAACTCGCGCTTGTCCAACTCTCGCTGGCTGAACTTTTGTTGGCCTAACTCTCGTTGGTTATAACTCTCGCTGGCCGAATCTCTCACTAGACGAACTTTCACTGGTCGAACTCCCATTGTCCAAACTCTCACTGGCAAAGCAAATTCTCAGATCCAACTCTCGATAATCGAACTCTCGATAACCGAACTCGCGCTTGCCGAACTCTCGCTGGCCCAGCACTCTCTAGCTCAACTCTCGTTAACCTTACTCTCGTTGATTCAGCTCTCGTTGGCCGAACTCTCCATGGACAAACTCTTGCTGGCCGAACTCTAAACAGTTTTCATTCGAATCTTTTGATAAAAATCGACAAATAACTTGCATTTTGTAATTTATTTTTTAAAACTTGTAATAATTTCTATTCTTTCGTAACAGATATTGTGCCCATACTGACCTCAACGGTTATTGAATGCCACCGTGCCGGACTTAGGAAGTCCGCCTTCACGTACGCCACGATGCTGATGCGTCCGGATTATCGCAATCAGCTGGACGCACGCTACAACAAGAAGGTGGAGTCGATTGTGCGCAAGGCGCCCAAGGGCATCAAGCAGCTGCGGGACGAGATCGATGACGAGACCATGGAGTGTCCCATCTGCGACGCCAATCTGGCCAACATGGGGGTCACCTGTCACAGCTGCAAGACCACGCTGCCCATCTGCATCGCCACCGGGCAGCACATTATCAAACAGCAGATGACCTCCTGTCCGGAGTGCGATTTCCTTTGCTTCAGAGCAGAGATGGAGAAGTAATATTCCTATATCAAATCATTAAAATTTGTTTTAATGGAAGTTTCTTTATTGTCTTCTCAGCATACTCTCGGAGAACGGAGACTGTCCCATGTGTGGGGAGCGCGTAGCTCCCGAGCAGCTGCTCGATGTGGAAGATATACGTCCCTATATACTAGCCGCCACCTAGGTACAACTACAATACCCTCTACCCATTGAGAATGGGTTAATTGCTTTGGGAGATAGTATGTAACAGGCAGCAGGAGGCGTGGCAGACACCACAAAGTAGAAGTATATATTCTTGATTAGGATGATGAGCTGAGTAGATTAAGCCATGTCCGTCTCTCTATCTCTCTGAAACCCCGTAAACTACTAAAGGAAGAGCTGTTATATTTGGTATGTAGATAGGTACAAACTATATGCAGATCAAGTTTATTTCAATTCTTGGATGCCACGCCCTCTTAACACCTAAAACTCAAAAAACATAGAAGCTTGTTATTCAGAATACCAACTCTCTACCATAATATTTATCAATGCAGTAAAGCGCAGTGAAATCGGTTAATAAACATGGAAGATATTAAAGCAACAATATTGCAGATAAGAAGAATTTCAGCTGCACTTCGTATAACATTTTTAAAATATATTTAAAATAGTTTTAGTTTAGTTTTAGCGAACAGACTGCACTCCAAACCACACCAAATATACTATTATTAATGACAACAAGAAAAGGCACAAATTATATAACCTGAGATTATACGTTTTTGTACAGCAAATTACAAATTGTTTTGGATTCATTCGGGCTGGGCCAAGTCCTTGCTGGTCTGCACATCACAGTTCGGTAGACGCGTCTGCATCTTACGCCTAAACTCCTCCAGATCCCGCACATAGGCCATATCGAAGATCAGCAATTGCTTCAGGTTGCTCAGCTCGCCGATCACATCCAGGCCGGCATCGGTGATGTTATAACACCCGGAGACCTGCAGCCTGGTTAGGGATTTACGTATATGGCCCAGGCCATGGAGTCCATCCTCCTCCAGATGCTTGCAGTTATGAAAGATCACAGTGTCGATACAATCACAGCCCTTGAAGTAGAGTTGGATTCGATCTTTAATTTTGTACAATTGATCGATTCGCATCAAAAAATCAATTTAATCGATTTATCGAAATAAAAACGGCAATTTGAGTTGAGCTTTAGATGTTGAAGTTATCGAATTCTTATCGATTAAATCGATTTATCGAAATAAACACGTACCTTGAAGTGTTCCAAGCCGATTTTCATCACCGAGGAATTGGAGGCGTCCACAACTTTGATCTTCAGGGGCACATTCTCCGCCGGCAGCAGATTGTAGTCCTTCCAGAGCTTGGTGGGATTATTGGTGAATCTGACGCCCCCGCCGTTTTTTATCAGCCACTCGGCACAGAGGCGATTTGGACCGACTTTTGAGAGGCGATCGGCGTCCACCTGATTGAAGGCGATTGCCACATAGCCCCAGATGCTGCGCCTCGAGTCTACGGCTTCCACTTGTGGCAAGCACTGCTGGGGCGTGGCATTTCTGTTAATTTGTATCAAATTCCTCGATATAGATTTTGTAATTGTTTGTAGCAACGACATTATAAATCAAAACAAACAAAACAACAGCTGTTTTGCCGCTTGCGTTATACAACACTACAAAATGTTGTATAATTGTGTGAATTCTAACTGAATAATTTATAAATATATATATACTTAAATACACTGTTGCTGTTTAATTTTGCTGCAATATGCTTTATTTTAGAACATATTGTAGTTTAATAATTTATTTATTAATAACTAATTAAATTTATAGCAGCGTTGCAAATTTAGCTAGATTCGCAATTATATTAAGTTTGCTTGTCACAAATGTATTTGAAAATGTATAGTTATCTTAAATATTTTATATTAATTTATTTTGTATTATTTTTATTTTTGCATGTGTTTATAAGTATATTAAAAGTTTTTTATGCAGATATTTTGTAATTTAAATTTGGCTATTTCTGCCAACACGGCTTGGTTTCAGAATTCTGGTTATGCTTTTCATAAATCTATTGAAAAATATATACTGCTACATTAATTTAGCTTTTATTAATTTTTTATATGTGCTTTTATTATATTTATATGTTATTTATTTATTTAAGATATTCGATAATTGAAATCTGGCTATTTTTGACAACACAGCTTGGCAGTGCTGCAAAACGCAGCTGCTTTGCACAGCCCTGGCAAATCGAATGTGTTATCGGCGAGCGTCGTTCGAACAAGTTTGATCTGTCGATGTTGGGGCAATCAGTTCTCGTTCAGCATTCAACGCGGGTGGACGTCGCGCAGTTTTTGTTCTTGGTGGAAAACAATTGAATCGACAACAAAAGCGCGTGTGTGCAACAAATCAATAGAAAAACTAAACAAAAATACAATATTTAGTGCAGTAGTGCGGCATATGTCGAATAAGACATGGCTAATTAATAATAAAAAGCCAATAACAAATTCCAATAGCAAGTTCTTGTGCCAGAGAGCGAGTGAAAAGAAAAGAGAAGAGAGAAGAAGAGAGCGAGCGAGCATAAAATCAGAGCCGCAATAACAAAATAAATACATACACACAGACAGACACACAAATGTACGTACAACACACATATATATATATATTCTAATGCATGCAGTATTTAAGTTTACAGCGTTTTGTTTACAACAAGCATAAAAAACAATCAATGAAAAATCCAAATTCAATCTTTCAGCGCACACACACGCACACACACAGACAAAAACACATACGCGCGCATTAAATAAAAATAAATTCTGTCTATGCGCGCGCGTGTGTATGTGTGTGTATGTGTTTGTTGTGTGTTGCGTTTGCTTGTGTGTGTGTGCATGTCGGTGTCAGTGACGTTGCGTCGCTGCCGCTGTCGCTGCCCGCTGCCAACGCCAGCATCGAACGTGTTAAAGTGACGAATAAACAACACAGAATCGTTCACTAGCTAAGATACTACATACATGCAGACAGACAGACATATTTGTACATTTCTTTCACACATGTATGAGCACAAATACACACACACACACACACACATACGTAATAGCCGCGGCAGACATTTTGGCTGCTTCGCAATTTGTTTATATGACTGCAGCGGCAGTTGAAACTCACCTCCCGCCTACCCCTCCCACCATTCTTAGCCGCCATCACTGTTGTCATGTAAGCTTTTTATCCGCCAAATCTGACTGTTTTTGAACAGCATTTGTTAATCTTTTAATTTTATTTTTTTAATTTTCATGCCAATTAAAAGCAAATAAATTATAGATCTGTCGTCATTACTTTAATATAATATTTAATATAATATTTAACCATAGCATCAGCAATCAAAAGCAAAATATCATCCATATTATTTTATTGTACTTTATTATTTAATTTACCATTTATTTATTAGCTTTGATATTTTGATTCTATTTAATTTAATTATTAACCTATTAGCAGAAAGTAAAAATAATAATTCTGAACCACCTACGATTCAATATTTGAAGAGATTTCTTGTAAAAAGAATAGAATTACTTGGCTTTTTTTTATTTTTTATTTGCTTGATTTGCGTGAAGAAAAATCGTCTAAAATAGCTGTTTTTATCGAAAATATTGGCAACACTGGCCGCCATAGACATTTGTTAGGTGAGTAGATTCACTATACTCACCACCCACCGCTCTCTTCTCACCTTTGAGCAGCCATCAAACGTCGTTCTGTTCATTCACGCTAATTTCGCCTTTTCTCTCCCCTGCCCCTTCACTAAAGACACCCAGCTGTGTCTGTGTGTGTGCGTGTGTGCGTGTGTGTGTGTGCCAAGATGAAGAATGATATGCAGCAATGTTAGATGATAAATGGCGAGCTATATTAAATGATTTATTTTGCCTGCCCCCCTCTGGCTGTGCCCCCGCGACCTCAGGTTCATTGTGCTTGCTTAGCTCTCTCTCCCCACCCCTCTGCCCCTCGTAATGCTAATGCCTGTACCTAGTCTTAATCTGTTCCTTTTGTTATTGTTGTTGCGCACAATTGAACAAGCAATTGTACAAATCTCCCTCTCTCTCTTTCTGTTTCTCTCTGCCCGTCTCCCTCTGTAAGTACAGTCTCCCTGCCACACAGCGCGGCATGCTGCAAGCTTAGATTGAATTTGTTGCTGATTTGCAAGGCTAAAGATAACACGTTATTGCATTAGCTGATATTGTTCATTGCATTAGGCCTTTGTTTACAAGTAATTAGCTGTTTGTTGCATGTATTTTTATCATCATTCCACAGAGTCAAAACTTTCCACTTGACAATTGAAAAGAATAAGCAATGACCTATCCTATTAGCAATTTTTAGACCCTCTGCTTTACTTAAAAAAGGGTCTATTAAGTTAAGGTGGGGTGGCAGATCCCACAAAGTATATATATTCTCGATCAAAACGGCAAGCCGAGTCGATATAGCCATGTTCGTCCATCTGTCCGTATATATGAAACCTTAGATCTCAGCAACTATAAAAGCTAGAGACACCAAATTCGGTATTTAGGTTCTCCTATTTAGCAAGCAATACGTGTTTGTTTTAGATTTTGAATACCTCACCCCCTTCCCCCGCAAATCGCATAAAACCACACCTATCTACCTATAAAAGCTGCATACTTGTAATAGGATGTACGTAGTCTATGGCATTCATCACTAATGCTGTAAATTTCATAAGGATCGTATAAGAAACAGCAAAGATATGCTACATTCAATTTGCGGCATTAAGCCGTAGGGGACTGGTGTGCTATGTATACCAGGGTAGCTTTGTGTGTGTGTTTGTATGTACATATGTATAAAGTAAAGGGTTTCCTACTGTTATAGTTACTTTATTAATTAATTAATTTATTTATTTAATTATTTAATGTCAACTAATGTCAGTCAAAACAAAAAATTTAAAGTTTTAAAGCTTGGAATAAATAATACAATTAAATTAAGGAATTAAATTAAATTACGTCCGACTGATCTGTCCCGTTCATATTTGTTCTTATTATTTATGTTTTTCTGCAATAAATTGCTAAATATTTGCTGCTTTATTATCGATATTTTATGGTAATAATACGCAAATATCTGCTAGTATTAGTACCTAGTATTACCCCATTTCGTTAGCTTCTTATAACTAATTGGGCACACTGTGCCTGAGCTTCTTATTATAACTAATTGGGCACACTGTGCCAGCTGTATTTAATACTATTTGTTGCTATTTGGGTGCAGGTATCGTTATTGTTTTAGTTTATGTTTGCTGCTAATTAGTTATAATTACACTTAATGCAATTTAGTTATGAGGTTCTGTGCTGGTTTTTCAATGTTCGTGCTGGGTTTTCCACTTTTCCCTCTCTCTCTCTCTCTCTCTCTCTCTCTGTAGGTGCTTCCCCTCGAGAGGGTTTTTCACATTTAGTGCAAATTGCAGTGGTTTTTTGATTGTTTTTCTGCCTTTGTTATTGCTTTTAAGCCTTTTTTTCTGTTTTTTGTTACAAGTGGCAAGTGGCAAGGGAAAAGGGGAAAGGGGCGAGGGGCGAGGGGCAAACAGTTTCTATTGAGCACACGAAAAGGTGTTAATGCATTCTGCTTGTGTTGCGTCTCTATAGATTTTAGTGACTCCGATAAGGCTTTCAGTTGCATGCCCCCGCCCCGCAGTTATCCGTAGTTATAGCCAGCTTTCAAATATTTATGAATTAACTGGAAAGAGTCAAGCTGTAGCAAGATTTGTTAGCCAACAAATGCAACACAATGGCAACAATTGTCGACTACACGGAATGCAAATTGAGCGCACTGGGTAAATTCAATAGAAAAGTCTTGGAAAAGCAATTACAAATCAAGTTTACATGGTTAAGGCAAAAACAAAATATTAGCTAACAAATTGATAACAATCGTTTGTAATTATTAATTACTTTGAAGCTAAAGCAATTTGTGTTGAAAGGCAAAATAAAAAACAACAATTAACACAAAAACTGCGTTTATTGCCGTATTTATATTATTAAAATAAAATTCATATTTAATAAGAGTTTAAAGAATTTTTTACGTATTAAAACTGCTTACTCAACTGCTTACACTTTTGTAAAATTAAGCCAAAAACGCACTTTATGCTTATTAAAAAAGAATAAGAAATATAAAATAGACAAAGAAAACATAGAAAAAACATTTTTCCAAAGTTATTTACCTTGTTTTTACACATTTTTAATAGATAGAGAGAGTTCGGTCAGCGAGAGTTCGGCCAGCGAGAGTTGGTCCAGCGGAAGTAGTTCCAGCGGGTGTTGATCCAGAGAGAGTTGCACCAGCGAGGCTTCAGCCAGTGAGAGTTGGGCCAGTATGAGTTCGGCCAGCAAGAGTTCGGCCAACTGAAGTGCAACAGAATGAAATTATGACAAATAGGAGTTGGGCCAGTAAGAAAAGTTTGATCAATGAGAGTTATGCCAGTTAGAGTTGGGTTAGCGGGAGTTGGGCCAGTAGGAGTTGGGCCAGCGAGGGTTCGGCCAGTGAGAGTAGTGCCAGTATGAGTTCGGCCAGCAAGAGTTCGGCCAACTGGAGTGCAACAGAATGAAATTATGACAAATAGGAGTTAGGCCAGTAAGAGTTGGGCCAACAGAAGTTCCATAAAGGGAAAGTTTGACCAACGAGAGTTCTGCCAGTTAGAGTTGGGTCAGCGGGAGTTGGGCCAGTGGGAGTTGGGTCAGCGTGCGTTAAGCCATTGGGAGTTGGGCCAGTGGGAGTTGGGCCATTGGGAGTTGGGCCATCGGGAGTTGGGCCAGTGGGAGTTGAAGAGAGCCCCTTGTATTAAAATAAATAATTTAACTAGAAATCGCATTTAACTTAATGCATGGATCTCGCTGCTGTTTTGTCTCTGTCGATTGTCGAACTGTTGAATGCAGCTAAACAGCTGTGTTAATGCAGCGAAAGATGTTCAATAATTATCTATAATAATAATTGATAGGAACAATATTATTAGCATATCGCCTTGAAGTTGAGCAGTTTAAACGAAACGCTGCAGCTTTGAGCGCAGCTGCTGTGGCAGCCTCAAGGTGTGAATTCTAGTTAAATTCAATATCACAATATCCGCATCATCATCATTATCACGATCATCATGATCGTCATGAGCGTCATGAGCGTCATAAGCGTCGTCATGTGCAACTGCTGGGCACATCCCCCTACCCCTCCCCCCTTGAGCTGCATATATGCATATAAGCTGCAATTTTGCGAGGCGAGATTATATCGTTTTGGGGTCTCATAAATAAATGCATTTAATGCTCCGCTGGCTGGTGCTTGAGCTGGGCTGAGTTAGGGTTTTAAACTCGCTTAGGAGCTGGCAATGAGGGTAACGTTTTTTCTCCTCTTTTTTAGCTGTTTTTTTTTTTAGCTTTTTTGTGGCCTCAAATTGTGCATGAAATTCGTTTGGTGTTGTTCTGTTCTTCTGTGCTGCTTGCTTATGCTTATTCTGCTGTGCGCGCTTGTCTCACGAAAGGAATCTGTGGCAGCCGGCAGCTTGCAACGTGCAACGTGCAACATGCCACTTGCCAGTTGCAGCTTTGGCTCTCATCATTAGCAATTTGAAATGCATTCGGAGAGCTCAAAATGAGAAGATGCGCTGCGAGAGTGTATCCAATTATTTTCACATTTTTATGGCGTAAATTTTCCTTTAGTTGAAGAGACGCCAAAACCATTTTTCAAGCGAAACGAAACAACAATAACAACAACAACAACAACAGCAACAACAGCAACAAAGCAGCTCCAACTAAGGAGGCAACAAGAGCAGCAGCAAATCTTAAAAAGGCATCAAGATTATTGCACAGAAAAATTCTTTTCTTCACACCTTGGTCAGCGAGAAGACTTTTGAAGACTTGCAGCCAAAGGAGGCACGAAAAAAACACGCCAAGAATTAAATGCGACTTCAAAGAAAGGTTGAAAAACGACAAAAAAAACGAAGAAGAAAAAAAAATACAACCAAGTGGAAGAAATATGGTCAAAACGTAGCAACAACAACAACAACAAGCCAACAATGGACATGTGCAACAACAATAAAAACCAATTTAAGCCAACCGACGCGTCGCCTCCATATGCATGCCCCTTCCTCCCTCCCTCCGTCCTTACCTCCAACTCTATCTGTATCTGTATCTGCTTGCGTCTGTCTGTGTGTGTGTGTGTGTGTGTGTGTGTGTGTGTGTATCTGGAGGATTCCTCGTGGGTTTAACTCGAACTGACGTTGGGAAGAGACGTCAACCAACAGCAACAACAGCAACAAAAGCAACAGCAACAAAAGCAACAGCAGCAAACGCATACACAATCAGTTTCAGAAATCAGATTCGGTTCGAAGTTGAATAGTTGTCTATATGTATTATTATGTGGGTATATCTATGCAACGAGTGTGCGTGCGTGTGTGTGTGTGTGTGTGTGTATAGATATGCCCATATGCACACCTGTGGAGCTCATTGTGGAACAAACTTAGCATAGAACTCTCTTGAGATGCATATAAAATAAAAACAATTATTTTCCCTTTTTTTTCAAGCTAATTCTTTGTTATTTTTTCAAGTTGCAAGTTAGGCACTATTTTCTAAAATATAAAAGAAATTTGTAATAAATAAAGAATTTATTTTCCAGCGCACAATAGATCTTTTAGGTCGCGTTGCAGAGTTTGTCATCCAAAAATAATATATTTTATATTTAAAATAAATTCTTTGCTATGCCTAGTTGGTATAAAATTGCTAAAAATTTAAAATAAAATTATTTTTAAAGAAATTCTGGGCTATTCCTCGTTGGCATTAAATTGCTCAAGTTTAAAATAAAATTATAATAATTTAAAAAATATTTTATCAGCCATAAAAATTAATTTTGTTTAAAATAAATTTGCAAAAATTTGTTTTAAAATGTTAATTTATATAGAATTGATTGAATTTTCTCTTTTATTTTAATATAATAGGGAGATCTTCAACTGAAGATTTGTTTAAAATTTAACCAAAGTAATTTTATATTTGTCAATTTTTATAATTTATAGTTATTTTTATTGTTCATAAACACTTTGAACACTTTTTTAAAAATTTGTTTCTATATTAAATGCTGTTACTAACTTATTGATGCTTGATTTTATAGTGATATTTTGATATATTTTGATTTTATTTATAGTCTTGCATACAATTTAGACTTTGATTTCTAGTTATGCATTTCTATAAGGATTACTTTCAATCCATTGAAAACGCTAAACATACCATTCTTAAATTTTCCTTATACGATTTTCCCACTGTAATAGAATATCCTGTCCTATTGTACGATATTCTATAGTCCATCTATTTAAATGCTCTGCTTCTTTTCAATTAGAAATATTCTCTTCACAATCTTCACAGTTCACAGTTTTCTAGAGTTTGCTTGAAACTCGCTTTCAGAATTTCTGGCATTGTCATTTGAGATTGTCATTGAGTGCGCTCTTCATAATAGTTAAAGTCAGTCAATCTATTGGCTGGATTCTGTGAAAAAGAGGCCATGCCATACACAAATCTATACCCTGTACGTAGCCATTGTAGAGGCCTGCCTGTTCTAAGTACTTTTTCGAACCTGCAGAGTTGAGGCTTCAAGCCTGTCAGACTGACCAAAGTGGCAAAAAAATAAAAGAGATGAAAACAAAGCAAAGCATTTTGAAGTCAACAGGAACAGATGCTTCTAACAGACACACACACACAAACACACACACACACACACACATACAGAGACACATACAGACACGCACAGTCGGAGAGATCATAGGTAACAGGCAACAGGCAACAATAAACAACAAAACCTTAAACTCAAACCTCAACTCAAATCCCAAAGAGTCTGCCTCATGTTGCCGCTTGCCGCACTCGGAAAACGAGGCACAATCCAGTTTTCAGTTTCGTTCCGTGTTGGGCCACAAAGCAATACCCTTTGACACACTAGATGGGGTATGCATGAGCTAGTTTCGGAACTACATACTATATTTATTTATTTATTTATTTATTTAATTATTTATTCATTTATTTGAATGTCGACTATGACCAGTCAATAAGTAATATAAAATTAAAAATTAAAATTAAGAATTATTAAATTAAAAATTATTAATTATAAATTAATTAAAATCAAATTAAAGAAAATATAAAAGGTAAAATAAAATATAAAAAATAAAATATAATATAATTGCAAAAATTTTATAAATAAAATCCAGAGGTTTACAGAATTTACAGAGTGTTTTGGAATCAAATAGGAATAATATAGTACATTGAATCACAATTTTAAAGAAATAACAGAGTGTTTAAAAATCAAATTCATACAAAATTTACAGAGTAATACAGATCAGATTTTTACCGATTTATCAAATTGTGCATAGCATTTTATTCTTTTAGAATTTAATGAGAATTATAAAATCCAATTGTTTTTGGAATTAACTGTAGAATTAAATTTTAACAGATTTATCAAAAGTTTACAGAGTATTATAGCTTGAAATTACAGAATTATCCGAGTGTTAATAGCATTTTATTTACAGAAAAATTCTTGCAGAATTTACAAACTAAGTATATTAGTTCTATAAGAAACAGATTTTTACAGAATTCCCAGAGTATTATTCAATAAGGATCTTGCTGAATTTACAGACTATTATAGATTCAATTTGTATAACTTTTCTATGCCTAAATCCCTTTCTCAGCACTTGCATGGTATTTACAGGGTATCTTGGAGGTCTGTATCTTTGTGCGTTTTTCATTTGCTTTGTGTTTCGTTTCTTTTGCTGTTGTGCTGCAGATCTTTGGTTGATTTCGTTAGCTGCATTGTTGTTGCTGCTGAAGTTTTTCAGAATTTCGTGTTGTTGTTGTTTTTTTATATTTTTTCTTCACACCTTGAAAAAGGCAACAGGCAGAATTTTAACGTCCGACTGGAAATTCAATTCAATTCCCTTTGCCATTGCCAAGCGGGACGGGACGGGACAGCAGGGAAGCGAAGAGCGAAGAGGGAAGAGGGAGGGGGGAAAAAGACTTCAACTGCTCCAACACTCGTTGCCCATGCCCCAACCCTCGCTGCCCCGCCCGCCCTTGGCTGCTCAACCGGTTTTGGTGTTGGTGTCGCGCTTGCTTTTCTCACTTGAGATTCTTCCCGTCTCTCTTAGGCTCTCGGGAGACCTCTGGAGAATTGACAGCCCTACGCTTCTCTTTGTTGCTGTTGCTGTTGTTGCCACAGGATCGTTGCTTTTTTTCTGCTTCTTTTACATATATTTTTTTTTATGTTTTTTTTTTGTTGCTCTGCTCATTTTTTAGATCTTTTGACAGCCGCGTTGCGTTTGCGATCGCTTCGTTTCTTCAGTGCCCGCATTTTGTAGCTTTCGTTCTCCTCTTTGAATGCGACTCGATTTGACATGCCTCAAGATTTTCTTCAGCTTCCAAAAATACAAAAAATATAATAAAAGAGTACGTGGAAAAAAGTTAAATCGAAAATTATTGCGCTGCAGATTAATTTTGTATGCGCTGCTGGGCATTATATCCCTATATCCCCCAACCCTGCCCCCTGTTCCGATCAGCTTCAGCTTCTCATGCTGACTGATACCTTAAAATATGAGCAGCTTAATTCGGAGACTTACAAGTCAGCGTTTTGGTTCAAGGTGAGACAGCGAAATGCAAAAGTAAGAAGTGGCAGAACTCCTGCTGCTCCCACTCCTACTCCTTCTCCTCCTCCTCCCTATCTTTATCAGCCTGCAGTAGTCATAAGTCTCGCGTAAAACCCTTTAAAAAGTCTGCTTTATTTTGTCAAATTGCTTATCGCGACACAAGATAAGACAGCGGCTAAATAAACTGCTCTACTAACTTAAATATGCCCTGTAGTTAACCAGAAATTCAAAGATTTATTTAGCACATTTTATTTAAACTCAATTTAATAAAATTAAAATCGAGCAAATTGTCCGTTGCATATCTTTGCTGTTTCTTAGCCGATCCCAATGCAGTTCACAGCAGCTATAAACAATCTTATAAGCTACGTACCATCCCAATTACAAGACTATTGCTTTAAAACTATTGATGCTGTGGTTTTTAGTGGCAGAAATAGAGAAGATATAAAAAATCTAAAACAAACTTGATCTGCTTGCTGCATAGGAGAACCTATAATAGACCCTTCTGTTATTTTTAATAGAACCAATAAAAAACAAAATAGAACATACTACATTTTTATTAAACATGGTTAAGCATTTCTTAGATAACTTTTTATTTCTTAGGCAGCATGCATATGCCTGCACTTGGCTTACAGGGTATATGCGTTTTTGCTGCGTACCGTAAGCAAATTAAATTTATATAGTCTGTCATGCCGTTGACGTCAAATTATGTTAGGTTCCATATAAAAACAAAAACAGTTTTCTATGGAATTAATCTATAGGATATGATTTGATTAAAGTTAAATTTATGATTTATAATGAAGTCACGAATGACACACAATTGCTTTAATAATAAAATAACGTATTATACAAATAATAATATACACATGATAATAAAAAATGCAGTATAAATAATGATAAAATTAAATAAAAATATTAGAATGGCAAATAACAGTATTTCGCTTGTTTAAAAGCAATAGATTTATTTCGAGAAGTTGCAGATTAAACCCTGATTTTCCATCTTTCCAACTTATTTTATATAATTTTAATTAAGCGTAATTTAAAAAAATATATTTAAATTGAAATGTTTATACATTTGTCAATATTGTTTGTAGATAATAAAAATAATAAATAAAATAAAATGAATTCCCTAGCACCTTTATTTTAAATTTAAGTTTTTTATTTAAGTATAGTACAATTTCCATTTATAGCTTTGCCACATGACTCAAGCTGCATGCACTAAGTCTGCAGAGTCCACCTGACTGGCAAGTTACCCTCTGCTGATAGCTGGGAGTGTACAATTTGGCATATGATATGATATCGCCTATCACAAGCTACAAGCGCGCTTATCAATTTGACAAGAGCAACAAAAACAACAACAACTACTTAAAATATCAGTAGATATGCGCTTTATTTGTTTGTCATTTTTTATTATACCCTGCACCTATTGACAATGGGAAAAACCAGGGTATACTACAGGCGAAATAAGGCATAAATATATATATATTGCTGATCAGCTTCTCCTGATTGAATCAACTCATGAATCTCGAGAATTAATAGAGCTAAAGCAACCAAATTCCATTTTTCTAAAATATGGCATTAGATTAAACTATGCTAAAAAGCGCAATCAAATTGCTTGATAAACACCAAAGTTATTAAACATTGATTATTATTAATTAATGCAAGGTTAAAAGAAATACGAAGAAGAAGCAGACTCTTGTGCAGTCTGTTGCGTTCGACTGAACGGCTGCGTTCTTACTTGTTTCATGTATTTTTGTTTTATTTATATGCGTCTTAGAGCAATCAAGCAAAACGGTTTATCATTAAAGCGATAAAAAAGACGTTAATTTATTGAATACACAAGCAAGTACTTATTTACATGCATACATATAAATAAATATGTATATATATATCGTGAGTAAGTACAACAAAGCGTTAACTAATTGCAACAAATTGAACTTGAAATTGTCCAAAAGAAAAACCACAAAAAAGTCTGCCAGAAACAGCTAGATTTGCAATAAAAATATCGAAGAAAAACAGCTTAAAATAAAAATAGAAATATAAATGCAATAAATAATATTAAAAGTTAATATTATATATTTTTCAAAAAATTTAAATAATAGTCGAAAAACCGCCAAATTGGCAACGCTGCTGGCCAAGCCTCTCTTTGGCTCTCCTGCTCTCCTGTTCTTCTGCTCTCCCGCTCTCTTGTTCTCGCTGTCTGCTTCTTCTCTATGCCTTGCTGTTGAACAAACCGTTATAAAGTCCAAAGCATTCAAGCAGAAGGCAATGAAATAAAGCAACAATTATAAAAAACTCATTTTACTTATTTAATTAGTGTGCTGAGCGATGGAGTGGAGGGAGGTGGGGAGGGGGGCTGTGTCTCGCGTTCGTATCTAGAGTGGAAAATTAATGACTACAAAATTAAATTTATTTTCGCAAAAAAAAACACAAAACAACAAATACAACAAAAATCCAACAAGAACAACAACAACAACAACAACAACAAGGCAGCCGTTGGCAGACAGCCTGGCAGTTGCTTTCTTATTGGATTTTGTTTTACGCTGTCTGTGTGTGCGTTTGAGAGTATGTGTGTGTGAGATTGCATGTGTGTGTGTGCGTGTCTGTGCAAAATTTATGTTGCTATTTGCGTCGTTATTGCTGCGCAGCAACTGCGCTGCTCTTATCATGGGTTCTCGCAGTTGTTGTTGTTGTTGTTGTTGTTGCTGTCGTTGTTGTTGTTGTAGCTGGCACGTTACCTAATTAGTTGCCGCAGACAGCGCGGCAATAGGCAGCGTTTTTACCTTTTATGTTGTTATTGTAAGCCACAGGCAAAGCACACACACACTCACACAGACACACACACATTGACGTAACGTCAACTGCGACAGACAACAACTGCGCTGCCAACGTCGACTGCGCGCTGTTTCCGTTCTCGTGCCCACGCACCTACACACACACACACAGCTGCATACGAAGAGAGCAAAAGCGCGCCAGAGAGCGAGAGAGCGAACAGTGTTACCACACGCGACAAAAACGCAGCTTCAGCTCAAGTTGTTGTTGTTGTTGTTGGCTGCTGCGTTTGCGGTTGCCTCTAAGAAAGAGAGACACAGCGAAAAAAGAGAGAGAGAGGAAAAAACTAACAAATTCATGTGCTTTTTCAATTGCTGCTTGATCACGGCGAAGCGAATCGATTACAGCCAAAAGAGACATACAAATTAGACAAGTTTACAAGCTTATGCACTGAGAGAAATGTCAAGAGTTGAAACAAGAATTTGCATTGCCAAAATGTTCAATAGGAAAGAAATTTCTTGGTTTTTCTTGAACTTGTAAGATTACAAATTTAATTTAATTTAATTTAGATAAAATACGACTAATACTTAATTTAATCATTATTTGCAAATAATTTTAAATCAATTCCAACTTGCCTGAATTAATCCTAATACATTCACGTTTTAATTTATGTTTTAATTCTAAAAATAAATTAATCAAAGAGTATTAATATATAGCACGAATCATTCTTTAGTTTTCAGAGTGTAGACATACTTGCGTACGTGTATAAATATGTATGTTTGTAAATCTGCAGTTTGCTTGCTTGTATTGTAGTTCTCTTGGCAATCGGCTTATGAGCAATTAAATTCAATTGATTGCATTTCAGCTACAGCCGGATATTGCCCAGCTTAAAACTATTGCTCTGTAGTTGCTAAAATATCTTTAATATTTCATAAAAATATAAACATTTTACTTGCCGTATCCTATATAAATATTTGCCATAAAACTAAGGCATTTATTTATTGCAATTTTGGCAATGGCCAGAGCAGAATACAGAATGCCAGTGTTGACAAAGCAGCTATATTTCCGCTATAATTTGTTTTATTTCATTTATTATTATTTTATTTATTTATTTTATTAATATTTTATTTCTCCAGAAATTGTTGAGCTTTAAACTTTAATTATTGTTAAACTTTCACGATTATTTTCATAAAAATATTCAGCTAGACCTACGAAAGTTGGGAGTTAGGCCATCGATAGTTAGGCAGCGAGAGTTTCACACATTATATAACCCCCAATTACCCTAATTATGGATTTTTGAAAAGATTTATGTGATAAGTTTAAATAGAATTCCAAAATCCGCCAAATTGGCAACGCAGTTGGCAACACCAGCTGCAGCTGCTTTCAACACAACGCAACGCAACTCACCTCACCTTACCTCACCTCACCTCAACTTCTCCCCACTCAAATTACTGCACGCCCACTGCTTGCGCTTTGATTTTAGCTGCGGTTCGATTTTCTCTCTCTCTCTCTCTCTCTCTCTCCGTCTCTCTTTCTACGCCAACGACAGGCGACACACACACACACACACACACACATACAGACGCACTGTGCTTATTCACAAAAATATTGTATATATTTTTATTCATTTGGCAAAGGCAATAAACAACAACACACAAAAAACACAGACACAAATAGAAGCAACAACAACAGCAGAAAACATATTATAAAAAAATACAGTGGGCGACAACAACAACAACAAGAACAACAACAAAACGTATCGAGCCAGCAGAAAAATCAACAGGCAGTGCAAGAAGAGGAAGAGAAGGTGGAGGAAGAGGAGGAAGAAGTAGATGAAGAAGAAGAAAATTACCAATTTAAATGTTAATAAAAAGCGAATCAACAGGCGGCAGCAGGTAAAAATTAAGCCAAATAAAAATGCAGCCGCAGGCATTAAATTTTTATTTTAAATCCAAGTAAAATGTTACACCAAAATCGAACCAGAAACATAATGTTACACGTATATACAAGAAACAGATCGAATAAATGTTATATAAATTTAAATTCAAAAAATTAAAACTTAAGGGGGATGGAGCAAGGAAAAAAGAAATGCATTTAGTCGCAGTAAAATAATTTGGAAAGAGTAATATAAGAGAAGATCGTGGTTAGCCAAATCAATAAGCTATAGAATTTAAATTGTAAGTCAAAAAAAACCTAAAAAAAAAAATTTGATAGGATAATTTAAATACCTAATACTAGGATGGCTGTATTTCTTATTGTTTGCGAGATTTAGGTGTTCTTACGTTTAGTTAGTTGCTATATCGAATAGGCTGCAGACCGGGTTTAAACGAAATTAAAATTAAACATTTATTTTTATTATTTTATTCTTTTATTTGTCAATTTGGTTTACTTTGAAACAAAGCCTTAAACGCACTAGTCATTAATAAAAGTACTGATACCGAACTCTATTTGAACCAAACTCTCCAGTTCAATTCAACCAATTCAAAGTTTATTTTTGGTTCAGTTTAAACCATTATAAGATATTATTTATGGGTATAAAACATTTTCAAACTTTGATATGTCTGATATTCAATTTAATATAGCTATATTATTGTAATATTTCTAATATAATTATATAATATATCTATAATATTGTAATATTTCTAATATAATTATATTATAACTTTCCTAATAGCTTAAGCACCCAAAAACTCGAAATAATATTATTAAAATACAGCAAGATGTTATCAGATTTATACAGACAAAAAGTAGCTATAAATCTATCCTCTGGCTATAGCGTGATTTTGATGTTAAATTATATTATTACAATTTAGAGCATGATCGGATGATTATTATCCATTATTATCCATTATCCAAGCACATTAAGATGCTATCGGTGCTAGATAACAAAGGGTATCTATAAATCGAACTGCCTCCCCCAAGCGCTGCTCTAATCTTATAAAAAATGATGTTATGCCGATGTAGCTAATGATCGTTAGACAGCCCAACATATATACATATGTATGTTATGTATATATGTTTGTAGCATTGAGCATTGTATATTTATCTGCGGCCTGGCATTATCATATCATCGCCATCGACAGCTAACAACGTCGACATTTTGTCTTGTTTTTTTTTTGTTTTTTCCATCATAAGAAAAACAACGAAAATAAAACACAATATACTCTGGAACCCGCCTCGTACCGTTATCTAATAAATTGTGAGGGAGTTGACGAACATTTTGAAAACAACAAAAGTAAAAAATACAAAAAAATACAGAAAATAAAACTCAAGAAAAATCTGCATTTAAGTTGGTCGTCGTAAATTTGGTTGGTGTCTCTGGAGCTGTCTTAAAATGAGTTCAAAGCGAAAGCTTCACAAATATTAAATTGATGGAGCGTGGGTTTTGCCCTTAGATTGGGTTTTTTTAATGAAAACATTTTTGGAAGCAGAACTTATGCTAATAAATATGCGATTTGGTTGCTTATGCATGCAAATCTATTCAAAATGGCCCGGAGATCAACGAAAATTAGCTGAACTGCGAACGAACGTCGCTGATTGGTGTGTGAAAATTGTGGCAAGAAGCAGAAGCCGAAGCTAACGATTAAAGCCAACCAAATTTAGATGTGAAACGTAGATATAGCAAGTATTACTTTATTTTGTTTCCTTGGCTATTCAACAGATATTGATCGATAGGCGAAACTGTCATCGATTGGGAGAGCGCGACACACGTTGATCGATAGATTAATGGTTGGTTCTAAATAGGAGAATTTTATTAATTAAGAATTTAAAAGGGGTTTAATAGGCTACTGCAAATAACCCCATAAAGTATATATATACTTCATCAGTAGGACAAACTGATTCGATATAGCCATTTTCGTTTGTTTTTCCTCGTAAAATTCTTACTTAATTTTGGTTTGCAGGTTGTCCTCTACAGCAGGTTGATCAAGTTTGTTTAAGTGTTTTGATACCACTCACGCTTCCCTGCCTAGTAGCCAAAATTTCAAAGTTACAGACTTATAATTAGCTTGTCAATTTGATTATTCGTCGATGCTCTGAATTACATAACAATCGACTAAGAAAGAGTGAAGATATGCAACAGACAATTTAGCCGTTTTTCAATGAAAAGCATTTCCAAATTCAATAGCATATAGTTTATTTGTAGAACTGTAGTCTAAGTTGACGAACTAACTAAATATTTACCCTTGAACAATAAAAACTATTCTCCAGGTAAAATATCTATAAAATGATTTCCTCTGTAGATACCGAATCGAATAGAACCAAACCAAACCAAACTGAACTGAACTAAACGATCGTAGACAGTGCGAACCTATTGATTAGATAATTGCATTGGAGAGGAAAGACCCCAAACCCACATGCATGGCGCAACTTTGTTTGGGAACTGTTGGACTGTTGGGGAGTGCCCATACTATAATATATATTTAACACGATATTGGGGCCAATTTGTAGCTGTTGCTGTTGCTGTTGTTGCTGTTGTTGTTGCCTATATCGCTGGCAAACTAAAACTAATCAAAAGCACTTCAACATCGGACACTTGAAACAGCCAAGGAAACTAGTACACTCGCTGCAATATAAACTGTATGCTATATATAGCCAGATATAGACGGAAGGACGGACGGACAGTCGGACGGACGGGCAGAGCAGAGCGGAGTCTGCAACAGCAAATGGAGTTGTGAGAAAATTGTTTTCATTTCGAGAAAGAAAAGGCAGAGAATTCTTTGAAGAAAATGAGTAAACTGAACCAAGTGCGGTTTTCCTTTAGTCGTAGAGCACTTTTTTATTTGATTCCATTACGCTTGGCTCTTTTAGACTCGGCTGAATGTTGTTGTTGCTGCGTGTTACTAAATTTGGTTGTCTGGGCATTTTAACGCGCGCCTCTGTGGATCTGTTGATATATATATACAAATATATATATATATATGTATGTGTGTGTGTGTGCCAGGCCATTTTTAGTAGCCGGGCATAAGCAAAAGCCGCCTGTCTCTCTCTATATAGCCAGTGGATATACGTACATATATCTATGCCTTTATATACACATGTGTACATATTTATATGGTCATGTCTGTTGCGGTAATTGTGCGGACATTCGCTGAGTTTTTGCAGCCGTCGCAGCCTCCCCCCCTCAAGAAACGCCCACCCACTGCCCTTTTTGGGACGCGCGTTTCGTTGGCCTGGGAAAATTGTTGCCCAAGAAAAATAATAATAATAGTAATAATATTGCCAGCAATTAAATTGAGTTGTTATCGATGAAAACAGCGCCATACACAACATCTTATCAAGCAGTAACAAACAAACAAAAACACGCTAAAAAAGACGCGGCGTAGCAAGGATGCAGCCGAACAGTCGGACGTAGCTTTATTCTACTTTTCAATACTTTCCGTTAGGGCTGGATTAGATCTTTAATATTGTAGAAGGGATATTTTCGATCGATTCACTTCTAAAAATAAAAAACAAGTATCGATTTAATAGCGAACAAAAATAATCGATTAAATTGAATCGTAGTCGAATCGAAGCTGATCTGTGTTTTTATTTGCTTAAGATTCAACTTAAATTAAAATTAAATAGAAGCTTCAGATTGTTATATTTAATTGTTAATGAATTTATTTTGATTAATTAATATAAAATTTAAATTGTTTAAACTCTGTTTTTATCAATTTTCAATGGTTAGAGCATATAAAATAAAATATGAAATATAGAAATTGGCTATCTATGTAAGCCTATGGAGTCCAATTTAATTTATTGAGACAATTTTTGTATATCTCAGATCAAAATTCGAATGAGCTAAAAGATCTGAGTGTAAGCAGCGCTATTTAAAGCAGAATGGGAACGCAGAAGTTGAAAAATATTTATTAATACTGAAATAAAATTAAATAAATAATAATAAACAATATTTATAAAATAATAAAAAGTGAAATATAATTTTTTTTGTGTCATGTTGGCTTAAAAAAAAAATAAATATTTGCCTGCAAACAATGAGCATCTACCCGTCGAGCATACCTTTTAATTTAGCTGATAGCAGAAAGTGCGCAGCATTCTTTATCTGAATGTCAACGAATTTCTTGTCGGCTTTACGTGCTTATGCATGGGTGTGTGTGTGTGTGTGAGAGTGTAGGTGTGTGTGTATATGTATGTATGTATGTATGTGTGTGTTTGGACTCGAGTACAAAATGCAAAACGCTGCACAATTTCAACAAGTGGAGGAGATATTTTTGTTATTATGATTTTCTTTTTGTGTGCTTTATGCTTTATGCTTTTGCCATGGGCTTTTCAGACTGATGCTGAATTTTATTTTTATTTTATTTTTACGCTTGTTTGCTGCTTGTGTTTATATTTTTTATTTTCGTGTTTTATTTTATATATTTTTTATTTGCACGAAAAAAACATCCGGTCGTATTTAAATTTAACGAGCATTTCTTTTGCACGCGGCTTTTATTTATTCATTTATTTGCACGCCAGTGTTGCCATACTTCAAAATGGAAAAGCTTTTAATTCTACAAATATTTTATAGCTATAGATCTAACATTTTTTTGTTACTTTAGCTACAAACATATTTAATAAGTTTCCAATTTTTAAATAAATTCTTGTTCTTCATGACATCTTTATTCTGTTGCCGCTTTGGTCATATAGAAAATGTTTGCAACTCTTAGAATAGGTGGCAGAAATATTTAGATTTAATTTAAGCGAATTATAAATTCGCTTCTGAACTCTCTCTACCTTCTATTAAATTCGCTATCCTACAATATCTAACTCAATCTAACATTTCATCCTAACCAATGTAGATTTATATATTTATTTAACTCAACTAACCACTAATCTTGGTATAATTGGGTTTTTCTGGGTTTTCCCATATCCTTGCCCCAAATGCTGGACCTTTATTTTCTTTTTTCTTTAAATTTGATTTAATATTTTAATCTTATTCTTTTCCCCAGATTTTCGTATTTTTTTTTTTATATAATTAAATTAAGTTTTATTTATTTTTAATTTCAAATTTATTATTATTAATATTAATTTGTAATTAAATTTTTCTTGGCCGACTGGTCTTAGTCGACACTTAAATAAATAAATAACTAAATATGTAATAATATTGATTAATTATTGCTTAATAAAAGCCTTAAACAATCGCAATAATTGTTTGTGTATTTATTTATTTAAATATTTATAATAAATTTAACTTGCTCCCGTGCCCAAAAACTGGCCACACTGTTGCAATAATTATTGCAATAAATACATTACAATAATTAATATTCATATTAATATTTGCACTTAAAACTTTACGTTATACGTAATGACGTAACGTAATAACGATGCTCGCAATAAGCGTAATCTGGCAACACTAAACTCATGCTCTCTCTCACTCTCTTTCTCTCTCTCCTCCCTCCACTTGCAGGCGCTGATCTGGCCAAGCGGGACAGCAATGGCGCTGCGCTTTACAACACTGGCTGGCAAAAGTGCCGCCGACGCTGCCACAGGAATAACGGCAGAATACGAGACGTAAGAAAAGGGAAAAGCGACGAATTTAACGAGCAACAAAAAAGAAGGAATAAAAGCAAGTGCAAAGCAAAATGCACGTTTCGAGCATAAAAAGGGCAGAAGCAGGCGAAGGGGCAGGGGCAGAGGCAGATGCAGGGGGCATGCAACTGCAGGCAAACTTTAATAATTATCGAAAGCGACGAATGTGCAACAACAACAGCAACAAACGCAACAACAACAACAATCGTGATTACAATAGCAACAAAATTCTAATGACGACGTCGATTTTATTGCTGCTGCTGCAACGCCTCGCAACGCTGAGCATTTGTACCAAGTGGCGACGGCGCCGACGGCGACGCAAACAGCAACAAAACAACAGCAACAACAACAGCAGCAGCAACAACGATAATGATAATTGCAATTATACTACGACAACAAGAATAAAAAATGATTTCAATAAAATCAATAAATTAATGCTAATTACGTGCATGCTGCTGCTGATAACAACTACAACAATTTGTCAAACTGCCGCTGCCGCTGCGCCGTCGACGTCGGCGTTGGCGTTGGCGTTGGCGTCGGGCGAAACGCTGACGCTGCCGTCAACGTCGCCGCTGAGCGCGCTGCTCAAATCGGGTGGCGCCTCCTACAATCAGCAGTTGCCGCAACAACAACTGTTCGCCATGTTGGCCAAGAATAATGGTGCCGCAGCGGCAGCCATTATGCCAGGCAGCGCGGCAGCAGCGCTGCAAGCAGCGGCAGCGACGCAGCATCAACAACAGCATCAACAACAGCAACAACAACGCGCGCGTCAACGTCAACGGCAGCGTCAGCGTTTTCTGCCGCTGCACGACGACGACGACTCGGAGAATTTGACTGGAAACGATAACGATACCGATAACGATAACGATGAAGCTGACTTTGCAGCGCTGCACATTCCACTGGAACTGGCAGCGTCCGCCTCCCTGGAAACCAACGGCTTCGTTGCCGACGACGGCGGCCAATACGAGGAGGCGGAGCGCGCCCTTGCCGCAGCAGAGTCAGCCAACAACAACAACAGGAACAGCAACAGCAACAGCAACAACAGCAACTGCCCCAAGGAGTGCAAGTGCCTCAACGTCTTCTTCGACTGCGACAAGCTGCACTTGGAGCGCGTGCCCCTCCTGCCCGCCTACGTGCAAACGCTGTAAGTAGCCCCCCCCTTCCCCTCCCCCGCCTACTCTCTCTCTCGGCACCTCTCTCCTCGTTCACTTCTCCACCGCTTCCTATCTCCCCCGCCTCCTTTCTCCCACATCTCCCCTTGACACAGGCAGCACACTTGCAACAACCCTCAGCATACCCTGTAAATGTAGAAATTCGCCAATGTGGGGTATACGAATTCACATATAGAACATTTACTGAATATAGAAAAAATTAACCCTAGGCTTTGGTTTTTCTACACTGATTCACAGTATAACATATAGTTCCGTACATACCCTGTAAAGGTCGATATTCGCCAATGTGGGGTATACACTTTTACGCACTAGATATAGAAAAAATCTATTTTCCTACACTGCCTTACGTTACAGTGCTTGCAGTTGTGCATATACCCTGTAAATAAAGCGATTCGCCAGTGTGGTATATACACTTTTACATACTAGGTATAGGAATAATTTGTTTTGCAAAACAAGCATACCATACAACTTGAAGCAGTATATACCCTGTACTACTACTAAAATAAAAGGCTACTATTTTCCAAAACTAACTTACGATATAGCCTGTAGCAGTGCAGTGTACCCTGTAAATGGAGAAATTCGCCAATATGGGGCCAATTAAATTCTAGATAGAGATCACAGTATACCCTGTAAATGGAGAAATTTGCCAATGTGGGGCTTACACTTTTATGCATATATTATATATATTATTGCTTTATATTTTCTAAGGTATCTTCCAGTCGAGCCTTTGTATTTATTTGTTTTCTCCAGCTAGCTTTCCTTTTAGTCAGTTTTGTTTATTTCGGGGGTTGCGATTTAATCGCTGCACATTTAATCAATTTAATGCACTGCGAAAGCCGAAAGCGAAAAATAAAATATGCAAAAATAGAAAAAAAACGCCGCGAAATGTCAGCCATCGACGTTGAATGCATTAATAATTGCACGCTGAATTATGGAGCTTATCTTATCAGCTTATCAAATGGCAGCATAATTGCACGCCTCGGAATATCCAATCAGCTAATATTATTTTTTTTATTTCTATTTCTACTTCCTCCCACCCACTCAGGCATCTGGCGGGAAACAAGCTAAACGATAGCACCGTCCTGGCCATACGAAATCTGCCGGAACTACACAAACTGTGAGTAGCAATAGCAATAACAACGATCAGTCGGACGCAACCGACATTAAACTATAACTAAAGCATTGCTGCATAAATTTAAATTTAAGAATGCATTTAAAGTAAATATAAATAATATTTAAATTACATGAAAACAATAAAATTAATAATAGATATTAATAAACATCTAAAATAATATAGGGTATTATTTATTGAAAATTTATTTATTTAATGTTGAAAGATACAAATTTAAAAAACCAAAAGAATTAAATTAAAGAATGAAATGACAAGCATTATAGGGTTTTATTTATTATTAATTTATTTAACACAACTAAAATAATATAGGGTATTATTTGTTTAAATTTATTTATTTAAAGTTGAAAGATAAAAAATTTAATAAACCAAAGAATTAAATTAAAGAATGAAATAAAAATCATTATAGGGCTTAATTTATTATTAATTAATTTATTTAATGTCGACTAGGAGCAATCGACAGATAAAACTGTAATTAAACTTGAATTATATTTTAAAACTATATAAAATATAATATCTAAAAAATACATTCAAATACATATTTGAAATACCCTAGACTAGAGTTCAACATTAAATTGAAGAATTAAAATAAAATCATCCCATCTAACCCGTTTGAATTCCCTTTTGCAGCACTTTGAAACGCAATCAGCTGGATGTAATGCCAAAGTTTACGGGCCTAACGGCGCTACGACAACTGAATCTGGCCAATAATCGCATACAGCGCATCTCTAGCGAGGCGCTGGCTCTGCTGCCCAAGCTAAAGACGCTCGATCTGAGCAAGAATCAGCTGCATAGCGTAGAGGCCAACATATTCCAACGGCCCAATCGACTGTCGCATCTGTAAGTGTCTTAAATACATATATATATATATAGAGTGCATAACACTAATTCGTATCTCTATCGCAGCATACTTAACGGAAATGAAATTGGCAGCGTGGATGAGCTGGCATTTAGCATGTTGACAAACCTAACCGATCTGGAGCTGAACTACAATCGCCTGAGCAGCCTGCCAGTGGGCGTGTTCAAGAATCTAAATCGTCTCAAGAAGCTGTAAGTATATACATATATCTATATAGATCAGTATAGATATAGATCAAATGCTGCTTATGAAAGAGCACACACCAATACATAAAAGTAAAAACACTTTAAATTTAATTTAATTTTAATATTTGCAATGAGATGCTCAAAATGAATATTGTAAACAAGAATATAGGGACGGGGCAGATCAGTGGGACGGAGGCTACAGTCGGACGTAACCGACCGTAGGAGACCCTTTACTCTGGGTATATGTACATACAAACAAAATCAGACGCACACACACTAAGCTACCCGCGTATGCAACGCACACCACCCCCCCTCTGCCCAGTGCGGCAAATTGTCCGTTCCATATTTTCGCTGTTTCTTATCCGATCGAAACAAAATTCACAGCGTCGATAGAGAATGTCATAAGCTAGTTATGTACCAAATTACAAGCCAATAACTTTAAAGCTGTGGCTGCAGTAGCTTTTTGCGGTTTGCGGGGGAAGGGGAGGAGGTATCCAAAATCTAAAACAAACTTGTACTGCTTACTGATTAGGGGAACCTAAATTCCGAATATGGTGTCTCTAGCTCTTATAGTTGCTGAGATCTAGGTGTTCATACAGACGGACAGACAGACAGACGGACATGACTATATCGACTCGGCTTGTGGTCCTGATCAAGAATATATATACTTTGTGGGGTCTGCCACGCCTCCTTCTGGGTGTTACACACATTTCCTCTTTGCACTAAACTAATAGACCCTTTTTACTTTTTTAAAGTAAAGGGTCTAAAAAATAATAAAACATTTTCATTGCAAACAAGAAAAATCAACTTAAAAGCTATACAACAATTTAGCTATATTTATATTAAATTCATGTAATAATAGAAATGAAAAAACCCAACTGATTTCTCTCAGTGCATGTTCGAAGCGAATATGTGGAATGAAAGAAAATACACGAAATTGTTCTTGTAACTTGCTTTGCTTATGGGCAAGAGCACTCATATACCTGATATAGTTCAACAAAATATTGCTAATTGCGAACTCTGATTTCTTGCAGTGCACTCAACAACAATCAGCTGGAGATCAATTGGTCAACGTTTCGTGGTCTGCTGTCGCTGCAGAAACTGCAGCTGAAGGCGAATAACATACGCACGCTGCAGGACGGCGTTTTCCATGTGATGCGCAACATCGAGAGCATAGAGCTGGATCACAACGGGATCAGTTCGTTATCCCGCCAGGGGCTGTTCAATCTGACGAAGCTGCACCATCTGAGTCTGTCGAACAATTCCATCTCCCGCATTGAGCTGGACACGTGGGAGTTTACGCAGTCGCTGGAATCGTTGGATCTGTCGCATAACTACATCAGCGAGTTCAAGGCGCAGCATTTGGACTGCTTGAAGCGCCTGAAGGTGCTGAATTTGTCGCACAACAAGCTGCAGTATCTGCCGGAGAATACGTTCGACTGCGTCAAGAATCTGGAGGAGTTGAATCTGCGTCGCAATCGCCTCGCCTGGATCATTGAGGATCAGTCGGCCATGGCGCCGTTCAAGGCGCTGCGTAAGCTGCATCGCCTGGATCTCTATGGCAACAATCTGAAGCAGATCAGCAGCAAGGCCTTGAGCGGACTCAACAATCTGGAGGTGCTGAATCTGGGCGGGAATACGCTGGCCAGCATACAGCCGAACGCCTTTGAGCACATGCTGAAGCTGCAGAAGCTCACCTTCAAGTCGGACAACTTCATCTGCGACTGCGATCTGATCTGGTTCCGTCAGTGGCTGCTCAGCCGCTTTGCCGCCCAGGCGGAGCAGATGCCCGGCAATGTGGTCTGCGGATATCCGGAACATCTGCTCGATCGAAAGCTCTTTCACTTGACAAACTCGGAGCTCGTTTGCTGTAAGTTCAACAGCATTGAAAAATGGGAAAAACAGGCTTATTAACTTAGTCAGAATTTATCTAACAGGCAGAAGGAGGCGTGGCAGAGCCCACAAAGTTAATATATTGATGAGCTGAGTCGGTATAGCCATGTCTGTCCGTCTGTCCGTCTATTTAAACGCTTCGATCTCAGCAACTATGAGAGCTAGAGCAGCCGTTTTGGTCATATTTGAAAGGTGTATGCCATACGCAGATCAAGTTTATTTCAAATGTTGGATGTCACGCCCCTTCCGCCCACAATGAACATAAATAGAATACATTGACCAATAAAAGACATACAAATCTATCTACGTAAATTCCGTCTTCTACGAACTGTAGATATGATTAATATCCAGCAATTCTGTAAATTTTAATTAAATCGGCCCATAAATAAGAGAATTATGATTAATTCAATATTTTCATATTGACATTATTTGTAGTTCAATATAGCTTGATCGAAAAGATCGATTCTACAAAATTAAAGATCGAACCCAGCTCTATATAGCAGCACTCCATACCCATAAGTTGTAGGCGATGCTACATTAAACCGTAGGACAATACTGTAAAGGATTAAAAACACCAGTCGAGTATCACTTTTTAAACTGTAATCTCTTTTGCTTGCAGCTGATTCGCCCAAGCCCGTGCTGCAGAAGGAGCCCAGCAACATGCTGGCCGTGAAGGGCGCCAACATCACGCTCGAGTGCATCGCCAGCTCCCCAGCTGCCGCTTCGATGGCAGCCGCCGACGAGCTGAAGATCAAGTGGCGACACGACAATCAGCACGTGAACGAGCGACAAACGCTGCACGACGGCGCCAGCACCGAAACGCAGATCCATCACGATCAGCTGAGCAATCAGACAACCGTCTACGGCTATCTGCGGCTCTCCAACGTCAGCTACGAGAGCGCCGGACGCTATCAGTGCGTCGTATCCAACGCATTCGGCACGACCTACGCGCAGAAATTCAAAATATCCATCGGAAGTGAGTGAGCTTTATAATAATACATAATCTGCGCTAAATTATTCATTTGGAGATCTGTTGTACGCCCACTTAACCAAATTACTTCCATCAGTAACACTCCAATATCAGCAAGAAATAGGATAATCTTTAAACGACTGCGTAACGTCACTTCTAGTGGAAGAAGAGGCATTTCAAAGGCGTTTAGATTGCAAGAGAACTTGATTTTCTTAACAAAAAATCCAATAGTTAAACTATGTTCTGAGCGAGTTTTAAATTGTAATACGACAAACTCCGATGGTCGAACTCCCACTGGCCCAACTCTTGCTGGACGAAATCTCGTTGAACGAACTCTTGTTGGACGAACTCTCAATGACCGAACTTTCACTGTTAACTTTCGTTAGTCCAACTCTCGTTGGTCTAATTATCGTTAGGCTAACTCTCGCTGGACAAACTCTCGTTGAACGAACTCTCATTGGACGAACTCTCGATGGCCAAGCTCTCACAGACCCAGCTCTCACTGGCTCGATTTTATCTCGTTAAACTCTCGTTAATCCAACTCTCGTTGGTCCAATTATCGTTGGGCTCACTCTCGCTGGACAAACTCTCGTTGGACGAACTCTCGATGGCCAAGCTCTCATAGACTTAACTCTGACTGGCTCGATTCTAACTGGTTAAACTCTAGTTAATCCAACTCTCGTTGGTTCAATCGTTGGCCTAACTCTCGCTGGATGAACTCTCGTTAAACAAACTCTCGTTGGACGAGCTCTCAATGGCTCAATTCTCACTGGCCCAACCATCTCTGGCTTAACACCCAATTCTCGCTAAGTGAATTCTCGTTGAACTAACTCTCCCTGGATTAACTCTCTCTCTCTCTCTCTCGCTCAATTCTCACTGGCCCAACTCTCCTAAAGTTGATTAAACATTAAATCGCTTTGAGTGCTCAGCTTCTGCCTCTGCAGCTTGTATGTTAATGCTAAACTTCTCTCTTACTCTCTTGCTCTCCTGCAGTACATCCCAGCTTTCTGGAAGTGCCCTCGAACCTAACGCTGGACGCCGGAGAGACCGCCCGACTGGTGTGCTCGGCCAGCGGAGATCCGACGCCGGAGATAGCGCTGCAGAAGTTTGGCGCCAGCGACTTTCCAGCGGCCACCGAGCGACGCCTGCAGGTGATACGCGAGGAGAATGCGTTTCTGATCACGAATGCGAAGCCGAGCGACTCCGGCATTTACAGCTGCACGGCGCTGAGTCCGGCGGGGGAGATCAAAGTGAACGCGACGCTGCTGGTGAACGGTAAGCCATCAATCGATCAATCTTTCTTGACTGGTTTCATGAATATTATATTTTAATCTGCAGATAAACCGCTGCCCAGCATACCGCTGGTGCACAAGGAGGTGGTGCAGGGACGCACCTGTGTGCTGGAGTGCCTGAGCGATGCGTCGAACCAGGAGCTGGAGCAGCCGCCGCATCGCGAGTGGTTCAAGGAGAACAAGCCGCTGCACAATTCGCCCACGGCGCAGGATGCGGAGCGCTATTACTTCACCAGCGGCAAGGAGCTGCTGGTGATTGTCAACGCGCAGTCCAACGATGCCGGACACTATCGCTGCGAGATAACGGACAATTCCCGGACGCTGACGCTGCAGTCGGAGCTGCTGGTGGTCAAGGAGAGTCTCAACGTGGACGTGCTGCTGCTGGGCGTCATCCTGCTGACCATCAGCTGTGTGCTCATCGGCACCGGCATCATCTGGTGCACGTTGCGCTATCAGCGACGCAAGCTGCAGCAGAGCCAAGCCAGCCGCATGCAGCAGCTGGACCAGACGCAGCTCACGACGCTCAACCGCACGCAGCTGCGTACGCATCAGTCGACGCTGATGCTGGAGCAGCAGCAGCCGCAGCAGCAGCATCAAAGCCTGGCGGATTTGGGCGATGGACAGAGTCGTCTGATCGTCACCACAACGCCCTCTTATGAGCAACGCTGCCTGGAGCAGGGCCTGACGCTGAGCTACCTGCAGCAGGCGGATCTGGAGGCGCAGCAGGATCATCTGTCCAGCAAGGACTCGGGCACGGGCTCCGATGCTGCCGTCAAGCGCAGCCTGGAGGATTTCGCTGTGGCGCTCTCCCAACGCCAACGTCGACATCACAACGATGAGGATGACGACGATGACGATGAGGAGGAGGAGGAGCTGGAGGAGCAGGAGCTGGACGCAGAGGAGCTGCAGTTTGGGGCAACGCGCGCTCTTGGCGTCTCCGAGTACGATGACATGGAGCTCTATGAGCTGAATCATCGCGCGGCGGAGCAGCAGCGTTTTCTGCGCAACAACAATCACAGCTATGACGGCGGGGGCGGTGGCGGAGGCGTGGCAGTTGGTGTGGGTTTGCAGCTGAGCAGCCCGAACAATGTCAACTACAAACAGTCGACGGCTGTGGACATCTAGGGGCTGAACCACGCCCACTCAACCAAAGCAAACAAAAGAATAATCACAAAAAAGAAAAAACCAAAATGCACACCAAATATACAAATCGCTGGGCACTGCCACGCCCCCCAAAAATAATAACAACAACAACAAACCGAACAAAGACTGTTACTCGTAAAATATGTAAAAGTAAAAGTAAAAGTAATAGTAATAGTAAGAGTAAAAGTAAGAGTTAATAATAATATAAATGAAATGTGACGACGCTTGCCTAGAGAGAAAGCCCACAAGGGCGGCCTTATATATAGCATATATATTTATAATATACACAACTAGCTATATCCGATATATGGTCCGATATTTTATATATTTGGCAGCTAGAACATACCAGTGTCTTCGTAATTTATGAAATTCTATTGGATTTATTACTACATGCATAATCTTGATCTGAACATCATGCTATATGCCACCTAGTTTAAGTACGATTACAATTTGTTTATTTCGCTTGTGATATTATTATTTATTATTATTTTTTATCGACCATTTGCCGCTGTATATATAAATATATATATATCCTAAGACTAGTTTTAAGCTCTCAATGATGCTAAGTGAAAAGCAAAACGATTTAATTCAAAGTGAATATGAACATTATGACTATTCTTATAATTTTAGCCCACTCTATGTTGCTCTTTTATTTGTAAAAGTTTCCTTTTAAAACTTAATGATATACATATACATATATATATATATACGTAGTATGTGTGTAAATTGATTTGCCTTATGCTTATGGCCTTGACTATACATGAATACAACTAGCACCGTAAGTTGACAACAATGCAGAAATACACTTGAAGAAAATTAAAGTTGACAAAAGCTAAATATTTGAAATGAAATTGTTTTTATGATTAGTGTAACACTTCAGTAATATATATATATATTTATTTCTACAGTCGTTGACTGTTCACTCTCGTGGCTTCTCTTCGAACTCAACATACCATGCGATCCACCTCGCGTAGTGGTGACTTTATGGATTTCGTGGTGGGCTCGAATCCCAATCAGCTGACACAGGTTCCCACAATTAGTATACTAGATTAGTGGATGCAAATGTAATTTATTTTTGTGCAGAATCTACGGAAAATGGGCTGAGCTTATTCAGGAGCGCGTCTAAGCCAGTGGTGGAGAGGCTCTGCCCATAAGCAAGAGCTCTCCCCATATGCTAAAGAGCAGCGAGAGCTATGGAGTGGGCACCTCTGGTCTAAGCGCAGTCAATGAGCGTAAGCAAAGCGAGAGCGCCGCAGACACCAACACACAACACCCGCCTTCTTTTTTTTTGGTGGGAACTGATCAAGAGAGCGACAGCGACAGCGCAGCCCGGAAGCGCTATAAATAACGCTGCTGCAGCGCTGCTTATCACAGTGTTCTGCTTGCAGTCGTGTCGTGCTGGCGTGTGGTGGGTGCTCAGTGGCAAGTGGGCTTATTATATTATGGCCGAACTCTCAGTGCCAGAACGTTTACTGGCCGATCTCTGGCTGCCCGATCTCTCACTGACCGAACTCTCGCTGGCTGCACTATTGCCGGCCGACCTGTCAATGGTCCAATTCTCGCTATCCGAACTCTTACTGGCCGAACTCTCGTTGGTTTGAAACTCACTCTGGCAGCCGAACTCTTTCACTGCCTAACTGTTGCTAGTTCACTGACTCACTCTCACTGGCCGAACTCTCACTAGCCGAACTCTTACTGGCCGAACTCTCGTTGGTTGAAATCTCACTTGCCGAACTCTCGGTGACCGAACTCTCACTGGCCCAATTTTTGCTGACCAAATTTTCACTGGCAGAACTCTGGCTGCCGAACTCTCGCTGGCCTCACTCTTGCTGGCCGACCTCTTAATGGCCTTATTCTCGCTGGCCGAACTCACTGGCTGAACTCTTGCTGCCGAACTCTTGGTGAAGTTTCACTGCCTAACGGTTGCTGGTTCATTGACTCACTCTCACTGGCCGAACTCTTGCTGGCCGATCTCTCGCTGGCCGCACTCTCACCGGCCGACCTGTCAATGGCCCAATTCTCGCTGGCCGAACTCACTGGATAACTCTTGCTGTCGAACTCTTTCACTGCCTAACTGTTGCTGGTTCACTGACTCACTCTCACTGGCCGAACTCTCGCTGGCCGAACTCTCACTGGCCGAACTCCCGCTGGCCGAGTTCTTGTCTTTAATGTTACAGACGCTCTCGTATTTCACATTTATTAACACGTATAAAAATAAAATTTATTTAAATGCTTATGATTTAATCGGAATCGTCAGAGCTGCCGCTGTAAGCAGCCAAGAGCGATAAGCCGGCGGGTGCTGCAGGATTGGGTTTGGCGGCAGCTGCCACAGCAGTAGGCGCTGTTGAGGTTGCAGAAGCTGGGGCAGCTGTGGCAGAGACCGTAGGAGGTGTGGCAGCTGCTTGAGACTTGGGCTTAACCAGCACCAAGGGCGTCTTGCGCTTGACCAGCGGCTGAGCAGCAGCTGAAGGGGTTCTGGAGGGCGCTGCGGCAATGCTGGGCTTGGCGAATTTGGCCGCTGGTGGCGCCTCTTCTGGCAGCTCCTCGATGATTTCCTCGCTGACAATGCGCTTGCTGTCCGTCTTGTGTTGAAAGTTAACCGATCTGCAAAGTGCGCATTTAGTTATAGATATTCTTAGCTTGTTAAACTGATGCTTACTTGATGAACTCCTCATCCTCGCGTGCCTCGCGCTCCTCGCGTTCCCGCTCGGTCTCGGCGGGATTGAACTGCTCCAGCAGGGAGCTGTAGTCGACGGTGTGCTGGCGCCTGTTGAGATCGCGCAGCTCCTCGAGGCTCTCGATCATCTCGATCTCGTTGCGCGACTGCTGCGTGCGATTCTCGAGCAGCTTCATCGGATTGTTGGCCTCCTCCTCGCGCGCCTCGCGCTCCTCCCGCCGCGCCTGCTCCTCCGCCAGCTTCAGCGCCATAAAGTTACGCGTGGCCCCCGCCTCGATCTCGTAGTCCGTGTTCTGCGGATCGGTTTTAAACGAAATCTCCTGCAGGCAGCGCGTGCACTTGATGTAGAACCGGTAGATGCGTATGCCCAAATAGGTTTCGTTCTCCACGTCCTCCTTCCGCGCGTTGAACTTCTTCCCCTTGTAAATGTACTCCCCGCACGTCTTGCAGCGCATGTTGAACGGCGCCATCAGGCGCACCGTGTACTGCCGGTTCTTGGCCAGCTTCATGCGCGGTATCTTCGACGGGTCGAAGTCCGGCGGGTAGTATTTCTGCAAACAACACATAATTACCATCAATAATATCATTAAATTAATTAATTTACTTACATTTAAGACTTTTCTTTCCGACATTTTGCGACTTTGCTAAAACTCCAAACGTAAATAAAATCTAGCTGCTCTTTGTCATTCACTACGCACAGCAACAGGGCTACACAGTTATTTACACATATCGATAGGCGCTCGATAACAGTTCCCGGTTGCTTATCGCTGACATACGTGCTTCACTTACGATAAAGCTTATATTCAAACGAGGCAAAGCCTGCAATATTGGAATATTTAATATTCTCCACATTCTGCTTTCTCGCGTTGAATTTCTTCCTCTTCTCAATATACTCCCCGCACGTTTTGCACCCACAAACAGCGTACTGCCGGTTCTTGGCCCGCTTCATGCGCGGTATCTTCGACGGCTCGAAGTCCGGCGGGTAGTATTTCTACAAGCAACACTTATTAGCATCAATAATACCATTGATTGCCGTAATTTACTTACATTTAACACTTTGCGCTCCGACATTTTGCGATTTCGCTACAACTCCAAAAGTAAATAAAATCTTGCTGCTCTTTGTCATTCACAACGCACGACAACAATGCATAAACATCGATAAACGCTCGATAACAGTTTACGGTTGTTCATCGCTGAATTTCGCTTTTTCCTACGATAAAGCTTTATTTAAACGTGCCAAAGCCTGCAATATTATTTATTTAATAGCTTCTGTATTCAATCATAAGCTGTTATGCTGGTTTTATTGATTCTGGGCGTGGCAAGTAAAATTTTAAATAAGTTTGATCTATTTAATGAATACACCTACTTATATACCAAAAATGGTTGCTCTAGCTCTTTTTGTTTCCGAGATCTCATCATTTATATGTGAGTGTTCTGCCACGCCTTCTTTCGCCTTCTACACACATTCGCACAACGTTAGTAACCCCGTTTTTACCTATTTTTAATGGGTACAGGCCTCAAAAATGTAATAGAAACTAGCAAATTGCAGTATGCCCATCACCCATAGTATTATTTAAGTATTTATTAATTTTTCACAGTACAATGCTGATACACACCTTTCTCTTTGGCTACGTTCTGCTAAGTCATATATATATACATATATTTCCTTTATATAATACAATAAATATACACTCGTTGTCACTGTCACAAAATGCTCATAAGAATCATATAGTACACTCCCCATTCTCACGCCCCTCGTACAACGAATCCAGGTCCTTCCCCCTGCGTAGGCCCCCAAAGCGAATGGGCAAATGTACCGCTGCTTGAGCATGGCCCAACTCTGGATCCGGTGTGGCCTGCACAGCTGCCTCATCCACATCCACATCCGGGAAACTGACCTTTTTAGTGTTGGTCAACGGCGGTATGGTTGTGGTGTTGGAGCGACCGTCCAGCTTGAGTGCGGCACGTGGAATCTTGTGCTTGACCAGCTCGTAGGTGCAGGCATAGAGGAAGGTGTATTGCTGCAGCGTCTGCACCATTTTCATACGCTAATAACGAATCAAAATATATATCAAAAGTCGTAGGAATGTTAAACCTATTATCATACCTGAAATCGCAGTTTCTTGACTGTTTCGAATATATTGATTTTCGACTCGCTCTTCAGGCGCTGCATGATCAAATCCAAGCCAATAAAAGTGCCCGTACGTCCCACTCCGGCGCTACAATGCACCACAATCGGAGAGTAGTTCGGACGTTTCTCCGCCTTCACCTTCTTCACGAACGTTATCAGATGGGAGGGATCGTCGGGACAACCGTGATCGGGCCACTTCTTGAAAAAGTAGTGCACAACCTTCTCTTTAAGGCCGTATTTCTCGTGCACCACGGAGAGTTCTGTGCGATCGTAGATCTCAAAGGATTCCTTCGACTTGATGCCTACTATCACACCGCGCATGTTATACGGATAATACTCATGGCATTTCACCTAGAATGCATTTAATACTTTTAGTACATGTTGATCAAATCTCTTTACAAATTTCCCTACCGTATTGCCCTCCCGGAATTGGGTCACTTGCACAATAACGCGTACATTAAGCTGCAATATCATGCGCCAGAAGTCCATAACGCTCTCTGGTTTAGGCCCCTGTGTGGCGATATATTCCTTTTTGCGTGTGTAACCCTAAGAAAGTACGTAATATTATTAGTAGAGTATGGAGAGGCATTTAGTTTACTTACGTCAATAAAAGAGGCGTTTATGTAGTCGGAGCCTTCGGTATCTATATCCAGTATAACTCGATTTTTATCGTCTGTAAAATAAATTGAAATATATCCTGTGTTTATTAACCGACTTCAATGTGAATTTCAGTATAGTTAAAAATAATAAAAGATAGTATGTATTCGCAATAACATTATATATTCAATATTTTATGTTTTAAAATTCGATCTTAAGTGAGTTTTTTCTATATTGGATTTAAAAAGGGGCGTGAAATGCAAGATTTGAAATAAACTTGATCTGAGTAATGAATAAACCTATCTATACCACTCAAAACGGCTGTTCTAGCTTTTATAGTTTTCGAGATCTACGCACTCATCCAGACGAACGGACAGACAGACATGGCTATATCAACTCAGCTCATATTTATCCATTTTCAATGGAAAGGTATACAAATTTTAAGCTTTAAACCTAAATCAAGTTCTACTACTTACAGGGATATATATCTGCATAGCGATTCTTATTGCTGCCCAATTCGGAGGCTGCATAGCTGAGCTCCAGCGCCACCACGGTGATTTCCCTGAACTCCCGGTTCAGTTTCTCTGGCTTGGCCACCTCCGAGTAGAATATGGCAAAGTTCTTGGCAATCACATTGCCAAACGGATCCTCAATGCCCTGTCCGGAGTCGCGATGCCTGTAAACAGAGTACGTTAGGTAAATTATAGCTTTATCTTAAGATTACGATTCAAACTCACCAGGCAATGCGCTTGCGCACCCAGAGCACCACCAGACCCAGAATAAAGGCCAGCAAGAGGCAACAGCTGACGCTGACCAGAATTAGCGTTACTTTGATGGCTTCATCCGTTTTGAATTCCAGCAGTGCGGCATCGTTGTAGCCGGAGCTGGTGAACAGACGCACCACCATGTAGTAATCCGTGTTGGCGGAGAGCGGACCGTTGCAGTAGCGTTTCGATTGATCCGGACACTTGTCCACGCCAATGGTGAAGACTATTTCGTCCTCGCTGCTGTCCCGACCGGCCACAGTTCGAGTGCTCGTCTTGGGTATCCAATGTTCTTCCGTGGTCTGATACTGGTAAATGCAATCGCCGCCAACCTCGTCCCAGGACGCAATGGAAGGCCATTCGTTGTTGCCCAGCACATCGTACTGTAACTTTGGTACGCCGGCACAGCTTTTCTGGGACAACAAGAGCGCTATATACTTGATATCTCCCGATTCGGAGGCCAGAACATTGGCCGGTAAACGCACAATGGCGGAGCTGGTCGGATGATTCGTCTCATAGGCGCTGACGCGCATTTGACGTGTCACATCGTCACCCAATGGGGATGGCACTGCCACAAAGAGACAAACGACGGATTAGACAACCAGGGAACAGTTTACAAGCAGTCTAAACACATACAACCTGAGGGCGACTTCCAATCTCTTCTGAACGACTCGCTGAGCGTCTCCACGCCCACCGTCTTGACCTTCACATCGACGCTGTAGTTGACCTCCGGCTGCAGATTCGTCTCCGTATAGGACATGCGTCCCGACTTCTCACTGAAGTTGGGCTTGACTTCACGCTGGAAGGCAATGTCGAGCTCACTGCGTGTTCCCCTGAAGTCCAGCAGAAACCACTCGATTTCACCATTTGATTTGCACGGCATTGTCCAGTAGATGGTCACATTGGCGCTGTAGGTTTTGGGATCCGGCGAGGGACCCTGCGAGGTTAGATTTAAATCGGTAACCGCATCCGACACTGTCAGGACGAAGTGGTTTAGTTACAAATAGTTAGAAGGCTTTACAACTTACCGTCTGGCTCTGTGGTGGCCAGAAAGGGCGAAGTGTATTGACCCAGGCCAAAATCATTCTGAGCTGCCACCTGCATGATGTACATTACAGCAGGTTGAAGTCCCGTAAAGGTAGTCGACTCGGTTACTAGAAGAAGCATTTACTTGGATTAATTAGGAAGTTTATAGGCCTGATGGGGAGTACCTCTAGTCTGAGAATCTATGATCTCAGTGATGACAGCACAGCTGTCGGGCACAAAGTAGCTCGCCTCGTAGCGCGCCATGAAGGTTTGATAGTATTTAACGGCGCCATTTGGATACTTCGGTGGACTCCAGCTGAAGGAGAGATTATTCTTTCTCGCCACGTCAAGTAGCACGTTCTCGGGCTGCTCTGGAACTGAAACTCAAAGATTAATATTAGACGAACTCCATTTGTTCCATTTGTACTTACAGAAGCCCAGTGTTTCGGTTGAGGCAATGGCTTTGGAGGAAGGTCCTGCCACATTGAAAAGCGTTACATTGCAGGTATACGAAGCAAAGGGAGACAAGGGCTCAATCACGCCCTGGAAGCCTCTGCCCTCGCGATGGCTCTCCACGTACTTCTCCGCATATTTATGGGGCACATCCGCCTGAGTGTTGCAGGTGAAGAGCGCGAAGAAGGTCTGACACATGTTATTGAAGTCCACATTGTTGGCATTGAACTCCAAGCTGTGCGATGTGGCTTTGCTGCCCGCCAACTCCATATTAATCTGCATAAAGTACAGCTATAATAGATCTATATGACACGATTCTTATACAGACCTTGCTGGATTCAATCAGTGCTGGCCTAGTTTCCACTTCGAGATGGCGCAGTTCCCCATCGAGACTATCGTGGGTGTAGGGTATTATCTGTATCGTATAGGCCTGGCAAGCATATAGATCCTTATCGAACTCCACCGAAGGGCTCTGTGTGTTGTTGCTCAGCTTCTCAACGCCCTTGTCGTCATCCATCCAACCGGATATCCGATAGCCAGCAATGCATAGATCCGCATACGCTGGAGTCTCCCAATCCAGCCTAATGTAGAAACTGCCCACCGTGCTGTTCGGTTCCAAGATCTGTGTGGGTTCTGAAAACAGACAAATTGTAGTTATTTAAATATGAAACCATAGGTAATAATGTTTCGTTGATATCTCCTGTTTTTACCCAGAAGGTGTACAAATCGGCTGCTGACTTACGGTCCTCGCTCATGTTGCTCTGATTTTGGTATTTGGCGCCCAGGCTGCCATTCTGTGAGACGGGCACAATTTCCACGTTGTAGATGCCACAGGGTTCCAGTTCCGCAAAGTTGGCAGAGGTTTCATTGGTCGACTGCTCGTAACTCTTCTCGGTTTCCCGTTGTGTGGGTCCTGTTATGTTCACCCTGTAACTGGCCACACATTGGGCATTATTGCTGGGCGGTGACCACACCCACTGCAACTGTGTTGCATGTGCAGTTTGCTTGGCCTGCGATATGGCACTTGGCACTACGAAACCGGATTAGTTAAAGAGATTATGCAATTAAACCAAGTGCAAAGTATGCAGAACTGATAGATTAACAAGCCATAAAATATCGCTAAATTTTATAATTCACTTACGTTTCTCGGCGGATGTAAAGGTCTCGGTGGCCTTGGCCGTGGTATTCAACTCTAGATTCATGTAGACCTTGATGGTGTACGGCTCACAACCTTGCAGATCGTTGAGTGTGAAGTAAGTTAAGCTGGTGTCTTGGGATTCCTCGCTCCACTCGCAGGTCGCTATTACAAAATATTTGAGTATAAAATTCATATAAAAATTTTACTCTTACTCACTTCTACCTGCTCTGCCTCCTGTTTCCGTAGGCGGTGCAGACGTTTCGCCTGTGACATCCCAATCGGTGCTTGTTGTTGCCGTTTCCGTAACCGTTTCGGTCTCGGTTTCCGTTTCCGCCGTAGTCGTGGTCTCCTCCTCGTCAGTTTCTTCGCAGCTCTCGCGTCGCCAGACAAAGTAGAAGTTCCTTATACAGCTCTTATTGTCAGGATCTGTCCAAGAGATGCGCGTCTCTCCATTGGAACGATTGATAATGGTCAGCGTAAGGTCACCAGGCTCCAGGTAGAGCGTCTCCTGCAGCTGTGTATCCCTGTCCACCTGGGCGCTAGCATTGTTGATGGTGTCCAGCGTCACATTGTACATCCGACATGGCAGTAGGTTCTCAAAGGTGTAGTCGCTCTCATGGTTCAATCTCTGCACCAGCTGTCCTACGTCCGGATTGGTAGATAGCTTGGCAGAGATTTCAAATTGCTTGACGCAGGCGCGATTTGTGGTGTCCCAGGTAAGCGTAATACTCGTCTCCGTAGAATTCAAGCTAATCAAAGTAGTATCGGGCGCTGTAAGAAGTTGAAATAAAATAAAGCTATACGACTTATACGTGCTCTATAAATATATTACCCACCTGCATACTCTGTATAAGCATCTTTGTTTTGATCGATGAGATTGCCATCTAAGCTTTTGAGCGTTATTATATTTGTGTAGGCAGAACAAGGCTCAAGATCCTCACTGAAAATAAAAGTAAAAAGGCTCTATGAAGTTAGTGCAAAAAGGGGATGTATGTAACCCCCAGAAGGAGGCGTGGCAGACCCCATAAAGTATATATATTATTGATCAGGACACGAGCTGAGTCGATGTAGTAACGCCTGTCTATCCGTCTGTCTTTTTAGCTCTCAGCAGAGCTAGAGACTCCATATTCGGGACTTAGGTTATCCTATTCAGTAAGCGGATCAAGTTTGTTTTATATTTTGAATACCACCCTCCCTTCCGCCGCAAATTGCAAAAAGCTACTGTGAATTGTGATACTTAAAGTATAGGTAGCCTTCCGTCTGACTGATCTGCCTGATTTGATGTTTTCGTTTCACTTTCTCCGTCCTACTGTAGCCTCCACCCGACTCTTAATGCAGCTGCTCACCAGACATGTTCGCTGTTGGCTACAACTGTGGGTCCAGCTCCAGTGCGACAGGTTATATTCTCGATGGTATATTTAGCCTTATCCTCGTCGTCAATGCTGAAGCTGAGCGTGTACTCCGTGCTAACCACATTCAGTTGCACCACTAATCAAATATAAAACGTATTATTAACACAGAGCGTTATAACCTAGGTCTTATGGCCTTGCTTACAATCGTTGAGATCTTGCTCTGTGACCGCTGCATCCGAGGATTGTGCCTGCACCTGGGCGCAGGCCAAGAGCAGCAAGCATAACGGTACAGTTACTAGTCCATATAGCCGTATCCTTGACTTTCCGTGTCTGTTGTGTCGCATCTTAGGGCCACATTGTTATATCCACTGGGCTGTGAAATTGTGAAAAAAAAAAAAACAAAATAAATGCAATTGCGTATTCGGAAGTTAAGCAAAGTTCAAGAAATCAACTTAAACAGGTTTCCAAAAACATTTTCAAACAATTATCATTTTGATCGTAAAATTATGAACCCCACCATATAAGAAAACAACTCGTTAAAGTGCAATGAGCACATTTATAATGATCGGGCGTGAATCAATAAGCAAAAACCAAACGGAATATATCAAGGAACAAAAACAAAAAAACCTACACGATTGATACGTGATTTAAAAGAATTTATCAGCCGAACTTATCACCCCTCCAAGCAACTGTCGATTATATTAATTATTATAATAAATTACTTAAAACAACAAAAAATAACAAAAAAGTAGAGAGCATAAATTAACTATGACTAATAAAGCTTTCGCTGATCCAAGTATATTTTTATAATTTTGTTTAGTAATCTATCTTTTAATATTTAAAAGTTTTCCAGAATTTACATGGGCAAATGCAACATCGTCATGAATACTGTGCGAATACATTGTAAATAATAATAATAAATAAAATATGAAGAATGTTTAGTCAGTTAAAGCTGTTATCAATTCGTGCCAGGAATTTCAGTAGTTAAATTAAAGTTGTCAACATTAAAAACACCATAAAAATTTACGATAATTACAAAATATATCTCAGAATTTAGAGAAAAGAATGAGACGTGCATTTAAGTATTATATACCAAGTTCTTGTAGCTAGGTAGGTTTCTTTATATAGAGTACATAAGAATATAAGAGGAATTGTGCAATTTGAGAGGCTCTCAGGGATTGGCAATGAACAAAAGTCGAATTCGCGATTAAAAGTTATAAGAACAAAAGCAAAATGGAATGAAATAAAGTAAAATATAACGCTCACTTGACCAATGCCAAGTCCAGGGGATTGGGAAAAGCTTATCGAGGCACTTCATGGGCCTTACGAGTGAGTTATATACAAAATAATTCAGAGATATTGATAAGTATCTGAGCAGGCAATTGGCCATTTGGATTTAATTTAAAAATAAAACGCGCATTTAAGAAGGTAAACGCGCTGTTGAATCTTATCACGGTTCGCAGAAGAATTCATTGTGTTCAACTCGTATAACCGATAGATATTTCATCATAATTGACAAGTGGAGTCTACGAGTATCTGTATCTGTATTTCTATTTGTATTTGTATTTGTATTTGTATTTGTATTTTCTGCTGACGTTTTAATCAACAAATACAAAACAACGCTAATTACTAATTTGGTAAGGGGGCAATCGCATTCAGAAGACACACTTTAAGGCAAATAAAATTACGGTTTTTTCTGTCGATGGCATTATTAATAGAAGTCACAGGTGCGACATACATAATTCCTTATCTAACTGAATAACTGACTAACTGACAAATTGTATTGGTGGCAGCCGTAAGACAATTTCCGATATTTACTTGTTTAAACAAATCACAATACCGTGAGGTAGCATTCATTTAACGCTAATATTACAGCCACAAATCAGACACACATTAACACACACACACAAAAATTAAACGATTCATCAGTAAGCCAATAATGGCAATTTAACGGCCATAGAAAGTGTTAGGGCATTTTATCATATCAACACAATATAATCAGAGCGACTTCTGATAACAGTCCTGATAACTTGTGGTTTCAAATACTTAATGTAAGCGTTTTACAGTATTTACACTAGCTATTTGCTAATAATTACAAGTATTTTTGTTTAAACACTTATTGTGGTTAGTTAAGGATGCGGTGCCGTTACAAATCAAATTACAAATCAATCAAAATTCACAGATTGGCAGCACTTTTCTTGTATCGTTATCAGCTGCGATGGGCGGCACTGATTAGAGGGGCGATAACGATTGCCAGTCAGTCATAAATTGGCAAATCATTTACATATTTTGGCAATTTACTCATTAAACTGACAAATGAATATCAAATGATATTCAAATGCCAATGCATTCGATTTTTCACTCACACGTTGGTATATGGCTGATCTATTCTAATTTCTTATTGTAATTATTATTTAGGTACGCGCGATTGAAGTCGATTTGATTAGGCTTTAATATGCGCACCGATATTGTTTTTAATAACCTATAACCGTTTCCGTTGAGCGTTAGTCAAGTACTGAGCGTTAAATATAATAACACATGGCGGTATCATTTCGGTTTCCACTGATAAGCAAACTTTACTCTCATAAACATTGTGTGTCTGTGTGTATGTGTGTGTATATTAAAGATAAAACAATTCGTTGCACTCTGTAAACATATTATGCATTTAACAGTGTTGCATAACACCAGCATTTACAATAACCATTTGCGAATACAAAGGAATAATTTGCGTTTTTTTCGTATTTATACAATTCAAAAAGTGCGCCAACAAAATTAAAAATCAGCTGTATTTATACTTCAACCACTCATCGATAGACTGCAGTACAAGTATCGATAACACTTTTCAGCTGCCACCCTGCGTGCAGTGCTGATAAAGAGCAGTCTGGCATCGATACGTTAAGAGAATCGAAAGGTATCGGAAGCAGTTGTCGCCGCGCTTCACTTCTGCGTAATTATTTCCTAATTAATCGAGAAAACAATCAAGTTAAAAATATAATAAAACAGAAACTTGTGTAAGTATGCGCAGTGAGTCCTAAAATTGTTAAATCATCGCGCGCAACGCACAATCAAAGCAACAACGAACTGTATGTAATGGCAAATAGGAAAAAGAAATGAAAAATTTGTCATATGCATGGACACTGACTGTGTGCCTGTATTGGTGCATCTGGTGTATATACAAGCAAGAAAGAAACTACAAATACGCTCAAAAAACGCAAACAATTGTTGTTTCAAATGAATTTGGCCTTTTTCATTTTTGCATATTGCCTTTTCCTCTAACCACCGCAGCAGCGACGCTAACTGCGCTGCTTATTCAAGATGGCCGTCGTAACAGTTTTTATATTTCGTCAGTGTCAGTGTTGTTGTTGCTCTTGCTGTTGTTGTTATTGTGTTAGTTTGCTGTGCGTGTGTGTGTGCATGTATGTGTATGTGCGTTTGTATGTGGTGTTTTTGTTATTGAAGAGCAGAGAGGCAAGCCAACAAGCAAAAGTTATGCAAATAATGTTGCAAAGTGTAAACGAAATCAAATTCAAATACCAACAACAAAAACAATTGAATTTTTTGCTCTTTACAACAAACAGCAAAGCCGATGACACATCGCCCCTGCGTCAGTGTATGTGTGTGTGTGTGTGTGTATGAGTTTTTGCGCATGTATCCTCAATTTCCCCTGCCCTCTCCATGCCCCACTGCGGAATTGATCGATTTTTATACAGAGAGAGAATAAAACAGCATTTCCACTCGGCAGCCAAGATTAAAGAAATGAAACCAGTTCTTCAAATGCAGCTAGCGAGTTGGTAGAAATCTTGTTTTCGTTAGCGTTTTTTTTTACAGTTTTCCGTTTTGGGCTGCTTTGGCATTGGCCATCGCACATGCATATGTACGCGTGTAAGTATGTATGTGCATACCAACAAACATATGTGTGCATGTGTGTGTGTGTGGCTGGCATTGTTAACAGCGCGATTCCCAGAACGTGTGCAATGCGCTGACATAAGCTGGTTTTGCGCTCTGGAGTCGTCATGTCTGAGACACTGGCTGCAAATTGCCCACAAGCTGCTGATATCTCTGATCTAAACTCATATCTCTAACGCGCTCTCGCTCTCTCCTATCGCTCTCTTTGTTTTCATCAGTTGTCCGTTATCTGTTAGCCAGCTTATTCGCCTGTTTGGCGTTACACAGTACATATTCGTGCACTTGTCCAGCACTGTAATAGTCGATACTCGATACATTTACCTAATTCGCCTCATTACCAAATTCTTACAACATAGGCCTTGTGTGCGTGTGCGTGTGTGTAGGTGTGACGCCTACCAACACTTGCAATAAACTGCAAGTGCAAGGTCTTTGTCTCTCTCAAAGAGAGCCGAAGAAAAGAGAGAGAAAAGAGAAATGGTGTGAGTGTTGAGCACGAATTGAACTGCATCCTGTGCAGGGTTGCCAGGTTTTAAACAGGCGCTTAATTATGGTTTTCAATTTCGTCTACGCTTTAGCAATATTTATAATATAATAATAATATATAATAATAATAATAATAATATATAATAATAATATATATAATAATATATAATATAATATAATAATATTTATAGGTAATTAAGTTTTATTTGATTGCGTTACGTAGCTTTACGTAGTTAAATATTTGTCATCGTCAGATTAAAGTTCACAATGCCATTGAAAGCAATTTTCGATATTTTATGAAGCAAAACATTAAAACTTATAAAATATTTCGTTTAAATGAAATTTAAATATGTAAATATTAGCTAGAGCCAGCTGAATGGCATTATATAACAGTAGCCTATAACCTAATTGTTATTTAAAAAGTTTGCCAAATCTAGTCTATAATGGTGCAAACTGGCAATAGTGTGTGTGTATGTGTGTGTGTAGGAGAGTGTAATCTCTTTTATAATCGCTGTCAGCTACTAATTCTTATTTACAATGCAAATTCGAATGGAGCCTACCTAAAACAGCACAATGCAATATAAGAATATCTCAGCTGGTGTGCTCATAAAGCAAATACTTGTGTTGTGTTGTGTAGGTGGCAACCCTTTTTGCGCAGCAGCAGCGCTGCTAGAGTTGCCGTCGCATCGTCGCCGCACGCCTTTCAAATCTTTCAGCGTGTGACCCAAACGCCCCTTTGTAGATGTAGCTGATGTTGCTTGTTGTTATTGTTGTTGTTGTTGATTGTTGTTGTTGTTGTTGCTGTGGAGACAGCGTTACCGTTACTGTATACCCACACTATCACACACACACACGTACATATATGGCAGTTACAAGGCGCATGCCTGTGTATTGGAGTGTCGGCCCCATTCAGCATGCAACAACAACAGCAGCAGCAACACCGCAACTGCCGTGGTTGCCACAACAAAACGCTTGTTGTCCGGCGTCATAAGACACAAGACACCTCCAGTCCATTCCCGTTCCCTACTTTTCCCCTTCCCCCTTCCATTCCCCTGCAGTTCAACCCACTGCGCCACGCCGTTAATAAGCGTGACGTTAGTATATTGATTTTTTGTATTCTGTATTTTTAGCTGCGCAGTTAAGGATGGGACAGGGTTAGGGGCAGGGGCAGGGGCAGGGGCATCACGTCTTCTCTGCGACTTCATTTGCTGCAGTTGCGGCGACTTCAGCTTGCCACACAGCCGATAACAGCTGCTTCCAGGCCTGGAATCATGACTCATGCCTAGCTTCAATGCCGACGACGTCGCGAATAAAACAAAAACAAAAGAGAATGCATTCACTGCCTGAACCTTGTTCGGTCAGTTTTTTGTGTTTTTTTTCGTGTTCTTTTTGTGCCCGATGTTTAGCTTGTAGTTCAGAAATCGTTAAATATGATTTCGCGATGCTTAAGCGAGAGCCAAAGATAATCGAGAAACGTCATTTCCTCGTTTAGAGTGTGTTGTATGTGTAGCTGTAGTTGTAGATATATGTGTGTCGATATATATATATAGATATAGATATATAATGTCTGATGCCTAAGCTCTTGCGACTTTGCGCATTCCTTTCTCTGCTCTTTCGTTTACGCCATTTACGAATAAGAAGTTGTCTTGAACTGGACAGTTAGATCTTGCTAATTGGCTTTGTCAGCAGCTAGTTGGCAACGCCACACACACACACACACGCACACACACACTGACAAAAGCTTATCACTTATCAAGTTTTTTCGTTTAGTTCCCAATGATTTAGTTTTATTGCAGTTGTAGTGCTCAATTTTGTTGCTTCAACTAAAGCTGTCGAGCTTAAAACAGCTGTTGCTGCTTTGTCTAATTTGGAAGTTTGTTTAGTTTTTGTTTGCTATTTTGCTCATTTAGCTGAACTTCTTATCAGACATGACGCTGCATTCTGACTCACGAGCTGAGCATGAACAATGGCTTTGAATGTTTGCCATTCGAGTTGAGCTTTGCAGTTCAATTTGAGCAGCTAGTTCAATCTTTTAATATACAGTAGAATCCGGTTATAGCGACTTTCAAGGGACCGACGATTTTACGTCGTTATATCCGGAAGACAAAATCCATAATTTTGTTTCTTTTTCGTATTGAAACACAAAATCCATGATTTTGTTTGCTTCTTTTAGCATTGTTAAAGAAATCAAATTTTCCTCTTTAAAGTTTTTTTTTTGTTCGGCACGTCGCAATATCCGGTTGAATTGAAATGAAAAATTGAATTGAAATTGAAAAACTCGTCGTTATAAGCGGTTTGTCGCTAAAAGCGGAGACGTTATAAGCGGAGGCCGTTTCATATAAGTTTGTATGGGGACCAACCAAACCATCGAGTTTTCGTCGCAATAACCGGACGGACGCTATAAGCGGCGTCGTTATAACCGGATTCTACTGTATATTACTGCTGGCAAATCTGTTGTTCTACTTGATCTGCCGTAATAAATTGTTTATAGATGATCCATATATATATATTATGATCAGTCATAGCAGTCGGACGGAAGGCTATTGTTCGACATAACCGACAGTAGGAAACCCTTTGCTCACACAGTTAAGGAAATTGTCTGTTGCATATCTTGTCCTGATTGGATCGTTATGCGCTGCATCTATGCAGAATACCATAAACTACATTAAACAAACGTGATCAGCGTGCAGCATTGGTAAACCTGAGCCTTAACCCTGTACTCCAGCTCAAATAATTTTAAAAGATTTAGATGTTACGGATGATACGGACAACGCATTAAATACAGATTCAGGCAGCTGGTCTCGTTCATGTAGTTCAGTTGCATCGAGTTGGAAGTAGTCGAGGCAACTCTCGTGCCACAAACACACAAAGCGACAAGATTTCGGCGCTGGATGATGATAATCACGCTTGTTGATCATCACAGCGCTGCACGCTGCAGAACAATGAACACGAAGCAGTTAGATCGGCAGAAGAATGAAAACTATGCAGCAATATTGCCAAAGAGCTAGGGAAAAAATGGAAACAAACGACAGAAACAAAAAAATGTTTGTTGGCGAGCTGCCCCTTTGCGCGAAACTTGCCTTTCTATTTTGTGAAACCAATTTCCTGTTGTGTTGATTCATTCATTATTATTTTTATTTTTATTATTATTGTTTAAATTTTAGAGCATTGCTCAAGCAGACGGCAACGGCAAGAAATCGCAGCCACAGCAAAAGAATTAGAAGCTCGGCCGAATCCAAGAACAGCATGAAAATGGTGTTGTCGCAGCGGCAGCGCGAGGAGCTGTAAGTAATCGAAATTGTTATCGAAATTAGAACCATAGAGCTGTACTAATTGTGCGTCTTTGCAGTAACCAAGCGATTGCCGATTATCTGGGCTCAAACGGCTATGGGGACTCATTCGAGGCGTTCCGCAAGGAGGCGGATCTCAGCACAGAGGCGGAAAAGAAGTTCGGTGGCCTGTTGGAAAAGAAATGGACAATTCCTGTTACAACGACTGCAAAAGAAGGTTATGGAACGAGGCTAAGCTGACCGAGCTGAGAAGGAGGTGATCGAAAAAAGGTGTGCCGACAAAAAACAGTGTCCACGCCCGGCGAATGGATACCAAGGCCGCCTCAGAGAAATTCTCGCTAACGGGACACAGGGCGAGCATAACGAGGGTAAACATCCATAATTATAATAATAATTGCAATTAATAGATCTATCACACTTCCTGGAAGACGTCTTTCATCCAATATTCGCACTCATGGTTTCGCATCGGAAGATGCCACCATCAAGATATGGGGACTACGAAACTGGCGAGTACGAACGCGCTCTCAAATGCACACAGACTCTGTGCAGGATGTGGCATTCGATGCGCAGGGCAAACTCTTGGGTAAGCCTCTAAAGTGCCACAATCTGCGACTTCTCCTAATTTTGTTTGCCATTTTTTTAGCTTCCTGCAGCGCCGATTCGTCCATTAAATGATGGGATTTCCAACAGAGCTACGATGCGTGAAAACCATGCATGGTCATGATCACAACGTGTCCTCTGCGTCCGTGCCCGCCGGGGATTACGGTGCTCCGCACCCCCGTGAGATCGCACCATCAAAATGTGGGAGGTGGCCACAGGGTATGTAAAATGCAGTCAACCCAATTTTCTAGGCGGTCAGGTACTCACAACACTCTCTAAATAACAACTATTACTTTAAAAAAGTAAAACGGATCTATCAAGTTAGTACAAAAGAGAAAAAAGGCGCGGCAGACCCCACAAAGT
>JAWNNJ010002426.1:0-20443 GCA_035045125.1 Hypselothyrea guttata
TATGACGATGTTTATTTAGTACGACTCACAGTGGGCGAAACGGCTGATTTAGCTTGTATTTATTAATAACTGCTGCAAAAATGACGCTATTTTTGTGGGGATAATTTTTGTATGTAGGTAAATATGCCTAAAATCAAAATTAGTACAGAAATAATTTTCAATATTTATGTAAATTTTTTTTTATTTTTTTTTTCAATATTGTATTAAATTGCTCTACATGATATTTTTGTGGTTTGACCCGATTCTAAGGCATTTCTTTATCGATTTTCATTAAATTTTCTTATTTGTAATATTTATGACATATATATACACTTATCTTTTAAATTTGGTATGGATACGACAGCAATATCTTTTTTTAAAAAAGTCTGAAATTAATGTTGTTTGCGGATGAGCGCGCGCTACTTTTCACAGAAATGTTAGGTCTAGGTGAAATATCTTTGCAACTTATGAAATATATATATATATGCATTTCGCTTTTTGGTACCACTCTGCAAGTCCTTATAGGACTTTTTTGTGTAATTACCATCAATATATAAGGCTAAGGCTTCCTCTGCTGTGTATTTAATTGGTTGGTTATAATTTGATTCAATCGCTGATTTTATTTTTTTTGGCGAAATTTCATTGGAGTTCAATAGCGATACTATTTTGGATACACTTCGCTTGCCAGAGTTGTATAAACTAGTACTGGCGGCAGATACGAGCGCAATCGCAAGGAACTTCCTTAATGATATCTGACACTTTTTTTTTTGTGTGATTTGGTGACAGTTCGAAAAATTAAGTTCGGGTCGTCCGGCTTTTGAGCTTAGATCTAGCAATATAAGCTCGTCATCTAGCCATTCCTTATGTTTCAGTTCAAAATTTGTACGAATTCGATGACATTGTTTCCATCTAATTGCCAATTGGAGTACAAAATTGTGTATTTTTTTTGATATGTTAGAGCATTCCATAACCCCATAATCCTTTTTGTCAATAATATTGCTATATACATATATAAGTCTCCACCGCCAAAGGTTTTTTGGAAACATCATTTTCCATAGCCCATACTGAAAAAAGCAGCCGCCTGGACACTGACATTATTGCTAAAAAAAATTATACAAAAAAAATATGCAGGTTTATGCGGCTAAATTTTTGATATTTACTACAAAAAAACATTGGTTAATTTTTTAAAAATAGTCTTATGACCAAGAAATACGCCGAAATTTTTTTCTATTTCAAGAAAGCTTAGATTATTAGTAAACGTTAAATTTCTTAGAAGCACAACCAAGAACACTACATTTTGAGGCAAAACACAAACACAGGTCAAAAACATGTATATTATTAAAAACTACATACCTTTTTCTGTATAACTTTGTAATAATTTAGATTGTAATGTAAAAAACGAAAATTTTATGATAATTCCAAAGCGTCGTTAAAATTAGCTGCAAAATGCGCAACTGAAGCTGATGCAACATTTGTTGTGTTTGAAGCTTTACAGTTATGCGAATATTGAGAGAAAAGCAAAACAAAAACTGATTTCATGCTATCGAATATATTTGTAATCGATTTGTAAACAATAATAGCGCGAAGATTCAAGTTGAAATTTGAATTAATACAAGCTAGATCAGCCGTTTCGCCCACTGTGCGACTGTTGCCAGAGACTGTTTTTGAAGAGCATTTGCTGGAAAAATTGTGAAGCTTTGGAAAGCCGAAAGTTTATAAAAATAATTAAGCTTTTTGTAAGCTTTTGCTTAAATTTTACAAAATTCATACTTAAGGAACTTTTGTCATAATTTTCGATATTTTTTAATATATATATCGACATATATCGATATTTATCTGATATTTGCAACATATACCTGAGAATAACTTGGTTGTTTTCCGGCTTTTTTTATGTAAATGCTTTTTTTCCCGGCTCTTGCCTTCAAAACAGCTTTTGTTGACTCGACACTGCTCAGAACTTGCCCAGGGCGCTCAGATTGAGGCACATGCCCAGGGTGAGCACTACGATGGTGACGACGAGTATGGCAAAGCACAGATAATTGGATTGGATGGGCATGCGAAAGAGCTTGGCGGACATGTCCAGGGAGGAGGCGAAGAGCAGGGTCGAATTGAGATCCTCGGCGGAGGTGTTGTGATAGACAAACGGACGCACCCGTATCTGATGGCCATTGGCCTGGGCATTCTGACAAACCCGCGTTACAGATCCTGCCACAAAAAAGGGCAACAGGCCGAGGAACAACCAGAGCGTTACGTTGCCAATATTCAGCAGCACCAGCTTCAGTGCACAATAGTGGAAATCAAAGTCTTTGAAGAGATAGACCAAACCGGCAAAGGCGTAGGATAGATTCATGACGATCAGAAAGCAGACCGGTATGGAGACATGCTGATTCACGCGCTCCAGCAGCTTGCGGAATTCGAGGATTTCCCGCATCCAGTCGAGCGAATCGATGGAGTGCATTAGGAGCTTATGGGAGAGCGTCTCCAGGTGGACGCGCAGCAGATAGCACTCGATGTAGTAGCTGCTCAGTATGATGATCTCCACCAGATCCTGCAGCAGTATCGTCCACAGCAGGCAGATCCTCAGACATAGCTCCCAATCCCGCAGCGCATCCGCCAGCCAGGGCAACTTGACTATCTGCGCTGGTTGCATAATGACCACACAGCAGGCATAGCCAAAGAGCAGCATCAGCAGCGCCAATGCCACGCCCAGATACAGCCAGAGCATCCGGCAGAGGCGTTTCGGCTTCGAGGAGATCAGGAAAACCCGCTCTATCAGATTCTGCAGCTGCTCGTGCTCGATCACTTTACAGACCAGCACGGCGGACACGAAGCTCAGCAGGTTGAGGATGCTCGGCACCACGTAGCCGAACAGCAGCTCTCCGATCGTATTGCTGTTCGTCGCCGGACCCGACGAGCTGCAGACATCCGAGCCGTTGCCATTGCCCCCCGGACGTATGTCCCGATAGCTGCTGAAGCCTCGATCTCCACTGTAAGTGACAAGAAGGCATCAGTTTACGATAAGGTATTTAAATCGACAAAATTAAATCGATATACGATATTACAAAATATCGATTTTATATGATAAATACAATTAAAATCTGAATCCTAAAGCAATTCCAAGTCCGTATGATTTAAAGATTTAAGATTTTGTCTGGGTAAAAAATTACATTTAAAAAAAATTTAAGCGATTTCCGATTTCTAAAATATTGATTATAGATTATGAAATGCGATTTCTTAAATAAAATTGTAAATAAAAGATATCTTGCCGAGGCAAAGTCTAGCACTCCACTAGAAAATATAATATTTAAAATTAAATAATTTATATATTACTTAATTTAACTAAAGATTTGTTGTAGATGAAATACAAAGTTCATCTGTTTGTCATTTGAAATTATTAATTTAAAACCCGATTTATTTTGTTGTAAAAACTTAATTTTTGGTGTGTTATTGAGAAAACCGAAGGTATTCTTAAAATAAAGATTTTACTGATTTATTGTGAATTTATTTCATTTGAAACATCAATATTATCGATATAAATTGATATTTTTACAGCCCTAGGGCTCTCAATTGGCGAGATATCTTCTAGTATTATGTAAATATCGAATTAAATCGATATTTTTGCAGTTTTAATTTAGTATCAAGCAAACGAAGCTTTGTTACTCTATGATTCACTCTCATATCATATCGTATTACGCAAATATCAATATTTTCGATATAAATCGATATTTTCTATAGCTCCCATTTAGTTTAAAGTTTACGTATTCCCTTTTTATATCATTTAATGTAATTATGCATATTATCGATATAAATAGATATTTGTACATTGATTTTAATCGATTGTTGTGGCTGTCACTTACCGATAACCGCAGAGGTAGCGCAGCACGTAGCCCAGGAGCAGGACGCAGAGCACCATCAGGGCCTGGACGTAGCTGCAGCAGGCGCGCACGTTGCTCATGTCGGTGGAGATGGGATTGAGGCCGACGAGGGTCAGGATGTAGACATAGGGACGCAGGAACTGAACGAAATGCGAAAAGTTTTACTTATCGACTGCCCACTGTAGTCAAATTCCATGGCATTTTTCCACTGGAATGTTGTTGTTGTTTTTTTGCTTTCTGCTTACCTTGCGCTTGCAGTAGCTGAGGAGGGCGGAGGTGGGCTCATGGTCGCCCGACTGCTGCAGATCGTCGTGGGGGGCGCCGTTGAGGCGATTGATAAAACAGAAGGAACTATCGGCATTATTGCGGTACATGACAATGACAATGGGGAGACGACGCGCAACACACAAAGAAATGAAATTTATTTTGTTGTTTCTCTTCTTTTTCTTGCCTTTTTGTTTGTGCATGCAATAACAAAACACAGGCACAAATATGCACACTCACACACACACACACAGCCTCACATAACTGTGCTTGGAAGGCTGGAAGCGAGTGGAACGACCGACGATCAAAGAGAGAGCGCTGCGACTGACTCTGGGCGAGCAAGCGAGCGAGTGAGCTGGCGAGAGCGAGAGGCAAACAACAACAACTTACGGCAAGCTCTTCTCGCAGCCAGGATGAAGCGGCGGATGTGGCGCGGCCGCTCAGCAGCAGCGATGGCGACGCACTGAGCGGCTGTTGCTAGGGATGTAAAAAACCATCGATGTATCGAACATCGACGATGGCGCTAACTCGATGTATCGATGTTTCCCGATGTTTTTTAGAGGTCGATGTATCGCCGATGCATCGATGTTGTCAATCGATGTTTCGATCATTTTGCATACGCGCTATTTCTGGTCGTGAATTACTGAGAATTCAAAAGTTCCTCGAATTTGGCTGGTAAGTATTTGCTGTCTGTTCATTATTAGGTTAAATATTGAATTAAAGTTATTATTTTACAGATTTCGCTTTAAAAAAACAATAAATATATTGCTTCAACCATGCCGAAGTAAGTATTTTTATAATGTATTTATTTTTCTGCTTCGCACATGCACCCAAGTTTGCATGTACATGTAGTATTTATAAATTTTCAGTTGCAAATATTAACATTTTTGTTTTTTATTGTTTAAATTAGGGTTATACATAAAGTCAGCCCAGTTTGGAAGTATTTTACAAAAGTCGGCGCGTCCACGGCAAAATGCAATATTTGCGCCAAAATTTTAAAAACGGCTGGGAATACTAGCAACATTCAAGGACATTTACGGAGCATTCACAAAATATTTTTAAAAAAAGAGACAAACTCTGATGAAATATCAATCAACCCAGATGCAGATGTGAGCGTTGATTTACCGGAAACTGGAAGATGCCAAAGTATAGCTCCAACGCATTCTCGGCAAATTACCATAGAAAAGAGCTTCGAAAATGGTCATGAATATGCACATGACGGGCCTAAGACCAAACAAATTAATGATGCTATAATCGTGATGGTGGCAAAAGACACTGAGCCGTTTTCCTTGGTAGAGCGCGAAGGATTTAATTACTTAATGAAAATAGTGGCTCCCCAGTATAAAATGCCATCCCGCTATATGCTCACCAAGTGGGTCGATGAAAAATATACCACTATGGTAGCAATGTGGAAAGAGAAGCTCTCGGGAAAACTCATCACCCTCACCACAGATATATGGAGTGACACTATGGCCATGCGAAGCTATTTAGGTATAACGGCACACTTCGAGTTGGATTGGGAGCTCGCTTCTTTAAACATAGGAGTGTTGGAGCTCAGTGAACGCCACACAGGAGAGCTTTTAGCGAATACGCTCGAACAATTTTGCGAGGATTGGAGAATCGGCAAAGATCAAATTACTGCTGTGGTAACGGATAATGGGAGCAATGTTGTGAAAGCAGTTGATATTGCATTTGGAAAATCCAAACACATACCTTGCTTTGCACATACTTTAAATTTAGTGGCCAAATCCGCACTAAAAGAAGACCATATAATAAGTGTGATTAACAAACTAAAATCTTTAGTATGCTTTTTCAAGCAAAGCTCGGCTGCCAGTGACGAGCTACGCAAGCTCACTGAAAAAAAATTGATTCAAGATGTTTCCACCAGATGGAACAGTACGTTTTACATGATAGAACGTTTTGTTGAATTAAAAAATTGCATTAATGCAGCAATGTTAAACGTGCGAACAGAAATTCCCATGCTCAGTGGGCTTGAGCTCGATGTTGCATCGCATTTGATTAAAATTCTGCGCCCATTGGAGGAGGCTACCAAGGCATTAAGTGGTCAAAAGTATTGCACCACAAGTATGGTTATTCCAGTTGTAAACATTATTGTTAAAAAGCTAAGCGATCTGGACATAACCATTGACCCTCTGAATGAATGCCGCAATACCATTCTGGCTGAAATAAATAGGCGAATGGGGGCCATAGAAAAGGTAATTATATTTAAAAATAAATAAATAAATAAACTTGCAATTACTAATAAGACTTTTTTCAAGGTACATCTGCTTGCGATTGCCACAATTCTGGATCCCAGATTCAAAAAAATGCACTTCAGAGACCCTATTGCGTGTGCGCATATGATCGCAGAAATTAAGCGCTTGGGAAAGGCAAAAACTCCAGATGTTCCTGTGGAGAGCAACGTGGAAAAGCCAACCACAAGCTTTTGGGCTCATCACCACCAGCTTTCACAAGCATATAAGCCGGGTGACGATATCGATGAGGAGATGAGTGCATTTTTAAGAATGCCCATTGCGGATTTTGACTGCGACCCACTAAGACTTTGGCAGGGCATGCAAACTAGCTACCCAAATCTTTATAAGCTTGCGGTAAAATACCTGGCAGTGGTCGGCACATCTGTTCCGTCGGAGCGCTTATTTTCAGAGGCGGGCAGCGTCCTTACTTCTGCTAGAAACAGACTGAAGCCGGAACGACTCAACAAAATTATTTTTCTTAACAGTATTCATAAACAATTTTGGTAATTTTACATGATTAAGGTTCAATAAAAAATAAACTATGAAAAAATATATAATTATACAATTTGCGGTTAAATATGTTAAGAAAAAGTGTTTAAATTTCAAAGGGAAAAATAAGTTTAAAAACATCGGAAAAACATCGATGCATCGATGTTTTAATGCGATACATCGGCTGCCATCGATGTTCAATTTTCAAAACATCGATACATCGAAACATCGATGTTTCATTTTGATTTACATCCCTAGCTGTTGCTGCTGCTGCTGCTGCTGGGTTTACAGCAGTGCTGCTGCCTTGGCCATTTTGTGGCTAGTTTTAGCCACTTTTAAAACTTGTTAGCCACTTTATATTTTACGAGCCTAGTAACTTAAGATTTATTTAAATTTTGTGTATATTTTTTAAAACTGTCTGTGACTAGTGCTGTAAATTACAAGTTTTTGTTCTTGTTGCATTAGGAAAATTTTTAAGTAATAAATAGATTAAATAAAATAAATAAATAGTATGTATATCAATAAAATGATTATCAATATTAGCTGATTTAAAGAAAAAATTAAAAGAAAGGATTATTTTGCACTTTTATTAAATAAAATAAATTTAAAAATATTTTAAATATATAAAAATCTAAAAAATAAAACGATATGTGTTTTTTCCGACTCTACGCGTGGATTTTTCTCTGGCTTCCATTGTCTTAAACTTTAAAGCTTATAGTTTACAATCATATTTTTATTATACGCTGTCTCTGATTTAAAGGCGTACTGACCACATTTTAAACATTATTTAATATTTTGTAAACTAACTTGTGCATTCTTTTCTCATTTAAGTTGTTAAGTTGTTTAAAACTATTGATTTATTTTTCTAAAAATTACTGATTAATAAAATGCATAAAGCTTGCAAACAATTTTTAGCCACTATTTTTATATTCTCCATTTTTTTTTAATTTCGGCTACTTTTAAGACAAAAATCCTGGCAGCACTGGTCGGCAGTTATCGTAGACGTTAACGTTGACACTGACGCCGCTGTCGACTCAGCAGCTGTTGTTGTTGTTGTTGCTGTTTCCATCAATTGCCAGCTATAACGGTAAATTGAATAAATTGAAACTCAAGCGGTGGGAGCAGAGCCGTTGACGAATGCGCATGCAAAGCGGGAAAGCGAAATCAGAACCGTTGCCGAAGCTTTCCTGTGACACACACACACACACACACGCACACACACATGCACACATACGTACATTTTGAAGCTCTCTTCGAGCTTTGCTCGCGCTCTCTGCCGCAGGGGGCCGTTATCAATGAAATTTATCTCTATAACAAAGCGACGCCGCGTCGACGTCTCCACGCTGCTGAGCACCTGTTACAGTTTAGATAGGAATCAGCTTGTGTTATCGTGCTCGCTATCTATATAAATAAATTACACGACATAAAGCACACACACACACACGCATAAATAAATATGTATGTACATATATATTTATGTTTTGATTTGTTTGCTTTATGTGCCAGATAACGGAAGTTCTTGCTGTTATCTATAGAAGCGCAAGTCTTGCAATATCAGCAGACTGCAGCGATATCAGCAAACGGCAGCATCATTCGAAAGAGTGAGAGAGTGAGAAAGAGAGAGAGAGAGAGAGAGAGAGAGAGAGCAGTAAGAGAGCTTTGATAACCCGTAGGATCAGCTTTTCGCATTACTTCTATACGCTACATTTAACAGCAACGGCATTTTAAACTGTCAAAACAATTTAATTATAATAAATTTACAAATTAATAAATAATATATTAATTGCATAAATTAAATATAAAATATAAATAATTGAATTTAATTTGATTTAATGCAGCTTATCATTAATTGGCTATTTCTGCAGCATTTTTGTAGCACACTTTTCAGCCTGGTTAATAAAACAGTCCAAACCTAGTTGGAGCCAGTGTTGATAGAAATAGCTAGACTTACCACATAAAATCCAATCTATGTAAAATAATAGCTGAAAATAAACAAAAAATAAAATTAATATTTATTTTATTTTTAAATATAATTCAAAGATTTATAATATGCTTAAATAAAATACGTAAAACCGCTAAATTGCCAACGCTGGTTGCAGCTTAAACAGAACCAGTGTTGTCAAAAACAGCTGGATTTCCAGTTTGCAAGCCAGGTGTCTGGCCTGGAAAGTCGGATTGACAGCAACAATTTGTTGTGCTAAAAGTGTTAATTATAAATGATTTAATTTGTGTTTATAACTTATTTAAATGTGTATATTTAGTTTGCTTTTGTTCATTTATATTTATTTATTTATATTTATTTATTTATATTTATTTATTTACGTAAACTACGTTTGTTTGTTTGACCTATTTTCGTTTATATTTTATTAGATTATTAATTGTAGCTCATTTATTTAGATTTATTTATTTTTTTCTAAGTTCTGATTATTGCAGCGCACAGGCAAGTCGTTAAAGCCGTCAGGTCTGAGCTGAGGCTGTGTCTGTCTTTCTGCTGTTGTTATCTTAAATGAAATGCGAATGACAGGCTAGTAAAAACGCAAAAATAATAAAAACAAATAAATGCTTAAATTTACTGTCTGCGCGTTTTCCACAATTGCTGAGATTCGCTTCCAGTCGTCGTTCCAAGGCGATCGTCGTCATCATCGTTGTTGTTTTTGTTGTTTTTGTTGTTGCTGTTTCGCCGCACACACGCAACGGCAATAAAGTATTGAAATTTACGTTGCAAGCGGTAATTAAATGAAATTAAAGACAAGTTGAAAGTTGCTTTCGAAAAAGTTTTTGTGCTTGGGGTTTTTGGGTATCGGTTACGGCATGCGATTTGCATGCATTTTCGGCCAATAGCCACAAAGTTGACGTTGACATTTTCCATGCTGGAAAACCATTGGAAGTGCTGGTAGGGGAGGGGGGGGACTGTGTGACATTTGCCTGAACTCTGGTCACTCATGTAAATTAGCTGCGTTGTCAAATAATGCTGATTTGTTGTTGGCAGACTAATAAAAGCAGAGCCTCCCCCCTCACAGCCCTCTCTGCGGCCCTTCTCTTGTCAAACCAAACTGACCAGCGTCCATCACTTGACGCATATCGGGAACGAAAGCTCACACACACACACACACACACTCGCACTAACACCAACACAATTCAGCATGCAGCATTTTTGTTTAAAAATCAAATCAAATATTACGAGAAAATTTCAGTGCGGTTAAATGCATAGGAAATTTTATGCCCCCGCCCAGTTGTGCCTCAAAATCTACAGCTAACGGCTACTTGCCCCTTGCCCTGCCCCCCTTCACACAAAACCACAAAGCTCAAATGTTCCCTTCGAAAACGGTTGGGGGGAAAACTGGTAGAATAATAGACTTTTGCTCAATACATTTTAAGAAAAATTTTGTTTGATGAGTATTACGCGAAATAAATAAATTATATTATATTATAATAAAATAAATTAAATTAATAAAATGTAATTATTAATTGTTTATTTTTAATTGTTTATTTTTAATCAGTGAAAGACCAATGATTAATTACATCAATCAATTTTCCCAAGCCCAAATTATGACTTGATTGTACTACTTATTTAATTTCTTTAGAAAATTTTAAAACGATTAAATAATAACAAATTATAATACTTCATTAAATAAATATTGTTGAAATAAGAAATAATAATACAATTTATATTTTCAATAATTTATATGATATTCATATTAATGTTATTTATTTGACATTTATTATTTGTATTAATCAAAAGTTAGTATTAATTGTATTTCATTTATCTAAATCTCACCATTCCAATAAAGTTGGGGGTATTAATAGTATTATGTTTATGTAGAAATATGTTAAAATAAAATACATTTAAAACCTAATTACATTTCTTTAGTATTTCCGGTTGGTATTTCCCTATAATAAGCTATAAAGAGTATTTGGAAGCCCCGCGTATTTTTCATCCCATTTAAGTTGAGGGTATTGATAGTATTGAAATTAATTAGCAATATTGATACTAATAAAATCATTAAAATTAATTGATAATAAATAATCATTGTTAAATTACTTAAAACAATATTTACATATTTTTTTAAAATTATGAATTATATAGTATTTTGGATGATATTTCCCTGAAAACTTTAAAGTGTATTTGAAATCACAGATAATGTAGCAAAGTCCGAGCAATGCCAATCGGAATTTGAGCATGAATTTCATGCATGTGTGTGTTTGTTATCTGCCACAGACATGGTGCATATAATACTTATGCATATTTATGTGGCATCTTAAAGGTTTTAAAGTTGTGCCACGCCCACTTGGCACACACGCTGCACGCCCAGGCAAAAAGATCAGATTGTGCGACGTGTCAAGTGTCCGAAATTCAATTAGACTTGACTTCATTAGCATTAGCAGCCGGTGGCACAATTGTTGTTGCTGCCACAGTGTCTAGTTTAGAGAGGAAGTGGTTGGAGAGGGAGGGGGAGGGAGGGGGGGGGGAGCGTACAGCTTGTGTCTGTGGCGTGCACAGATTTAACCGTTTGCAGATTAGCATAAATGAGATCATTAAAATGCGCTTACGTTTGTGTGGGCGCCTAGCCAGCAGGTAGGAGGTGACAGCAGGCAGGGGGAGGGGAGGAGGGGCGGGCAGGGAGGCGATGCCTTTTGGATTGTTGCTCCAAGTTGCAAGTTGCCACTTGGTTTCGCACGTAGCAGACGCAGCCTGCAAATTGCCTGTCTGAAGGTGTCACAACTGTTCCGTTTACCCATAACTGTTGTCTTTACCGTTGCCGTTACCTTTGGCCACGCCCCGTCGCTGCCCCTCCCTAGGTTCGTGTCTTGGCTATGCACGCTCCCTGAAAATTAGCATAATTATTGCTGCCATCTTTGGCATTAATGTTTAATATCGCAACTAGTTTTTGCTGCTGCTTATTGCTATTGCTGCAGCTCTTGCTCCCTCCACTTCTTCCCCTTCTTCTCCTTCTTTCCATCCTTCTTCTTCGCCCACTATCTTCTGCCACTTTTTTCGTGAGCTCTTATAGAGCAGCGTACGAGGGCTAAATTGCTCATTACATTTTGGTAACGAGTCGGCAAACAAGCACGGACAAAGACCATCTACACTCTCCAACAAGGTTTGTGCAATAAAAAAAAATGATGGTTTTAATAATAAATTTATATTTGAAATTAATAACCCTGTTTTTAAACATTTTTCAAAGGGTATATGGTTTAAAAATGTGAACATTTTAGAATTTTATTAAATTTTTTTTTGTTTTTATTGTATTGATATATTATTAAAGAATTTAATTCTATGCGAGTCGAAAGCCTAGGCTAGTATTCGTTAATTATTATTATGTTTACATATTTTTGCTAAACAAAATTTAATAAATAAATAAAATAAATTCTATGGTAAACTAAAAAGTTCATTAACTGAACAGAATAAAATGTTAAATGCAAAATATTTGTATACAGAATTATACTATAAATAAAATAATAAAATAGACTCCTTAAAAATAAAATATTTTGTTTTTATTTCCTTACGTAAATATCTAGAAATATTCAGAAATGTGTTTTGAAAAATGTGATTAATTGAAAGAAATATAATATTTTATTTAAAATATTTTATTATTAATTCTTGACGTAAGCTATAACAGATGTTGTAAAATCTGTTAATGTAAAATATAATTAATTAATTAACTGAATAAATAGAAATCTTGAATCATTTAGCATTTAATTCTGGTTGATTAGTGTAGCAGTGTAGGTGAGTTTGTGTGTTTCAATTTGCTGTTGTCTACTGTCGATTTCAGCAGATAGAGCTATAGAGAAATGTGCATACTATATGCATGTAAATATCGAATGCAGTTAATTGGACTGTCATAAACCTGTTGCTAGTTTCAAGGTTTTTTCTTTTGGGATCTGTACCTTTGTACCCCTCACTTCCCCATCCGCCCCCTGCCTGTTTAGAGTAGTTGTTGGAGCTTGGCATGTGGCATGTGGCTAACAGGACAGCCCGTATGTGTTAGTGGGAGTTACATGGGATTTCGGTGGATTGGTAAGTGCTGCAAAGCCCTGGGCAGAGGGGTGGAGGGGGTGAGGGAGAGAGGGGGAGAGGGGGAAAGAGTAGCCCGGGTCAGCCGCCAAACGAGCTAATTTTGATGATATCCACAGGCAGAGACAGGCGAGTTGAGTCGGATGCTGCACTAAAAGCCTGTCTCCCACTCTGCAAATTGAATCAGAGAAACAGAGAGAGAGAGAGAGAGAGAGAGAGAGCAGAGGAGAGGAGAGTTTCGGTGTGTGTCCAGAGGGCGACGTGCGCGCTCTCATGAAATGTGACCGCAATTGCGGTTCGTTAGCTGCATTTCAGCCAGTGCATGGGGTTCCAACTAGAAGGTTCCAGCTGCCGTACACAGCGCGAAAAAATGTGCACTGAAACTAATTTAGAATTTTACAAAGTTGAATGAAAGTATAGCCTTTATTTAAGCGCGTTTTTAAAATTCCTTATGAAATATTTATGAACTTTTAATATTAAAGTAATTTACGATTCGTAATTAATCTGAATTTATTCACGATTCTATCCGAAAGCTTTATGATTTCTGAGTTTACTACCCGATTTCAAAGCGCTTTTAAAGATAGATAAATAAAATGGTAGAAACTGTATTTAGAAATCTTCTACGTTCCATACCACGATTTTTATTCGATTAGGGCGGAGATTTAAATTGGAGATTAAAAAAAAACGTATTTTGCATATAGCCGATCTAGCTGATATAGTTTCCAAATTGACACCGATCCTGATCAAGAATATATACATTTTTTTTGGAAACTACCACGGCTCCTTATACCCGTTAGTATACAAAGAGTAACCCTGTTTTATCCCGTTCAGGGAAACTGGCAAGTTATGTCCTTTATGCCAAATATTTAATTATTTTATTTCACTTAATTTAATTTTTAATTTTGCATAAACTTGCATTTACAATTTTCTTTTTTCTTTGCATTGTTTTAAGAACGCAATTATAGATTTTTTCTCTCTGTGTAGGATCAGCAGCAGCAGTTGCAGCAACTTGTACAGTAGGTGCTACATGTGGCAGGTGTAAAAGGTGCAGGTGGGCAAGTGGGCAACTGGGCAAATGGGCTGAGGGCATTGTGCTTAAGTGGTCAACTGACCAAAAGCACTTTGACCATGCGGTACACGGTGCACAGTGCACAGTGGTTCAAAGCGTTGTTCTTGTTGTTGGCGCTGCCTTTAAATTGTCATCAGCTTTATTATTTATGACAAAATGTGGAAGTAGCCGAAGCATTTGCCTGGCACTTAGCGGCAATTAGAGCGCACACACCTGTAGCTCCATGCAATCACAGTCAACAGTTGCAGAGGGCTTAGCGGGGGAGGGATGTGGCTTAAGGTAACCCAAGCGGGGGGAGTGGGGGGAAGCTGAGTTGTGTCAACGTCTGGGATTTGGCATTGTTAAGAAGCAACTTGTAAGGTAATTACAACAAAAGACGCACATCCGCTTGGGCACGCACACAAAACACAAAAACTTCTAACCACGCCGACCCGCTCCCTATCCCTATCCCTGCCCCTCCCCCTCCCCCTCCCCCCGAGGGATGCCACCCCTCTGCTCTAGCGCCCGGCTTGGTTTGACTTTTTAGAAACGTGACAGGCATGGCGAATCAAGCGTCCTGCGAATTTAAAAGGACGCCAGCATTGCGCTCTTCTGCCTCCAAATATGTCGTATGTCCGCGTTTACACGCTGATATTTTTTCACAAAGTTTTTCCATGCAGTTTTGGCAAGAGGTGTTGTATAGGGTTAAAGCTCTATTTCAAATATATATAAAATTTAAAATATTTAAAATATACAAACAATTTTAGTTCAATATAATTAAATTTATGTTTTTAAAGTTTACATTATTAATGCTTTAAATTATAAGTCCTATGACATTAGGAAATTCTCCAGTAATAAATAAATAAACATCTAGTAAATGAGCGTTATGTATATCGATAACAAATAAGCAGGAAAACCTAGCTATAAAAAAAAAACTTCTTGTCAAATCTTTACGGGATATTCTTAAAGTGGAGTGCATATATTCGAAAAGTTTCAAACAGGAAACGAAAAAACTGCATGATATAACATCAGCGTGTAAACGCAGACTATCTCTCTCTCTCTCTCTCGGTCTATCGCTGTCTCTCTCTGCTCTCTAGATGTCACAGCGAAAATGTGTTAGCCGTCGGCCTTAACGGCCTGTGACCTACTCATGAGCACCAAATGAGTTGTTAGCCTGCTAAAACTACAGACGGCTCTCCAGAGAAGTTTCCCTTCTCCTGCCTCAAAAACTGCCCCCTCCCACTATAACACACCCACACACACACACACAAACTGTTGCGTGTGTTATAGGTGTGTGTGTGTCTGTGGTGCTTCAGCTTTGTTGGCTAACTAAATATTGTTAGGTAAAGTAAACGACTTTTGTAGACATTGGCTAGAGACCATGGCGCAGGCTGCGCTCACTGGCGTCGCTGCAGTGGGGGTTACACACCCACACACACACACACACCCATGCCACCCACAAACCTACACATACACACCCACTAAGTGGTTGGTAAAGTTTGAAAAACATTTTACTAACTGATAGTATTAACGAGACAACCACTTTGAAACCAATAGCAGCGTGTTAAAGCCAAACAGCAGCTAAATGCAACTGCCAGCGCTCAAATAAAGTGCTAAAAATGGCTTAAAAATACTAGCTATTTATAAAAAAATGACGGATAAATAAATAGCAATAATCTCGATAACAGATAACTTTATTTTACAATACAATACCTTTAATCAAACCGGATTTACGTTTATCTTAACTTATTTACTCAAAAAAAAGTTATAAGAATAATTGCTCGAATCGATTTCCGATTGACAATTTAAATCGCTTATCAGCCTCATTTGAATCTGTAATCGATATATCGATTCACTATGCAAATTATTAATTTTTATTTATATTGCCTAGATGACAAAAGCTAAACTTAAATTGATGAATCGTTTAAGAGGAAATAATTAATTAGTTAACAAGACTTTTATTATATCCCTTTTCGCCTTATTTCCTATTTCCCTAAGCCCCTGGCCTATCTGTCTGATGTCTTTTAGTCTTATGATTTAGCTTAAGGTAGCCCTATTATCGAGCTTGTCATATCAGCTGGCGGTGAAGTGTGCAGTGAAGTCGTCATCCTGTGCTGGCTGCTCCGTTTATTAGAAATTTCCTTTCTTTATATATTATGTTCGGCATGCCATCAATTTGGCTGTAGCCGTTGTGAAACTGGAGACGCTTGACTGCAGCCAGGACGCACTGCAGCAGACACACAGATACACACACACACACACACACTCACACATACACATAGAGAGAGCGGAAGCTGCTGAATGTATAGTATACTTTCAGGCTGCATAGGCAGGATACACCTGTGTGTCTTCTATACCATAGTATATAGTATATTTATGCTCTGGTCTGGCTGCCTGTTGACGCAACTTGCTCATTAATTTTTTACGCTTAATGTGTTCTTTCTAATGATTTTTAAATTGCTTCTCCGATTTCAAATTTCAGCGCATTGTAAAAGCTGGGAATTTTTTCTTGCCTCTGCCGCTTCTTTCATTTCATTTTAAATGGCGTTTATTTTTGGTTTTTTGTGGCCTCGTTTATTTACTTCTTGGCCAGCCAACCAAATTGGAGCTGGAGCCGGACGTAAAGTCAAAAGGCGGCTCATTAGCGACTCATGTGTATCTCATCGCTTCTTCCTCCTCTGTCCGTCTGTCCTTCAATCCGTCGGTTCGTGTCCGTCCCTCTGCTTCACTTGCAGCTGCTTTATATAGAGTTTGTATTAATTTATGGCCGTATGCAGTAGTAAAAGTGCAACAACAAGCCAGCAGCGCTTAAATACCAATAACCTTAAGTATACCCTATATGAATGCCCAATTGGGGTATATAGGTAGAGAATGTCATATCGAAAACAAGTTAAAAGGAAATTTCATTTAAAGTTGCCTATATTTATAAGCATAATTTATTTAATATGCATTATTTATTGTACTTATTGACAGACTAAGTGTCAAGATAACTAAAAGGCTGAAAAATTCTTATAAAAAAAAGTAAATATGAAATAAAAATTAAAAGAGAAATATTTTATTAAATATTGTCTGTAAGTCTAATTTATTTAATATATATTTAAATATATACAATTTCTTGTCTTTAATGCCCAAATTAGAATATAACTCAAATGAACATTTAATAAGCTATTTATTAAAATTTAAATTGTTTTGATTTAATATTTTTTCAATTTTATTCTAATTTATTACCTATGCTTATTTTTAATTATCATTTTATTTAAACGCTCATATTTATAGGTTAAATGGTATTTTTATTGTTGCTAAAGCGACTAATATTTATAAACCTAATTTATTTATAGTTTATTATTTTTATTATTTATTTATTATTATTTTTTATTAAAAAGCCTGAAATTTATGGGCAATTAAAGATGTATTTGTTTATTTGCTGCTGGCTTGGGTATTAACTGCACCTCTGCTTGCTTATCAGCCACTTTTTCAGCCACTCTTTTTACAAGCTGCTGCTTGCCACTCTCACACAGACACACAGGCGTATGAGCAACTTGGTCAAGGCATCCCGCATACGCCACGTTGCGCACTTTGCCAGCTTCGCTGGGCGGGCGACGAGTGGGCGGCAGAGGCAACGTTTTGTCTGACTGACAAATTTAATTACTGCCGGCTCCATGTCTGCTGCTTACACTTTGCCTCTTCTCTCCCCTCTCCACCCTCCACTCTTCCCTCTGTCCCTCTCTATATCAGGCGCTGGCATTGCTGTTGTTGGCGTTGCAGGGCCTGTTGTTTACGTCGTTACTGATATGGCCAACGGAAGCAGTTTGTCGACAAAAGAGTGCGAAGAGGCGCAGTAAGTGGGAGGGAGGGGAGCCAGAGAGGTGCTGGAAGTCACTTCATTTGATGCGTCAATCAGCACAATCAAAAACTGCAGCCATGAAAATCAATTAAAAAGCCGTTGACACACTGCCCAGGCGTATGGCCCAGCATGCAGTCTGTCTGTCTGTCCATCCCGTCTGTCCGTCCGTCTGTCTCCAGAGCATAAACCGGGATAGGCAAAGTGGACAGGCATGGGCACGGAGCAGCCAACGGATTGTCTACTGCCCGGACTGTCAACAGCTCTGAACGTTTTGCAATTGACGCTGCCGGGATTAACATTTATATTTCAGCTGGTGCAGGCTATATTTACTTAATACTTTTTATTTTTTCGCTTTTTATTGAGCCGGTGAGCATACTTTATAAGCTGGTATGCAAGGTTTGTGTAAAGTTAAAATTTAAATTATAATGTTTTATTAAAATTAATTATTATATGTTCATTTTATTAATATTATTATAAAAAATCAGGTAAAAAAAAGGGAATATTATAAAGTAAGCGGGTATGCGAGGGTTGTGTAAAGAAAATTTTATTTAATTAAATAAATTATTATATATTAATCTTATTTTACTAAAATTACAATTACAATAGGACTGTGGGAATATTATAAAGTTAAGCAGGTATGCGAAGCTTGTGTAAAGGAAATTCCGCAGTCTTGTAATTAGAGTTAAAGTTTTAAACTATAATGTTTTATTTAAATTAATTATTATATATTAATTTTATTAATATTATTGTTTAAAATAAAATTAAAATGTATGCATTATATATGGAAATGTGGGAATATTATAAAATAAAGCTGGTATGCGAGGTTTGTGGAAAGAAAAATTCCGCAGTCTTGTAATTAAAGTAAATATTAATATTTAAGTAAACAAATTATTATATAGTAATTTTATTGTACTACAAATAAAACTAAAATAAATGCATTATATATGGGACTCTGGGAACATTATAAAGTTAAGCATACGGGTATGCGTGGTTTGTGTAAAGAAAATTCAGCATTGTAAAACAAAAATAAAATTGCTAAATACAAATATTATAATACTAATATTGCACTATTTCAACGAGATTTTCTTTAAAAATTATAAACTGTGCTGCTTTAAAAGTAAGTTTAAAATATAAAATATAAATATTTAAATATTGCAGTGCATTTGCTGTCGATCACACACGACTGGCAACTGGTCAATCATGTGCTTTATATGTATATTTTGGTGTTTTTCGTGCAGCTGTAATTCATTTGAAATGCAAATTCCTTTGTAGCGGATATAACAACACGCTTGCAAAACAAATCAAAGGCCTCATTCAGCAGCAGCAGAAGTGGCAGCAACATGATGTGGCATATTCAAAGTAGCAGCAGTAGCGCTGGTGACGTCAGCTTATTGCATAGTTAATTGCTGGCACCGCTGAGTTGCAAAAACACACAGAGAGTAATAAGAACAAAAAACAACAAAAATAAAAAACGAAACGGAAAGTGAAATAAGTGGAGGATAAAAGAAGAAAAACAAGCAAACGAAGTCGGCGCCACTTAATAAATGAAATGTCATTGAGGCGTGTGGCAATCAACAAAACAGGAACAAAAATCCAAACGGATTTAACACCAGGCACAAATGACGGCTCAGATATTTCTACTGCAGTGTGCTGTATGTGTATCTGTGTGCGTATGAGTGTGAGTGTGAGTGAGAGTGTGGCATGGTAACTGTAAATGAACGTACACTCAGTGACTAACTGACTGAGTGACGAACTGACAGTTTGACTACCTTTGGCTTTGGCTCTGACTCTGGCTCTGGCTCTGGATGTGGCTCTGAATATGGCTCTGGATATGGCTCTTGCTCTGGCCCACTGGCTGTCCAGAATCCGGCTAACTGACAGCGAGCTGAGCATCGTTTTATCTGCTGCTCTTGAGGCTGTGGAGTAAACCCCAAAAACTAACGGCACACACAGCCACACCCATGTGGACTTTTATACTCTGGTGCTCTTGCCACTTGTCAGGAGCACACGCTGCCCCATCGGGGAAGGCGAAACCCCCCTAAAATATAAAAAGCAATGGCAATAAAGCTGCATTTCAGTGCATACTAAGATAAACCAACTAATTATTTAGCAAGTGTGCACTAGATAATTTTAATTTAAATGTATATTTTGTATAAAATTAACAACAACGTTTGCTTTATTTTAAAAAGAGCAATACGAGCATTATATTTAAAAACAAACACACATTTTAGGTATTGAAAGATCTTCAAAATTTGCTTCATTTAATATTAATGCTGCGTTTGTAAACGCATAATATTTCTAATATATTTGTATATTTTTTATTTTAAAAAATTCTTAATGGATTATAATTAATACATATTATTTGAAAAATACTGTATAGGATAAATAATAATAATAATATTGATTATAATTAAATTTTTTTTTACATTTTTTTTAACATGGCACAACTTAACAACATTGGCTTTTATTTAAAAAAAAAATTTTGAAATATTTTAAATTTTAACGCATAATAATATAATTATATAATATATAACTTTATATAATAAATATATATAATATAATATTTATATATTATAATTTAATTTATAGATCAGCCTGACGTTCTTAGTTGCTTTGGCTCATAACATTGTAATATAGTATTTTAATTCTTTATTACAATCAAATAAATAAATA